>JAZEWU010000001.1:3385150-3417091 GCA_036362915.1 Geotria australis
TTAACGTTGGCTCAATCCCCCCTTGGGCTTAAAACTCGACATATCTTTCTCCACCGTAAAAATATCTAAATGGAAAAAAGAAGTCTGGTTATGTGGGCATGTTCCCCTATTTGTACAGGACCTTGAGAAGCGGTCACATTTACTTCCTTTATAAATCCAACCCGTATATGTAATTTACAAGCTCACTTGTAAATAAATAAGGTATGGACTGTTGGAGGGGTATGAAACCTACTCTACGGCTTTGACCACGGTTATGTGCATTCTGTGGCTATAACTTGGGAATGTAATTTACCTCAACGACTATACCTGTACCGTATAATATTTTGCAGTTAGGACATATTGTGACTCAGCCATGAAACGCAATGTAACAATCTCGATAACGTACATAGCAGCTTCTCAAATTTCAGAAACAAAAAGGACAGTACCTGTACAGCATATGCAGTGTACTGTACAGTAAAACTTTATCGAAGAAGTCACCAAACCTTACATTTCAAAGCTACGAACTCTTAATTTAAGGCACCTACAAGATTGAAATTAAAATAATGATTGCTCTACAAAGATGTTCTTTTGGGATAGCCGTGTCGAGCGATCTCCCTCTCTCCCTCGCGACGTTTCGCCTCCCAACGCCCGATGATGCTATCCCAAAAGAACAGCTCTGAAGAGCAACCATACTGAATCGACCCATGAAAACCTACATCAGGAAAATAAATGTTTTATGCAAAACAAATGCGGTGCTTTAACTTTTAAGATTTAAAACATAGATTCAGGTGACATCCTGCTCCAAAAGCGCACCAGTAACAACAGACGGCATCGTTTCTTAGATCAGAAAAATCAGCCAAGCGATTCATCAGGATATCCAGTGTGAATCAGCCCGTTTTACATGCATTTTAACAACGTTCAGTTTTTAGCTGCGGAACTAAGTTACCGTGTACTCCATACCGCTGCCCCCAGCTTTTTCCCCCGATACATTTAGTAACTGAGAACAACAAGCCGATAGTAAATACAAACTTGGAGCCATAGAGCTGACTAGACAAGCGAACCCGTTCCTACTCCGAGGCAGCCAAACTCATTATTTTCTTCTCTGTTCCACCCCCAAGGGCTTGAACCCACGAGCCTGGGTTCTGCTGGCTTGGCAGCCTGATATTCGATATCAGTCAAGTATTGTTTTGAACTACAAGGCTGCCAACACACATAGATAGGGCTGTGCCCAATTCGGCCGCCCTATTTTTCACAGTGTCTAGTGTGCGCATCCACAAATCAGTGCGGTCTGTGAAATCCTACATCATGCCCTATCCATGCACGATGTCCTTATTGAGTTGTAGCTGGTCAACGCAATGCCGTAACGTTACCGTCTTTTATTTTCATCAATTCTACGCTGACTGAAAATTAGGTCGGGTAATTTCTCTTGTTTTTTCATCACCAGGAGATGCTTTGTGTTTTTTTTCACGTCGCCCGCATTTTAAATCCGTGCTCATTGATGCAGTTTGCCTCTCCCCGAGATAAAGGGCATCGCGGTAATTTAATGCAAAGAGGGTTGGGGTGGGGGGGGGCCACACCGCTCCATGCGTGTGCGTATTAATGCGTGCGCGCAAGTGCCTCCTTTAACCCTCCGTCACTCCGTCTACAATAGGGCCTATTATCTGGAGTAAAAGATACGCCCCGCAGGCCCCTTGGTACGTGTGTGTCGGCGTGCCCGGCTCGGGGAGCGCACCACGAGATCGCGCACATCAATGCGCTCTCCATCACGGAGCACAGCCGCGCGTAGGAATGCGAGGTCAGTGCACGGGAGCGGCCGGGGCGACGCAGCAGCTGTACAAGCAAGAGGTCTCTGCCACCACCGCCGCGGGTGCCCTACGCAAACCCAGAGCTGTGCCCACAGGCACGCGGTGTGCCCGGCATGCACACCTGTAATTAGGATTGCCACCTGCCCTGGTTCGTCCAGAACGGTCTGTTTTCCGAAGTAGCTGTCGCTGGGGAAATCTGTCAGTCTTGCTGGGGATATTCATTCATCCATTACCGGAAACCGCTTAATCCTGTACAGGGTTGCGGGTGAGCCTGAGCCTATCCCGGCAGACACAGGATGCAAGGCAGGGCTATACCCAGGCTGGGACGCGCCAGTCCATCACAGGGCACCGTGGATATTAAGATTCACAATTCTTGTCGAAATTATGCACCGCCCAAGACGATGCGTTTACATGTAGACGTGTTGTGAGACACTGGATAATTCTGGCTACGATGCGTCCCGGGTGTTTTGTAGATCAGAGGTGGCAAGCCTCCCGGTAAGGCCCGCCAGCGTGAATCATCGTGCGGGCAATGGCGCACTGCGTGCCTGTGGCAAGACAACAGAGCTTGTGAAAATAAACGTACTCAATGAAATACCTCTCTTCTCATTCAGGCAGCCAGCCTTTAGAAAAAAAGCCTTCAGAGCAGGGTCATTGCCTAAAAGGTTAGCCGTTTTCACACTTTTCTCTTTTAAGACATTCCGACAGGACCAATGCGCTATACAGGGGGTTTCCCATCATCTGCCAAGTGTCAGTACATTCTCAACACAACCACTAACCTAGTTCAATTAATGCTTTCAATTTTATTAATCTAGTGTCATCCTCACAAGTGAGGGTGTCTTTCCACATTTCCTGCTTTTCAGTCTCTCCTACAACTGCTGACATTGCTCCAGAAAATTATACATTCACAAAACCATGATAATGAATGAAAGCCATTACGGCTTCCACAGGGATTACAACTGTACACACACCACAGCAGCACAGGATGCTTCACATACTATGCGCACCATAGCAGCAAACATAACCTGGAACTCCCTTCCCCCAGCGACCCGTGCTGTCGACTCCCTTGCACATATGCAAGTCGAGCAGGCTCAAGACCTTCCTGTTTTCCCTGTGGCCCTGCGTACAAAAAATAGAAATTGTTTCTCCACAGAATCTCCCAGATGTTATTGCACTGGGACACTGTTTGTGTCCGATATGTATTTCACGATTTCATTAGAGGGGGGGCGGCACGGCGGCGCGGTGAGTAGCGCTGTCGCCTCACAGCAAGACGTCCCGGGTTAGAATCCCGGCTCGAGGGCCTTTCTGTGTGGAGGTTAGATGTTCCGCCCGTGTCCACGTGGGTTTTTGCCGGGCGCTCCGGTTTCCTCCCACTGTCCAAAGACATGCTGCGGCATAGGTTAATTGGCCTGCGGACTAAACTGCCCCCGGTGCCCTGTGATGGACTGGCGTCCCATCATGGATATAGCCCTGCCTTGTGCCATGTGTCTGCCGGGATAGGCTTCGGCTCACCGCGACCCTGCACAGTATTAAGCGCTTTCTGAGAATGGATGGATAGATGGATTTCATTCGAGCAGTCAACATCACCACAAGCAGATGAATGCCGTGCAACACGGCAAACGTGAGCAGGTATATCTGGACGGAGCGCACAAAGAAACACCTCTAAACACGCAGTGCAGGGTTCGGGTGACACAGCGCTAAACACACAGCATACACTCTGCCTGTGTCAACACCTGACATTGCAAACACAACCATTTTTAAAATGTTGAGTATTTTTAGCCTGCAGACAGGACAGCGGAGGTATTTGTAAGCCCTGAAGGGATGCCCCTATCGTCAATAGACCTATCTATACTCGATCCACAACTGTTGTCATAGCGAGACGCGGTGCTGAACGAGTTTCCCATCGCTCGCTGGCTCGAGACACCGAGCCTTCGCGCAAAGTTGCAGTACACTGCTAACTTAGTTTAATTTTGTTGGAATGAGTTCAACCTCCTTTATTTGGCCGAGATATTAACAAAAAAAAAGGGTGTTGAGGTGTAATGCCGGTTTTTCAATTTAGACCTGTCTGTCTAAAAAAAATGCACAATCACATGTTTTTCTAAGGTTGCGCTCCTGTGTGTGGTATATATGTATAAGCACAACTCGCCAAATCAATGAGACTGCACAAATTAATTTATAATACTTTGTTTTATTTATATGGTTTTGTTATATTTGTTATTACGTTTGTTTACCCAAGGCTCTTTTACAGGACGGTCCTGCCAAGCTTTATTTAACTGTAGGCAGCGATGTCAGCTGTGTTTAATTCCAATTGAGTAATTTGCAGATCATTTTTCACCTTTAGGATGTTTGGCCAATCGCGTTTTTCATTCGCTATGCTATGGGGAAACTAAAGTACCTGGAGAAAATCCATGCAGAACCAGGGTGCCTGAGTCAGGACTCAAACCCAGGGACTTCTGGCTGTAAGGCGCATGTACTATTGTGCCGCCTGGTGAGGAAACAAAATGTGTAAACACACAAAGATGAAGTCTCAGCAATGGCCTTCAGGTCACAATGATAACCTGGGGTTATCAAAGATCACACTTTATTTACAAAAGTTAAACAGAAGCTTCAAAATCAGCACAAAACTACATCCTCCTCACAAAAACCATACTTTCATTTGAAAGTTAAACGTTTTTTTACTCGAATTTATATTCCTGTGGAATCTTTTGGAACAACAGCAGTAAAACCCAAAACTCAACATTCCACTTCGGAGCTTTTAAAAAAATCTGCCAGGTGCCACCCTCCCACCAGCACATCCTTCCAGATCAACGTCAACGTAAAGCAGTCAGGCTGAGTGATGGTCACTCGCTCACCGCTCCGCCACCTTCCGATAACTCACCTATCGACCATGGTTACTGTTCCTGCGTGGCAACCGTGAATTGTATTTAGTTATTATTGATGGTTGCTCTTCAGAGCTGATCTTTCAGGATAGCCGTGTCGAGCGATCTCCTTCTCACCCTCACGATGGAGAGAGGGAAATCGAGCCATGAAAACCTAAATCAGTACATTGGTTATTATTATTATGTATTAGAAAATTTCAGATGGTGCGAGTGGCCTCTACGATTAGGTAGACCCACAACACACCAACCCCTCTCCAAACACATAGAACACCGCAAAGCACATAGCACCCACAGCCCCACGTTTCATCTCTCTAGTCGAAATGTGGTCGTGTTGTGAAGATTTTGTTCCATGGCAAATCTGTCGTTTGCATCCAAAACAGACCTCAGGCTGGGCAGTGACATTGCCTCTCAGTAGCAGGCTCGCAGAAGTTCACCATTCTAATACAGTAACTGCCCTGATTAATAGCATGGGCGTAATGACCACAATAATATTACACGCAGTCTGCTTCACTCGCAGTGGACGTTAAAGATCCACTGACGTTTTTCGCAGGAGTAGGTCATTGTGTGGGGGCATCATTGTCCAAATTTGCACGAAAACCTCCCGCAAATAACTAAAATGTGATCCCACACAGCAAACACCGTCCCCTAATGACAGACTAATGCTCCAGGTCACCGTTACATTTGAGATTACCCTGGGCTGAGTTCTCACCTGGATGAACAAACAAAAATGTGAAACTTAATCTTGATGACATTCACATAACATAACCGCTTAAAAGTAGGCTGACCACGGTATATATCGGGCAAGCGAGTCGAGCTTAGATTCGCCAGGCAACCTTATCAGAAACAAGTGAGCTGTAACCAGGCCACGCGGCATCACTATGCCTGGGCCATGTGGCTTGCTTCCCAAAGGGGGCTTAAGGCTTTTAGTCGGGCTGCCCTTGGAAACATTTCATAATGTCACGGGGTTACCTCAGAAGAGAGGTGCGCCATTAACGGTGTCTCACGCGAGGCAACTTTCGGACCGTGTTTGTGTAAAATAAGAAAATAATAAACAAGGCGGATAAGTACAAAAATAAGAAAAAAAATGATTGGGATAATGTAAAGTAGCTTGATGCCAAACCGTGGTTTCAAATATTCTGATCGCTTCCCTCCAGCCACGGAGCAAAGGGAGGGTAAGGGGATTAAGGCAATGGGAGGGAGGGACCAAGCCCACAGAGCAGAAGTGTTTAAACGAAAGACAATCCACGTTGGGCCTCACCAAGGACGCCCTGGCTGGGGTCTGGTTTCTAACGACTGTGTAAACGCAGCACGACTGAGCAGTCGCCAGACGTGAGGACGATGTTGACTGCTTTATCCATTCAGGAGACTACGCCGCATTACGATTCTAAAACGAGGTCAAACTGGGAGAGCGCTATTCGCATCGACTAACCCGGCTGACAAACGAGCGCCGCTCGCAACCCTCGCGACGCTTTCTCAGCTGCGATGGAACGTGATGACACTCGCCTCCCATTTATTAATTAATGAGCAGCACTTACCAAAACGTCATTCCTCACGCCCCACAACCCAAGACCACTCACCCATTCACAGCAAAAAATTTTCTTCTTTGCCCGAGAATTTTATGATTAAAGGCTCATC
Source organism: Geotria australis (assembly GCA_036362915.1). Lineage (NCBI taxonomy): Eukaryota > Metazoa > Chordata > Hyperoartia > Petromyzontiformes > Geotriidae > Geotria > Geotria australis. Next base: position 3,391,446 of record JAZEWU010000001.1, read on the forward strand.
CTCGTCGGTCTTTTACTGCACCTGCCAAATGTTCTAATGCTCTATTTAAATTGGGTGAGTCTTGCGGGGGAACGGCGAGCGAGCTGTTAATTTTCCTCTTCGTCCGCAAGTCCACGCAAGTCAAAGCATTGTTGTAGGAAGCGAGTTTGGTGCAAATTCCAAAAATGCTTTACCTGTCAACCCTCCCATTTCGGCTCCGCCTGCGTGAGCAACTGGCTGATCGGTTTACATGATAAATCGTGACACCTTCCTTGTCGCCGAGAGGTTAGATACGTATGTGAGATCAGTCAAAAAGTAAAGGTATGGCAGGGCAGAGCCCAATGGACCTTCATTTTGAAAGTGAAGGGATGACACCATGAACGGGAAGGGCATTGCGAGCACGTCCTCTTGTGAGGCCGTCGCTGACATGGCGGAGGTCGCAGAATTCAGTTGCAATAATAATCACAATCTACAACTGATAATGCAGTTGCGTTCGCTCTCTCGAAGAGAGGATGACTCGGAGGCGAGAAGAACCGCAGAGAGGCAGGGGAGGGGGAAGGCAGCCACGCGGTAAGCTGGCATCAACAACTGCCAGACACTCCCGTTTTCGATATATTAAGCTGTTATCAACCAAATAATGAGTTGGGGTTTTTTTTTGCCATGGAAGGAAACCGGAGTACCTGGAAAAATAACCCATGCAGACATAGAACACACAAACGCCACACAGAAGAGGCACCTGAGCCGGGAATAGACCCCAGCTCCTTTTTGCTGTGGGCACCTCATTGGGTGCTACCGTGGCGCCCAATGAGGTGCCCACGGATCGCTCAAACGGTCGGAGCATGAACCACTACCGCAGAGGTACAGGAGGAACTCGCAGACCGGTTTGACAAATGAGCGAGCTACAGCAATTCCGCGAACCGGTTAGGCTAATCCGTGAAGAGGAAAGAAAATACGTGGGTGGCAAGGCTCCCCTGTACGGTTTCAGCCCTCCCACCAATAACTTCAAAAGAAAACCAAATATCCAAAAATGTGGTTTTCAACGTACTGGTGTAGGATTTAACGGCTCGATTCATGATGGATTATCTTCAGAGCTGTTCTTTCGGGATAGCCGTGTCGAGCGCTCTCCCTCTCTCCATCGCGAAGTTTCGCCTCCCACGTTGGAAGCGTCGCCTGAGGATGCTTCCAACGTGGGAGGCAAAAGAACAGCTCTGAAGAGCAACCAGCATTTTGTTTTCAGTTAATCTGGCAAAAAAGAGAGATAAAATAAAATCGTTTATTAACTCGTCACATACACTCTTCCCAGAGCATATAAACAACGTACGCCTCACGTGGACAACGAGGCCCAACTCAAGCGACATCAAGAGTGGTTCTAAGATGTCGCCTTCTCGGTTTGTTCTTCGAATCAGGGTGATGCACTGCTCGCTGTGCAAGTTCAAACACAGAAACGTTTCTCGTGGCGCGACACCAATAGCACAACTGCAATGTAATATGGCCGGGGAGAAATAAATCTGTTGGATTCAATAAAGCAAGCAAAGACTGTTCCAGATTCACCATGTACACAGGCAGCCCCCCGGCACAACGGCATATCCAATACGGCTGCCGCTCACTCACGGAATACAAGCGCCTCGTCTGTGCATACCGAGGCCAACGAACGTTAAAAGAAAAGCAACACATGCTCCTAATTGAGCATTTTTGCAACACAAATGCACATTTTTTTCTCCCATGATGCCGAGCTTTGAAAGTTAAAAAATATAAGGGGTTTTAATTTTTTTTGGGAAGCGTAAATGCGGTCTGATCCTGCAGGACCCGTTGGGCCAAGTGCTCCGCGCAGCTGTTCGTGTCCACTCCGCCAGTTTCTTGGCCGGACGCCACTGATGTTTGCTGACCTGCCAATCAATGATTTCCCACCATAAATCTAGGGGAAACTTGATTTGTTGGTGAACAAACGGAAGAGTGGAAAAGCTGCCGGGAGTCTGTGGCATAACTGGCAAATTACACGCAGTTATTTGTGCTGCGTGGAAGTTTACGGAAATGGTATTCTAGCCCTGCGATGGACTGGCGTCCCATCCTCGGTGTTCCCCTGCCTTGCTCCCTGTGTGTGCCGGGATAGGCGACGGCTCACCGCGACCCTGAATAGGATTAAGCGGTTTCTGAAAATGGATGGATGGATGGTAGTCTAGCACTACGAATTCGGCTACCCGAGTTCGATTGCCGCTCATGGCCAACACCGGTGACGATTTTATGAATCGGTCTTGAGCCTCCCCTGAGTCACCTGCCTCAAATGAGTACCGGGTGCGGTGTGTAATTATCGCCACTAGGGAGACAAAGGCGGCTGGGCGTGGCGCTGGCCACCCACCCCTTCCCGTGCTGGCCTTTGTGGGTGCTCGCTAACCGCACTTAACCCTACAGTCTGTTAAGGCTATACGGATCTGTGTCTTTGAATAGACGTTTGATATCATCCCAGCTGACTCGAGACGGGGCCTTGCGGCGCCAATCTGAAAAGGCAAAGGTGACTATCGAGACCGCAACAACGCCCGTGTCTTCAAGGCCCTTGTGCTACTTGCATTGCCCTAGATACGGAGCGTGTGGAATCACGGGCGGTGCAATTCGATTTGTTTACAAGCAAGTCTCTCTTTGAAGAGCATTCAGCTATTGATGGGATGACATTGTGTCTATACCATAGGCTACTACGTCTGCAGGGAACCATGATAGAGTTTGCTACACGCCTGCTACGGGAAACAGCAGCTACGGATTTTGGAGCCCGTGGCTCCATTCCCCTCGATTCTCCGCCTTCGAGAGCCTTGTGGTTGGAAGAGGTCGAGGGGTCAGCCACAGGTAGGGTTGCCACCTCCAAGGTATAAAAAAAACCGGGTGCATGATAATAATAATAATAGCATTTTATATAGCGCCTTTCACCCGAGGGTCACAAAGCGCTGCACAAGGGCCACGAAGAGAACGGCATGTCAACGAAAGAAAAAGCAACAAATAAAAACCAAAGAAAAAAAAATATTAATGATTAAGGCTGCTTCGAATATACTGAAAGGTCGTGAAACTGGAAATCTTAAGAGCGGCAAAAATCTGCCGGCGTCCCCTAAGATGGCCGTCACTTCCTTAAAAACAAACACGGAGGGAGACAGGGAGAGAGGGTGAGCGACAGGGGGAGACATAGGGACACAGAGACAAGAAGACATAGAGACAGACACGAGGGGGAAACAACGCCAATCCAAATTAAACAATCAACATTGAAGCACAAGAACACACACACATACACACGCAACAGCAAAGAAAAAACGCAGCCACCCACAACAACAAAAACACAAGGCAACTAACCTATGCCACTAAGGCAACTATGATGGGGAAAATGTGGGGTGGGGGGGGGAACTTCATATAAACGCATGGCTTTGAGTGGTGTGTTATCATGCAGGTGAAAAAACCCAGGACTTTTTATGTCCAAGGAAGACTTACACATTTCCACGACGGCTATCTCAGAAAGAGGAAGGTTTTGGCAAATCTAGCACAGGAAGCAACCCTAGCCGCAGGCTCAGTGGCTGCATCAGATGGACCATTACTGTCAAGACTCGGGCATCGGAAGGGATTTTCTAGGAAGCAACGTCGGGGTTGGAGGCAACGGAGGGTGAACAACTCTACACGGCATCCTCGGCAAACACTCCCACGTTTGTTTGCATAGATTCAGAATCGCCTGACGATGCCTCCAACGTGGGAGGCGAAACATTCCAAACGAGAGAGAAGGAACACTCAACGCGGCTATCCAAAAAGAGCAGCCATGGAGAGCATGTGAACACAGTCCGGTTGGGAACAGTGCGCGGAGCTATGTATACACACACACGAGGGTGCTTGACATGGTACTCAAGAGGTTCCTTACTCCAAGCGCATGCATGAGTTGGCCTCACATCACAGACACCACATTTGGGTTATTATCAATTTGTAATGGGCTTTGGAGTCAAGCCTGGAGTGGTGAGTGCTCTGTAGCACTGCGGTGGCTTTAAACAGAACGCGCTCTGTGCGCAGAAAAATTGCTAATTACCCCTTTGGGCAGTGCGGCGATAAGCAAATCTTGAGATTATATCATACTATATAATAAAAACAAGTTTTGCTGGCTGGCTTCAGGGAGGGAGGGAGACAAAGGATGTGCATGTACCTAGTATAGACAAAGAAAATCTGGAATATTTCTGGGTGTATTTTTATTTCAAACGGTCATACAAAAAATTTGGTAAGACAATCAATTCATGGCATGATTTTATCTTTTTTATTTTTAAGTTATTAAACATTAAATTTAAATGTGTAGAAGTGAGAATGTGCTTGGCAGAATAATGCACTGAACACTGCTCCCACTTTATAGACATGATGAATAACCCAGGTTTTATTGCTCCACATTTTTAACATGAAAAAAATCTTTAAGTGAAGATTCATCAAAACGAAAGGAATTGCATCATCATACAGGCGTACGTACGGATTGAAGATGGGTAAAAAAAATATACAAAATGTATGAAGTGCAAATTCAAACTGCAGTGAGGCCATTTAGAAAAATGTGCAGCAGAGGCACTTTCAAGGGGCACGCTGCTCTCAGCACTGCACCCACAGGTTCAGCTATTGCAACGCTGCACTAAGAATTCTCAGTCACGTTCCAATCGCAGTATCAAGATGAGGTTTAGTACTGATGTAGGTTTTCACGTCTCGATTCATGATGGTTGCTCTTCAGAGCTGTTCTTTCGGGATAGCCGTGTCGAGCACTTTCCCTCTCTCCCTTGTGATGTTTCGCCTCCCACATTGGAAACGCCTGAGGATGCTTCCAACGTGGGAAGCGAAACGTCGCGACGGAGGGAGGGAGATCGCTCGACAAGGCTATCCCAAAAGAACAGTTCTGAAGAGCAACCAAAATGATGTTTCACCAGTTCAAACGTACTATTTCCATTCACTGGATGATTCACAATATTTAGCTCAAAGCAAATTCCTCATTATTTTCTGAAAATCCTTGATAATGAATGACGAATTTTCTTAAGAGAATGTGCATACATTTCGGTGTTTAAATTAACTAAATGTGAAATGAGAAGAAAATGTTTTTTAAATGCAGCCCTTGAAAAGTGAGACATCAGATGCCGTGCCAAGCAACTATGCCCAAAATCACCTCAAAATAACTTCAATAATTTAAATATAAATTTTCCAAGTGTTTAACGTATGTATGTGTGGACTGAGGGTACCGGGTTCGAATCCTTCATAAGCACACATTTTATGTGCAAAACACCAAGTCTTTTAGGTCTTATTTCAGCTTTAAATTCCCACTTTTTCACTAGTACCATCACCCCTCAGCACTCTTCCACCTTTATCCTGACGTCAGAAGAACGTGTTACACGCTCAGAATAAGATTGCCCGTAGGGCGGGTACTCTGCTAGTGTATTTGATAACGCAACAGCTTATTAAAACAAGGCACTTGCAGGGTGGACTAGAAGACAAAACATCCCAAGGGGTTACCATATTTACCTGTGTAAGACAGACACTGGTCCACAAAGCTTGAGCATCCCCCTCTACATCCACCACAGTGTGCAGATTCATACATATACAGTACCCTCTTATGATTTAATAGTCTAACGCCATGGCTGTACAGTGCATAGCATGACAGAGCTTGCGGCGGAGCTGCTGTTTTTGTGAATGCGCGCTGCTCGTTTTGACGTATCGATGATCATTCAAGTACCCACTTAACTCCGCACAGGGTCGCGGTGAGCCGCAGCCTATCTCGGCAGATACGGGACACACGACAGGGCTATACCCACGATAGGACGCCAGTCCATCGCAGGGCACCGGGGGGAAATGTAACCAGCAGGCCAATTAACCTAGGCAACGTGTCTTTGGACTGAGGGAGGAAACCCGGAATACCGCGGCTAAAACCCACGCGGACACGAGGGAGAACACACAAACTCCACGCAGTAAGGCACCCGAGCCGGGAATCGAACCCGGGTCCTTCTTCTTGCAAGGCGGCACGACTCCACTCCACTGGCGAGCCCGCACCACCGACGGATGTTGCGAAATTAAAACGATCTCGTCTGGGGCTCGCTTGACGGATACCTCCAGGTGCTCCGGCAGCTGGCGGCTCTCAGCTGCTCTTCCGGGAGCTCCGGCATCGCCGCGGCTGGCGCCGCGACGGCCTCAGCGCCAACTTGGTGAAGCGTTGCGCGTGCGCGCGCCACACTCGCCAGCATCAGCCGTCGCAATCCACGGCCGAGCGCCCACCAAGATGTCAACGTTTTTTTACAAGCGACGTGACGGAAACGTCGCGTATGGAGCGAGCACGGGGGCAATTTTACTTTTGCAATGGCGGATTATTTCAAGGTTCATTTAGATTTGATTTAAATTTGGTTATTTATGAATCTTGTATATTTTTTTATTGTTGTCAGCAATTCGCATGTTTGTTGTGTCGCAGGAGTCCTGTAAAGAGCTTGCAAGCTCGCCGGGTATTTTTCTGCTGTAATAATAAACATCTATCTAGCTATCTAATTGAAAAATCTGGATATTACTCCACTGCACGCGATGAAATGCTGTTGCAAATTACGCCACGAGATTATTAAGCGATCACCTTCTAAGCAGACAACGCGTTAGTAACAATGTAATAACAACGAGAATTGCTCTCAAGAGCTGCTCTTTTCACAATAGCAGTGTTCAGTTGATCTCCTCTCTCCTTTGCGATGTTTTGCCTCCAACATCAATAGCAATAACAATGCACTTTATTTACGCAGGAAATCCTCACTCTTCACCGACACACAACAAACCGACTGAGCAGGGCTCCGCGCCTCCGAATCAACGGGTGCAACGCGCCCGGAGAAAATGCGCGCGTTACAAAAGTAGATTATTATTAAGGAGGGTGCTGCTTTGGGAGTTTTGCCCAATTCCATTAACAACGTGTTTGGTATGTGCAGGCAGCTAGCGTAACCCATGATTATGAGGGGGTAACTCTCAGAGCTCTGGACAATTAGATTCAAGAAAAAATTGCTCAACTGGCATCTTTTGGCCACCTCCCAGCTCAAGTCTACATCACTGGATAGTCAAGAAATCTCCCATCAAAGAACTAACCAGGCTCGCACAGATCATACACATTCAAGGTGATTTCATCATAACCAATTTAAATGTAATCTTGAGGGATTGTGATGGCAGTGGTGAATGAGTATGTGCTGCCAATACAGTGCCCCCTACGGTCATTATCACTGCATTATAACTATCATCAACGGCTACTGACTATCCACCTCTGGATGAAGGCCTTGCCACACCATCGTCATCCCTCTCGATCCTTCAAAGCCACAATCAGTCTCACTCACGCACATCAACTGATCTCTTTGCTCCATCTCTGCGGCGGTCATCCTCTGCGGCGGTACAGTAATTATCGGTCAGTACCACTGCTCGTTTACAACGGACCTGAACCATCATCTCAACGGACCAAAATCGCCCGCTGTGATCGCGTTTCCCAGCAGTCAACTTTCAGTGACGATTCCCAATCGAGCGACGGTGGGCCCTGCTTTGCAGCGGGGATGGACATGTGACCTGAACAGTGGCGTTGACGGCGCGCTGTGGGCGGTACTCCTGAAAACAGCGGGCCCGTACGGGAAGCATCTGGATACAGTTATGCTTTAGCAACGAGTATTGGCATAGACACTGCATAGGTGCAAAACGCAGAGGCACCGCACGGCTTAGGTGCCATCGCCGGTTCGTGCGTGACTCGACTGTGCCGAGCTGCACGCGATCGCTCCCGAAACCAATAATTTCCGAAAGCTTGCTCGACCATTGTGATCGGCGAATTTTTAATATTGCACCGTCACATCGCCGGGAAAAAAATAATCTCAAGTCTTTATGCGCGATCGCATAAGTCGCGTGGCGATTTGTAGGACTTTTCGGACGGCACAAGAGGCGGAGGGCCGCTGTTTAATGGCGAGTACATTGTTGCAGCTGCTTCGCCGGTACAGTACGCGTGGCCATCCCCGCATGCAACCCCACTGCATTTTACACGGTTAAGAAAAAAAAATGCAAGAATAGGTTTTCCCTAAATGTCAGTAAAGAAAGCTAAATGTATTCCTCCGTCGTGACCCTGTGCATTACGGTGCACGTGGACGACGAGCCGAGCGATGCAAAGCGATGCAGCGCGACGCTTCGCAAAGGGCATCACGCTTTACCGCGCCATGCTGGCCAGATTGCTCGCGCAGGGACGGCATTACCATCTTTACCCCATTATCAGACGGTTCCACCGATCGGCCTTAATCAGATTACCCGTGTTACCGCCGCGGGAACAGACAATACGGATGAAGAAATTAAGTCAACAACCCCTTGATTGGAAACGTAACACGGCCGCGTGCGGCTTTCGCCAAACGGGCATCCTCCCGGCCATCAAAACCACGGCGGCTCCATGGCGAGAAGTAAAGGCGATGCGGGGCGTTGAGACGCGAGCCAACGGCCGGCCATGATCAATAGCCAATCTGCAGGCAAGCCACGCAGGATGGATGAGGCAGCGCCGGCGTGCCGCCCCCTGCATTATTTATGAGAGCGGAGCTGCTCGCACCCCTCCGTCGCGCACTTTAACCTCTCCTCCTCCAATTTAGCCGCGGCGCCGCTGGTGCGTGGCGGCGAACGCGGGCACCACCTGGGCAGCGGGGAGTTAAAAAAAAGTGACGTCGCCACGGCACGCGGGAGCGCGCGGGCACACGCGGGGCGTCGTTCTCCGGCATCGTGGATATGCCGTAAAATGTCCCCGTCAAGCTTATTATTCGGCCATTACCAACCCAAGAATTGGCGCCCAACGCTCCGGCGGTGAAAAAAAGTAATCTCGCCGAGATGCGACCCGAGTGGTGGAAATGACACCGCGCGGCAAGCGCGTGCCCTCGCGGATGCACGCGTGGTGCCGGTTAACGCGAGCGTTTGGTGTCCGTGCCGCCGGGCCCGCGCAGGGCTGTCGGGCGGGTGCTCCATTAACGGAAAGTCGAGAAGAGACTCGCGGAGCCCGCGTAATGACGGAAGAATTCCTGCCGCGAGAACGGTGCGCTCTCAAATAACGGTGGGGAATGAACCTGGTTCACCTACCGCTTGTGCGCGCGGGTGTCTCTCAAATGATCATGTAAAGTGTCTTTTATGTAAATGCTTTCCTACAGACTTTGTTCATGCGGTCCGCACTTCCGTGCTTGCTGTGTACGTTTCTGTTCACGTGCATCTGTCTGTGCCTACCCATGTATTTCCCTAAGCGCCTACCGTGTAGGTCTTATATATATTATCTGTGTTTCCCAGGGCAAGGCAAGGTCGAGTCTACTTTACTTCCCTAAATTCTTCTCAGCCATACCTCTATTCTGCAATTGCCAATGTTGTTGTCCTGTTAAACCTGTCCATTCCTGTTCATGTGTGTTCATAAACCATCTCTGTTCATGCCCATCTCTGCGTGCAATATTTGCCAATACATATCTTCGGCTCTCTCCTCCGTATAGACCTGTCAACGTCTGGACTTTCTTACCTCCGTGTGTGCTCCGGTCCCGTTCCAAGGCCATATGTCTGCGTCTCGCCTCATAATCTCCGTCCGCCGCTGCCACGCGAGATACTCACTTAATCCTCGCGGACAGCCCCATACCAACGCCGCTTTCCTCTTCCCGCATAGGCTTAGCATTAGCGGGGGTCGGAGGTCACCACGGGACATGGGGATGTTCAAGGAGGGTAAAGCTGACCCGGAGCATTTTTAATTTCCTCCTCCTAAAAAGTGAGGCAGCGGGGACTCCCGGACCCCACAATGAACCCCACAGCCTCGCTCACCTCGCTGCCTCAGTCACCACATCGCCCGCTTAGTATGCGGCCCCATGTCCCGCGAGCACCCCCCCCCCCCCCCCCCCCACCTGTCACTTCATTATCCTCACTTCATTTGCTTCATTTGTTTCCTTATTTGCCTTTTTGTTGGTTTAATGTCTGCAGCTGGGACAGCATTGTAGCTCGCGGTCAGCACGCGGCGCGCCTCAAAAGGTCAAGGTCAGCCAGGTCAACTTCAACGCAAGCCCACCGAGAAAAGGCCGCGGGGGGAACATTATCGAATGGGCTCACCGGCCATTAATTTCCACGGACATGTAAGCTCCCGTGTGTCATTCACAGCACAGGGCGACCCATCATCGGTGGCACACGGCCACATTTGCAGAATTTGTCGCGAAGGTGGTTGTCCGTTATAAATATTTTTTGGGCTAGATGACCTTCTAGCCCCAAATCTTTGCGGATAGAAAACCAAAGGAATTGCTCTATTTTTTACGACAATGTAAACGAAGACTGCTATGTGGTCTCTGACACGTAACAAACGTAGAATCATAAATTAATATCGATTCTTCACCCTCATGATACATGCATCAGATCGAGCGAGTGAAAAATGCTTACTGTGTTTATGATTTATGAACATTGCGTCTAAGCGACAAGCTAACGTTACATTTACCCTAACAGAGGGACCAAAAATGTACACACAAGACAGAAAATGAGACGAAATAAATTAGATGGTATAGGAGGCTCAAATGTTAATCAATTTTTTAAGCAAAATACAACCCTGAAGCAAGACCATTTATCGAGTCACTAAGACTATTTAGAGACTAATAAGTTATAATTCTTTATGATGATGGTGACGAAGGTGATAATTACGAAGACAATGATGACCAAAGTCATCTTTGCATCACATAATGTGCTTTCCAGTGCCTTTTACTATTACTTCATAACCGTGTCATATAAAATTACACTTCAGATGGATTAAAACGGTGATATGGTTTATTACAGCCAATACTCTGCAGGTGTGAAACTTGACACTTGATACATTAATAGGTAGTAAAAAATGTGGCCTGTGAAATATGAACAGCAGGCTGATGACCTCCAACACACAAACCAGCAGTCTGAACCCATGGCCCACAAGAGTAGGGGGTTGATCGCTACCACCTGAGGTGGCAAATGCTATTCGTTTGCACCACGGGCGGCACGTTTCCGTTTTATAGACACTTCCCATTTATTTCAAGTTCCCCTTTCATCCTCCAAAACAACGTATCGAACATACTGCTGTAATATTCGTTGCTTTCTCACAAAACAGATACCACGGTGACCTTGCTATCGTGCATATTTGTGACCAAGAGACAAAATGGTTCAAGAAAATCATTGGAAACACCTGCCATTCTCGGCTGTACCAACTGGCCGTGTTTGGGGCCACGGCTCGAGGACCATCAGTCTGGAATTAAAGAACCTTGCGGCATCATCATCAGGAATTAGAAGTACACCAGGGGTGATGGGCCAATACTGGCTTTTGTTCCACTGGCACATCCGAGCCGAGCCAGCCTGAGGGCGCCCACGATATGAATGTTTTTCCACTCGCTAGTTGGTGGTACCAAACCGTGATATACGCTGGCCTCACAAAACACGGGAATCTGGATCGGGGCCATGCAGAATAAACAATCCAAGTCTCATGATGCATCCATTGACATCAGTTGTATTCACCGACATGAAGCCAGTACGACTCAAAAGCAGCGTCCGCGTCACCTACACGAGTCGCGATGTGTCGAATGAGTGTGACGTCAGTGACGCGGCTCGGCACTTGACGAGCGACCGGGTGCCTCCTGATCCTTGCTGACTGGTCTCGGTCCTGCCGTGGCTCGGCTGACCGTTATAATAAAAGAGCTGTTGGAATCACCGTGAAAGCACTTAGGCGTTAAAGTTGCAGCAGAAATCCCTGTTGGTTGTTCAACAGAATGAGCCAATCCTCTAGCTGGGCCACAGTAGAGGACAAAGCTCCAATACAGTGCTGTGAAGACCATCGGCTACAGAAGAAGCTGTATCTCATACGGCATGTCAAACGGAGGTCATTTTTTATATTAGACCATTAAAGACCCCAGGATATTCTTCGAATAAAGTGCAGCTGGAGTGTTAATCCCAGCGTCCTTGGTTAAATTCCACTATTCTCTAATAAAACCATTGGTATGCCACAGTTTCTGCATTTGATGACCTTTAAACGATAAAATTAAGCCTTCCCTAGCGAAAGAGTTGAAAACCTTATCAACAAGATGTACTATTCATCTCCACAGATCAATCCCGCAAAGACAATCAAAATAAACTAGAGTACAACAACACAGCTTGCCTCGCTCCTGTGGCAACGCTGGGTAGGAAGCTCTGTTGAATTTAAAACGGGGGTAGCCTCCAACCGTCACGCTTATAATTTTTCTTTTACAATCTGCAGGACATTCCTTGAAGATGGTTCGAATTTGCAAATGACCTTCAGAGTCCCATGGCAAACAATGCATCAAACACAATGACATACTTATTTAAAACAGTGAACTCGCTGTATCCTCTTGTGGGACATTGGCATCCAGAAGGAAGGGATTGGAGGAGTTCTATCCAGTAATTACACGCAAATCTCCAGGGATATGAAATGTTGTGTTATCCACATCAATGGCAAACTGTCCTCACATCACATGGGCTTACAGCTGCAAATCATACTATAGCTGTAAATCCGTGATGCTCACTGATGGGATCATGACACTGTCACTCAGATTCATTACAACTCTCGGTGTTGACGCTTACAGCTGGGTCACTGGTGTTTACTGTTAGGATCCTTATTCTTCCTGCAGTCATGGTCCCAAGTTTGTTGACCTATTAAGGCTGGGGTCATGTAGGTGACGAGGGTACAGCTGTTTACAGTATATGTCATGCGCGTGATAAATGGGTCAACTCTAAATAGCTATTTATCAAGGCTACGTTCAATTAAACAAAAAAAAAGCAGACGATTAAATTGAAATGATGCTGTGTGGCCTATGACCTAATCACCTGGAATGCACTTTATCCTATCAGACCTCAGCAGCTAAGCCAGTCTCACCCTGGATAGCGGGTCGATAGGCAACCCCCATGCCCATTAGGTGTTGCATATGCTTAGGGCAGCAGAGAGCAGAATTAAATATTGTACTCCCTTGTCACCAACCCACACTGACCAGCGAATTAAAACATGGTCAAATAATATCCAGGGCCCACATGGTATGCAGAGGCTATTATCCAGCAGTGAATTGAGAAAAGAGCTCTATGCGTCTCCAACGCAGTTCCCATCTGCGCACATTATTTTGGGCAGAAGCATACAATGGATCCACTCTCACACAACATAGATAAGCACACAGTCTCCGTCACATATCTGTCAACCAATATAAAGACAAACATAAAGGTATTCTGATCACAACCCATCGGCCCTTTTTGGTTAGAATTATTTCAGCAGTCTTGATTCAGCCCTGTGATGGACTGGCGTCCAATCCTGGGTATAGCCCTGCGTTGCGCCCTGTTTCTGCCGGGATAGGCTCCAGCTCGACACAACTCTGTACAGGATTAAGCGGTTTATGACAATGAATGAACGAATGATTCAGTACAAGCAAGACTCTAAGCCAGTTATGATGCACAGATTAAGGGCAGCCGAGTGAACGGCCAGATGCCAAAGGCAAGGACCCTCTCGTTCTCACACAGGTCAGTGCGAGTAGGTTGCTCGTCTATGCCTTGATCACACACCTTCAGCGTAAACCCACACATGGGTGAAAGGAAAAGGGTGGGGTGGTGGGCGGAAACTTTGGTTCATTGGAGGTCCAATTGCCAAAACATTAGAGGCCCTTGGGATGGGCAGGAAGGCGTATGGAGGCTATAAAGAGGGGAGGCTTTTGTTGAACAGACTGGGCTCTTGACTAGATCATTGGGGGTACTTGTGTTGAGCACATGAGGCCCACGGGCTGAAAACCAGGGCACCTTAGGCGGTTAGGGTGGCCTCTGACCCGCACATTTTGGACCCTTTCGATAATAAAAACGGTCTAAATAAAAAATTACTGTTGGGCTTGAAAGGAGAACCCCGGCTATTCGATTTGAAAAGAAGGCCCACGTATGTTTATGCGTAGACTGTGGTGCACTTATTTGTGTATCAGTGTAACAGACAAACGATGACCAACGTGTAGAATCGACGTGATGCACAAACAAGCCAAGTTACTCTCCACCCTACACGGCACATCACACGATGGCTTTCAAACGAACCGTAAATTCCCAAACCATCCATCCATCCATTTTCAGAAACCGCTTAATCCTGTGCAGGGTCGCGGTGAGCCGGAGCCTATCCCGGCAGACACAGGGCGCAAGGCAGGGGCACACCGAGGATGAGACGCCAGTCCATCGCAGGGCACCTGGGGAAATGTAGTCAGTACGCCAATTAACCTGGCAGCATGTCTTTGGACGGTGGGAGGAAAGCGGAGTACCCGGCGAAAACCCACGCGGACACGGGGAGAACATGCAAACTCCGCACAGAAAGGCCCCCGAGCCGGGATTCGAACCCGGGGCCCTTCTTGCTGTGAGGCGGCAGCGCTACTCACTGCGCCACCGTGCCGCCCTCATTCCCATTCCCAAACACCCCACCCCCCCAAAAAAAAATGAAAATTCTAAATCGGCAGCATAAATCCCTCGTCTGAAGCAGATTATATTTTCACGCACCAGCGAAGCGTGGTGACGTCAACGCACGCAACCCCCGGGGAAGCCCCCGGAGGACGCGGGCTGACGTCCACCACCTCGGGGTCACGGAGCCATGGGGTCACGAGGTCGAGCTGGTGGGCACCCCTCCAGCCATCTCAGTATCGCCCCCCTCGACCACGGAGGAGATGGGAGGGAGGGGGGAAAGCTGTCACGGCCCGCTGCCTCCCCCCATAACCATCCACCCAAGTCACCCTTACATGGAGTGCCCCACACTCGCAAGTCCGTCACGCACAGACGCTTAATGGCAATGTTGGTGGATGAATCACGGCACCAGGCGTGGTGAGTAGCGCTGCCGCCTCACAGCAAGAAGTCCCCCGGTTCGAATCCCGGCTCGAGGGCCCTTTCTGTGCGGGGTTCGCACGTTCTCCTCCCCGTGTCCGCGGCGGTTTTCGCCGGGCACTCCGGTTTCCTCCCACAGTCCAAAGGCATGCTGCTGCAGAGGTTAATTAGCGTGTGGACTAAATTGCCCCCGCCCGGTGCCCTGTGACGGACTGGCATCCTTTCCTGGGTATAGCCCTGCCTTGCGTCCTGCGTCTGCTGGGATAGGCTCCAGCTCACCGCGACCCTGAACAGGATTAAGCGGTTTCTGACAATGGATGGATGGATGTAATCACGGCACCATCAAGCCCAGCGTTGGCTGTGACAGCCTCACCGGGCTCCCGGCCTCGCGGAGCCCCTAACAAAGGAGTGGGTGATGGGAGGCGCGCTACTGTACACAGCACCCAGCGTGTGTGTGTGTGAGTGGGGCTTGCTCTCTCGGTCTGAAATTCAGCCACCCACAGCACCGTCAGTAACACTCTGCCACTACCACCATCATCATCATCAACAACAACCGCCGTTCGCCGCTACGTTGCGGTGACGTCTCCACGCCGCCTGTGCCAGGCCAAGTGCACTTTGAAGCCACTAGCAATACCGCCGCTACCACCATCAGCAAAGACCGCCAGCACCACCATCAAGCTGAAAGACAACGATGTCCAGAAGCTGACCATCGTGCTTCGAGGAATCGCAAAGAAGAAGACCACCATCGAAGACAAAGGTCCCCCGATAGCCTTAACAGACTGTAGGGGCAAGTGCTGTCGGTGAGAAACGTATGAAGGCCGGCACGCACACGAGGGGGTGGGTGGCCAGCACCGTGCCCGGCTACAACCAACGCAACCCACCCCCCCACCGACATTCTTCTTAATGACAACAAATATATAAATATAAACATCCTCGGTCGACTTGTGTGTGAACCGACTGCCAACACCGTTATACACAAACTCATTACTGTATTTCACGCCGTGCCGTTACAACACTTAACGCATTGGCAAGGCGTCCTCCTCCCCTCGTCTTACCTCACTGCGTCCCAGTCCCTCGCTAGCAGGGTTTATGAAAGAGTAAGAGAGCGAGGGAGAGGAACCTCTGAACACCAGGCCTGGGGTCAATTATAATTACAGTCATAGCAGCAGCAGCATCGTTCGCTGAAATCACAATTACAATTGCACTGTGATTGAAATTCATTACAAATTGAACAATTGTAGTTGACCCAAAGATCGGCCGAACCACGCACTCCAGTTAAAAGGAAACACCGAAACGCACCGCATCACAGCCAGGTTTAGCCTCTACTGCACAGAGCTGAGCCTACTCTCAAACTGGCCCGCCAGAAACTAAATCTAACCTCCGAAAATCTCAGCACATTGAACACGCCGGCCGAGACACCAAACGAACGCAATGTCAGGGAACAGAACCATCCAGCACAATCCAATTCGCCCAGGATGAATGGGGCAGGATCATTCTCTGCCTCTAAGAGTCATGACATCACCACTCCTCCAGCAGCCTCAGCACGGAGCGATCTGAACGTGGTAGTACTACATGATGTCGAGAGACCTGAATCTGAGTCATTTCTGTAGGCAGAGGACCTGGACTTGGAGCAAGGACATAAACCATGGAACTCGGGAGACATGTCCAGACTTGCAGACCAGTGGACCGTTGTATGACAGGGAATGCAATCTGGGATTGTGACCTGAAACCTGAGCATTTCAGAGCTCCCAAAATATCTGTGACTATGACAAGGAAGATAGGTAAGGACCAGTTTGGCCAGTTCCATAAAACACTTGCAATGTAATGTTACCATTTTAAGCCCGGCTCGGGTGCCTTTCTTTGTGGAGTTTGCATGCTCTTCCCGTACCCGCATGGGTTTTCGCCGGGCACTCCGGTTTCCTCCCACAGTCCAAAGACATGCTGATGTATAGGTTAATTGGCCTGCTGACTAAATTGACCCCGGTGCCCTGTGATGGTCTAGCGTCCCATCCTGGGTATAGTTTTGCCTTGCGCCCTGCGTCTGCCAGGACAGGCTCCGGCTCACCACGACCCTGTATATAATTAAGCGGTTTCTGAAAATGTATGGATGTCAATGTTGTAAAAAAAGTCATGAGAGGCGTTTTCAGAAATTAACCACTGGCAGACTTCGTTAGACCCGGGTTGAGTGTAAGATTTAAGGGCAAAAATCAACCCCGTGGGATCTGATACCACAACCTGGATGAGTGACCTGCGGGACAATTTCGGAACCTAGAAAAAGAAGAGGACAACAAGACCTGAGATCTTACACAATTTCCACCAGAAAACCCAATGAACAGGGGACCTGGAAACAAGCAGTCTGCAACACCAGCAGGAATACGGGAATCTAGAACCACAACCAGGAACCTGACGTTGACAATAAAAACCCCAAAACACAACCTGGGACCTAAGATGTAAGATCCTACCATCGAGACATGGACGCAAGGCAATGCGAGGACGATATACAGTCAGCAGATCTGAGATTACAAACAGGAACCTTGGATCAACCAGCCCAAAACATAGCACCTTTAAACACACCCAGAGACCTGGGGTCAGAGGACCTAGAAAGACAAACTAGAAATTTGGCAACACAACCTGAGGACATGGGGTCAAAAGACCTATGAACTCAGATCTGGGAACAGGAGAGAATACACACGGGGAAGGCCTTGAACGTCGGGAACTTGCGAACACATCCAGGAGACCTGGAACCACAATCTTGGGCCATGCGATCTGCAAACCCGAGGACTTAACCAGAACCCTGCGATCATGAAGCACAAGACCACAATCAGGGGTGACCGGGGAACCTCCGTGCGCATGGTACCTAGCTCCGGAGACCTGGATATCTGAGCAATTAAGACGGTACCTGTGATCAGGAGACGTGAGACCACAAACAGAAACCCGAGATCTGGGGATCTGGAGACCTGGGACCTCCGTGCACATGGCAGTCGTGAGCATGGGATGGGGGGGGAATCTGGGAGCCAGCCGCCTCACCTGATTTGAAGAAGGCGACGATGTCCGCATCGTTGGAAGAGTCCTCGGCGACCTCCGTGGAATTCATTCTTCTCTTCGTCTTTAAATTCGAGGACTCGTAACGCTGCCGGGCGTGACTCTACCGCTGGATTGTCGCCGGTACAATTGTCGGGACAGCCTAATTTTCGTTACCGAATTCGCGCTCGGCCTGCCGTCCCGTATCTCGCCGTGTCACCCCCAATGCGCTATTGTCAGCGCCGCGACCCCCACAGCCTCACCACGGCAGCGCTGTCATATTGGCGACACGGCAGCGCTGATTGCTGCCCCTCGCTAGCATCGACACATGGACGCTGCGATGTTTATAATCGTACTGTTGTTGTCTTGTTGCTCTCGCTACTGTAGAGCAGTAGTGTTCTTGGCTGCGAAGGAAATCCGACGTGCGAGGCTCGGCTTCTTCTCTCCAAACCGCCAGCCCGCCTCCTCCTTCCTCTTCCAGCCCCAGCGCTTGCAAAGCACACCACCACCACCACCGTTGTGCCCGATTTCTCTAACAATTACCTTGCGCCGCTTCGATTTCCCCGCCGAGCCAACACACGCGCAGAAAACCCCCCCCCCAACACAATAATAAAAATAGGATTTTAAAAACCCCTAATAAATATTGGGATTAAATCCTCTCTCCCTCCGCAGCCCCGACCAGGGCAACGGTGGCATCAATGGAGCGAACCCGCGGCGTCGTCCGAGAGAGCGGAGGGGAACAGGGCCTCCATCTTCCCCTCAAGCAGAGTGTAGCGGCCGCTGCTGATGGAGATGATGGTGACGATGCTCGGTGGTGGTGGTGGTGATGATGAAGGAGCAGCGGCGGGTAGCTGGGGGGAACGAGGACGAGATGCGGACGATGAGGGGTGGGGTAGGGGGGGGAAGAATGAGCGGAAAGAGCCGAGCTGCCCGGGCGGGGTGAGCCGGAGATTGCCGAGTCTTTTTTTGGTTTTGATTTGTGTGTGTGTGAGAGAGAGAGAGAGAAGCCGCCCCGGCTCGTTTCATTATTTAAATACCGATGCTGCTCTCTGCTCCCCCCGTGTGGCTGCGATAGGGGATTTCACTTCTCTCCGCCTGGCGTTTGGAGGGTGATGTCACCGTCTTGCCTGGCTGGGGAGGGCTTCAGAGATGATGATGGCTTCGGGTCATGCGGGCTCCACGGCTGGGATTCACCTTCATTGAACAGATTGCGTGGCCGCAGTGGGCCCCCCCTGTCCTGTCTCATTTAACGTCTCCTGCCACGGTTCTTGTAGTGCTCGGTTTTGACAATTGCAAGTTCGGTTCGATGATTATATGTATGCTCCCATGCTGTCATTCATTACTCTTGGCGTTTTATCATTTTGTACTACAGCCTACCTGAGCATGTTTTATTCTCTGCGATTGACGGTACCGTTCAAATGTACACCTCAATGAAGGTACATTAAGATTATCATCTGACTTGTCTGTGGATCTGGAGTAATTCAATGTGCCTGCATGATAATCAAGCGAGCATTTACATTGAATTGATGTCGGCTTTCACGGCTGAGAATTGCTCTTAAGAGCTGCTCTTGGATAGCCGTGTCGAGCGTTCTCTCTCCTCCTTCGTGCCACACATACTGCACACAGCGTGTTACACGGACACTGCTGTCCTATAGTATGCACGACCTTGCAGTATATTCGAAGCAGCCTTAATAATTTTTGTTCCTTTGTTTAATTTATTCATTTACTTTTCATTGTTGACATGCCGTTCTCTTCGCGGCCCTTGTACAGCGCTTTGTGACCCTCGGGTGAAAGGCGCTATATAAAACGCTATTATTATTATTATTATGCACACACAGATATTCAATGTAAGTATCGCGTTGATGTAATGTGTTACTGTAGCAATTGCTCTAGCAAATGTAGTTGACCCCCCTCACTGTCCCTCACCTACTGCTATGACCCCACAGAAGTAGGTCACACGGACAATAGTGCCGTGGGTTGCTGAGTTCTGCCCCCAAAGACTCCAACCGGGACCCTGACCCCCCCACCACCTGCCCCTGGTCATTGGTCGACTTCCTGAAAAGCTTGGTTGACCTGGCTTTAGAAATGTCCGAATGCATTGTGACCAAGCTGACAGACAAGCAGACATACAATCAGCTTTATAAATGTAGATTTCATCGCAAGTGGCGTTTGCATGCTCGCCTTGTGTCCGGGTTGCTTTTCACCAGGTACAATACTCCGGTTTCCTCCCACAGTCAAAAGACATGGCGCCTGGGTTAATTGGCCTCTCTAAATTACCGCCCGTGCCCTGCGATGGACTAGCGTCTCATGATAGGTATAGCCCTGCCTTGCACCGTCCCGGGATAGGCCCTGGCTCACCGCGACCTTCTGCCGGATTAAGCAGGTACTGATAATGAAGGAACGTATCATGGCACAGGGAAGGATATCTCTTTTCTTGCACGAGGTTAGTGAACCCAGCGCGATGTGATGTTATATTTATTTTGCCTGCCAGTGTTACGTGACTGATGCATGACTTAAAAGTTGTTTTCCTTTATGAGCTACTCATTGTCTGCAGTGTTATTAGTTATAAGCTGTAACTTATTTTATTTCGAAGGCCCACCGTTGATAATTCAGCTTATTAAGGCTGAATGTTTGTCACCCCATCAACAAATAAATCTATTAAAAGACACAGCCGGGATGGACGGTGGGGAAGGGGAGGTGTAACGTCAGCTCGTGATGTGATCACGCAGATGTGTTTGGTGACACAATGACCGAACATTCGTAGTTGCATGCCACCCAGAAACCCAGCCAGCAAAACCTTTTTTTCTAATATCCTATGCTGTAGTATGGTACAATTCCAATATAATTAATAATTAATCTCATCCATATATTGTTCATAATATTTCATCGTCTTCTTGGGGATCAAGGTAGAGGCGTTCACGTCGCGATCCCTGTCAAGTAATACTTGGTATTACCTGCAAATTGTACCAAACACTTCGAAGCCGAGCTGAAAGACAACGATGTCCAGAAGCTCAACAGATGCCAGAAGCCCCTCAGTCTGGAGCAAGAACAGAGGCCAATGCCCCACCGCCTTTAAGGCCAGCACTGACTATTATATCTCTAAATGTTGAAGGGCTGTCTGCAACTAAAGAAGACCTTGTTGCAATGGGAAACTGTCATTTAACCATCACGCTTCGAAGAATCGAATCGTCTTCTTTTTACAAGGGTGGATTGATTGGTGGAAGAGTAGTTAGTGCATTGTGATATGAACTTAGAGACTTGATAAAGATCCCCTACAACAGCTAACATCAGTGGGGAGTGATGTAATAATGAACCAGTGCTGGGCCTCCCAACCGCTTCACGAATCTACACTTACGACCGTGGTCGGAAAGTTTTATCAAACAATCCCCAAGACTGACATGGCATGCGCAGATATTCAGCCAGCACTGGATTGCCAAAAGAGATGTAAACATCTGTTTGTATACAGGGTAACATCATTCAACTGCCCACAGCTCATAATTTGCTACGGTATAGTGTTTCAAGCGATTGCCATTTCCAAATAAAATCTAAGAGCTATTTGTCTTAAGTGTAGGGCATCACCAGTCAATGCCATCTGGATACAAAACAATCTCTGCTTATGAATGTCCTCATCTATCATGTGATAACATTATACCTAATGTGAACATATTTTGCGAAATACCTCTCTTTATAAGCCATTATGTGCAAATCCCACTTTTAATAGTTTAGGTCACAGTTATATTTATGTGTTAAAAGCCACAATTGCTTTTTATCGTATGTATGCTAGCAAACCTTGAACATGAACCGCCATACTGTATGCCCTGATGGCTTGCATATTTTACGTGGTCCGTACAGGCATTGGCAGGCTTAGCCAAGCAGAAATTGCATTATTGAAAAAAAACATACATTTAAGAGAATTCTAGAGCAATCTCTTAAATTATATATAGAGCAATGGACCCCGGAAGCATCCCAGCATTCAAAGAACAGGGGAAAAAAACACGGGTTTGTTGAAAGCTTTTTATTTGCAAAATTGGTTTAGCACATGTACAAGAGAATTTAATTAGCAAAAAGCCAATAGGCCGATAGACTAAACATATTTAATTACTATGTAGAGTCACAGAACAGAATTCTGCTTATATATTCTTGGACACAACTTTAAATGTTAATTATCTATCCAAAATATATGCAACTCAAACGACGTTGAATATATGGCCATTTACTCAAGATTGATTATAACATTTGACATTGCCCTGTGTTATACAAGTCCCACCTGGGTAATTCCTGCCAGTTTATCTCGAGATTTTGACCCAGACTTCTCAATGGCCAGGAAGGTCTGCATACTGTGCTGCAATGTAGGTGGGCGCTGGTCCATAGGCTGGAAGGCACGTGGCATGGTGGAGCCCAGGTGCACCAGCAGTTCACAGCACTCTTCAAACCTTCGCAGTCGCGCCTTGTATTCGGTCTTCACGTGCTCAGAACTCATAGGGTTCAACGCTGCCAGAGGCACATTAAACAAAATCTATTAAATATATCTGCTGTGTTTAAAGCACCTCCCCCTGCCAAACACTACGCTTACGATAACCCAGTTTGAAAGGAGACCCATGGTGATAGCTGTGCAGGCAAAAAAAAGCTTAGATGGGCTTGCCTGCCGCACCTCACTGTTTCAAAATAAAAGGCCAAGGTTAACGGTGAGTGCACTTACTCTTGAGATGGAATGCGACGAGCAGAAGGGCGGAGCGGTGCAGTGAAAGGAAGGGGTATTTAGGCTTGAGGCACCCCACTGCACTCAAGGCTTTCACCAGAGCAGTTGACAAGCCCTGAGCAGGAAAGCAAACCACAACCACCCACACAGGATTATTACCAATGTGTCTAAAGATTCCTTCGTATATATACGTATTCAATCGGTACTATTTTAACAAACATACATACGGGGTAATATTTATTTATATACATATCTCCTATGTGCTCCTTGTATATGCAAGTTTATTGAGTATATATGTCTGTATGTTGGATCATTTATGACGAATATACCTGCTCCAGATAGCCCAGCATTGGAAGTGAGGTCAGTGATATAGGCACTCTCTTTGGTGGAAGTTTTTTTGGGAGTTTAATATTTGAATATTTTTCTGGCAACCTAGAGGTAAAAATATAACAAAAAAGGATTTCACATCATTACAGTTCCAGTGTAATACATATATAAATGAGATGCATATGATGTGAAAAAAACCTATGATTGACATTGCATGTAAAAAGCCACTTACTTCAAAAATGATTGTCGTGCAGCTTCGGACAGGCAAGTGTACACTTTTCCTCTGTATTCTGCAGCAAATTCCATACTCCCATTCCAGTCATAGCTGAAATAAATGAGGATTTCCATTGGAGTGGAAACTACTACCTTATGGATTCCTTAAATTATTTAGGCCTTTCTAAAGATGTACATTTCTCTCTACCCTTCCTGTCTAAAATTGTTCACCATCATGGCCATATAGTCACTATGTACAGATGCACCAGTATCATGTTTTAAGTGGATCATTACCAACACGACATGTGCCAAGTGAAATATGGCACTCACTCCACACATTCAATTTCATTGAACAACACTGCCAACATTATTTTTTTAACAGGCCAGTGAATTTTGTCATGTATTCTTGCAATTAGGTTCAGTGCCCGGCACTTGTAAGGCCACGATAAGGCATACTCATTAAACAACAACAAACAAATATAGAGCAAAAACACATCTGAGGTAGAGGATGCGGTAGGCTTACCTGAGCTGCCCGTCCAGGTAGGTGACAGGGCAGTAGCCCTGGAGCTCCACCTGCTTGGGGAACATCTGCTTTACTTGTGCCGGCGTGAGGGGCCGTGGCAACATGTCGCTTGAAGGCAGGGCACGCGGTGCCAGCGGAGCTGTGAACAGCTCGGGACTCTTAAGGAAAACCTGAGCAGGGAGTGCAATGTGTCGGTACTTAGTTACTACCACATGCTGCACTTTGCATGCATTATTTTTCATAGGTACAATTGTCTGGTTCAGCCAGTCGCATATTATGTGCCCCGTGTTGCAGTGACGATTGTGTTGTGCGCCTAGTCTTTGAGCAGAGAACGAATGTTTAAATGCAAAGCAACACGAAAAGACGTGATAAGGATGGGTGATATAGGCAGGAGAAACACCTCTATCAGACTTCACACTGTTAGGTATGGAAAGCAGAAAGGAAAAATACATCGGAGAATGATAACAAAAAGGAATATTTTTGTTTTGCTACAACAATATTTGTAAGAATATATATAAAAAAAATACTTCGCACAATACTCTGCAATTGTTGACACGAGAAAAATTATTGAATTTCCTACCAATGCTGACCTTGCAAAAGTGACTTTTCTTAATGGAATAACATGGTTATAATTAAAGTTTTGATTAATTGCAAGAGCAATTATATAAGTATGTTTTATACTGTGTGAATACAAACTAACATTATTAGGGTTATATTACAGATATTATACAACAAATGAGAAACGTAAGCTTGAGGTACATAGAGTTAACATGTAGAATATGTATCTGGCTCAAGGAAAACTAATGAGCACCAACCAATGCTCATTTCAGATAAATAGACACTGACTTTGTGGATACAGTATACATCCTCATTAAAATTACTTGTAATAGTTTTTAAGTTTCTGAGCGAAGGCTCAAAGGCCCAAATGTTCATTGACCAGGAGCAAACAGCACTATGAAATGTGTAATGAGTACAAGCTTACACTTTTCTTGAATTAAGTAAGGTTACAAGAGCTCGAAAAATGAGATAATAGGAAGGAATAGACAGCACAAGCACAATGCTACCTGAAGATCAGTCTCTGAAGCCATTTTGTAGTAGTGTCCGCGAAACTCTGCTGTCCACTGCAGCGAGGGGGAGTCACAGCAGACGTACTCCCCACGGAGTGCCAGGCTCACTGGACAGTACTCCTTAAATTCACCCAGCCGCACTGCACACTCCTCCGGAGTCACGCACAGTCCCTCAATCCGGGCCGCCCGTCCTGAGCAGCGCAAATAGCCAACATCAACATGTAAAATAGTTAAGTTCATTCATTCATTGAACTTAACAGGGTTGCGGTGAGCCGGAGCCTATCCCAGCAGACACAGGGCGCAAGCCAGGGCTATACCCAGGATGGTACGCCAGTCCATCACAAGTGGTTGAGTGTACCTGTCAATTTATAAAGATGTTCATGTATTCTATTCTTGCACATATCCGCTTAAACATCGGTCTCCAGTGAGTGGAATATGCAACTTCGTACTCTGCTGCATATATTGTGATGGGCAACAACACATTCAACACGTCTTAGTGTGATTGGATTGTACCTTGGCCAATTTCATGCAGATAGTCCTGTATTTGCCGTACGCTCACTGCCACATGGCGCAGCACCTCCGTCCACAGCCACCACTTGCTTCGGGTGGCATCCATAAGCGTCCAATTCTGGTGTTGACGCTGGTAAAAGTCCTGCACGGCGGCCACTTCTCTCTGATGGTGAGACATCTTTACAGCCAATGCCTGGGGGCTGTCGAGCTGTGGGTAAGACCTGCCCAGACAATAACATTAAATCTAAGCCACATCACACAGGCTGTAATTTGTGGTGCATGTTATTGAGACTGGGGCGTCACAGTGTCGCAGTGAATCGTACTGCCTTACAGCAAAAATATTCAGTGTTCAATTCCCGGTTCAGGTTCCTTTCTATGTCGAGATGCATGTTCTCCCCGTGTCCACGTGGGTTTTTGGCGGGTACTCCGGTTCCCTCCCACTGTCCAAAGACATACTGCCAAGGTTAATTGGCCTGCTGACTAAATTGTCTAAAGTGCCTTG
>JAZEWU010000001.1:3454397-3472612 GCA_036362915.1 Geotria australis
AGAAAATCGTCACTGGTGTTGGCCGTGAGCGGGATTCGAACTCGGGTCGCCAGATTCATAGCCCAGTGCGCTAACCACTGGTCTACCGCTCCCCACACCCTGCTCCACGCACACACGGACACGCGCAGCACGCATGTAAACACACACGTGTTTCTCACATAGCGCGCATACCCCACGGTAATGAGTGCGAGCCCGGGGGAGACGCATACAGAACTGTGGAGCGCCTATAATGGTTTCCTCGTGCATACGGGGGCCGAGCCAGCCCGGCCCGCTCTGTGGCTCCCCCCGGGTTCACGTGCAATTAATCACCTACCGGGGGTTCACGTGTAATTAATTACCCCGCGCTACGGGCTTGCAGGTAACGAGGGATTGTGGGTGGGGGGCACCCACACAGGTTTTCGCCGGGCACTCCGGTTTCCTCCCACAGTTCGAATATATGATGCTACATAGGTGAATTTGCCTGCTGAACTAAATAGCCGCCGGTGCCCCGTGATGAACTGGCGTACCATCCTGTGTCTGCCGGGATAGGATCCGGCTCACCGCAACCCTGTACGGGATTAAGAGGTTTCTGACACTAGGTGGTGATGCTGAGGTGGAGTTTTAGTCGTCCGGAGGAGGGCAGCACGGTGGTGCAGTGAGTAGCGCTGTCGCCTCAGTGCAACAATGTTCTGGGTTCGATTCCCGGCTCGGGTGCTTTTCTGTGTGGAGTTTGCATGTTCTCCCCGTGTCTGTGTGGGTTTTCGTCTAATATTCCGATTTCCTCCCACAGTCTAAAGACACGCTGCTGCTGCCTCCTAGGTGAATTGACCTGTTAACTAAATCGCTCCCGGTGCCCTGGACTGACGTGCTATCCGGCGTATATCCCTGCCTTACCTCCAGTGTCTGCCGGCATAGGCTCCGGCAACCCATATTCCAAGCCAGCCTCACAACAACGTTCCAGAAAATGTCCAATGAGAAACCAATCCGTGGTTAAACTCCTTAATCCCTGCTTTGACGCTCTTCACCCATCCGTTTGCGGAACATGCACAGCCTCTGCTGTCACTCCACTGCTGGATGACGGCCTCCCCATTCCGTGGGAGGTATTTGACCATGAAAGGCGCTATATAAATTGATATTATTATTATTATACTTCACCATTTTGGTGGGTGGGGGTTGGCAGGGGGCATGGATTGGTCATAGGCCACGATCTACGTCCGTGTAGTTGCGAATTTGACAGTCAGAAGTTTGGTAAACTTCTCTGCCCTTTATAATTACTCTGGTCGATGCCCAAAACGTGACCTTTCTCATGAATAGTTTTTATTATAAATAGTTTTTAAAAGGCAGTGCGGATGACGAACCTGGCTACGTAGAATTTGTGTAACTGCATATTGAGCTTTGCGGTATTCACAGTCGTATCACAGTCATTGAATCAACAACAACTCGCTGTTCAGTCTCGCGTGCGTGTCGGAACACTTACATAACAATAGCGATGCCATTCATTAACCCAGGAAAACCTTGACTTGTCCAGATCATTTTTTAAAGGGTTCCCCACGCTGGGATGTGTTTGGCCACCTCCCATTAATGAGCGGAATGTTGGAGGAAACCGGAGCACGTTGTACAGCGTCTGTCTGTCAATCCGGAGGGGTGTCGTGGAGGGATTCATTTGGTCATACTTCACCACGCTGGAGCAAGCGGGGAGCACAGACGTGGTACAATAGGATTAATATTGGGTTAAATTTACAATTTAGAACGTTCATAATATTTGTCTAATTTTGAAGGTAATTTGATCGAAGAGAGAACGACTCAGGTGCGAGGAAACCGCATAGAGGCAGGGGGGGGGCAGCCGCGCGGACAGACGGCGCCAACCTGCCAGACCCTGCGTCTAATATGGATTGCTTTTTTAGTTATGGGAGGAAACCGGCGAACCCGGAGGAAATCCCACTTAGAACGGGGACAACACAAAAAATCCACACAGAACGACGCCCGAGGCGAGAATCGAACCGCTCCGGGCAGGACATTCTTTCTGCGAGGCGCGGATATTACCACTGCATAGCCACCCTTACGCCGATCACGGAGCGCTGTATGTACATTGCTAGCAATGTACTGTACCTCTAAACAGACATATATAGGACGATCGACTCGTAGATTGGGACGCGTCTCCCAGCAATCTAAATACACGCTGGTGACATCGTTCAACAGTCTCCTCTGTAAGATACAAAGCCATCGCTTTCACCAATTCAATCACACGTTGGGAAGAATAGTCATCATCATTATCATGAATCGCTTCATCCTGTACAGGGTGGCGCGGGGCCGGAGCCTATCCCAGCAGACACAGGGCGCAATTAATGGTTATACCCACCCGTGGTTGGGACGCCAGTCCATCGCAGGGCACCGGGGGTAATTTAGTGGGGCCATGTAACCGAGGAAGCATGTCTTTGGTTTGGTAAGAAGTACTTTTATAAAGCAGTGGGGGTATCTAACTACAGTATTTATGCAAGTATTACCCTGCATAATCTATAATCTATGCATAATATGCCAAGCATCATCAGGGTGATCATCAGGCTAATGATGCCTCCAACGCGAGAGGCAAAACGTCGCGAAGGAGAGAGAAGGAACGCACGACGCGTCTATCACGCCAGAGCAGCTCTCGAGAGCAGCAATTCTCAACAAATCGAGCCATACAAACCCACATCAATACAGGCCGGTAAAAGGCTACACGGGGGATCTTTGTCTTTGCGTCCGGGTGCGCGTACGGCCTTCGCAACGTCACACACCAACGAGCCACGAACACTGAACAGAGCCTCGCACAGCCCTGTCAAAACCGCCACGTGTTTGCGGGACAATTAAGTGGCGTCGAGAGCACCAACCGCTTCGAGAAAGCAACTGGCTCGTTGCTTCCCCCCCTCGCCCCCCGCCACACACCCCACGCTCACATTGCCATTATTATGCCGTCTGAGAAAAAAAAAAGGCCCTGCGTCAGGTCGATTGAGTAAAACACGCCAGACATGCGTCTATGTTCCGCCGTGTTGGTTTTCTGTGAAAAGTAAACTATTTGTGGCTTATAGGCTACGCGTGATATGTGTGGCGGCGCGCGGTGTGCGGCGCGCGTGTCACAGAATGTCACCCCGAGCAAGCCGCCGGTAGCCGCACTCCGAACATGATATCGCTCTTGGAATTGGGCGGGGGGTTACGGTAGCTGATGATTTATTCATTCATTCGTTGTCACAAACAGCTTAATCCTGTTCAGGGTTGCGGTGAGCCAGAGCCTATTCCGGCAGACACAGGGCGCAAGGCAGGGATATACCCTGGATGGGACGCCCGTCCACCACAGGGCACCGGGGGCAATTTAGTGAGCAGGCCAATTAATCTATGCAGCGGCATGTCTTTGAACGGTGGGAGGAAACCGGAATGTCCGGTGCCAACCACGCGGACACGGGGAGAACGTGCAAACTCCACACAGAAAGCCCCCCGAGCCGGGATTCGAAGCCGGGGGCCTTCTTGCTGTTAGGCGGCAGCGCTACTCACCGCGCCACCGTGCCGCCCTAGCCAATGATTTATTAACAAGTAAAATGATAATAGACGCTATTTTTACGAAAGCGTTCCCGCGGCGCTGCTCGGAATGTTAATCACGCCGCGGTGTAAAGCAATGTTGAAATTGAAAACGCTGTATGCGTTGCCGCGTGTGTGTGCTTGCGTGTGTGTGTGTGTAAACAAAGATCGAGCCATAGCGACTGATTGGCAGCCAAGGAATGACACCCGCTCTGGAGCGGCTAACAAAGGGTAGTGTGGAACAATAGGTCAGCGGCCAACGCGCGTTTCCATTGGCACGGTGGCTGGAGCACGTTTGCGATTCAGCAACTTGCAGACCGGAGTTGGAGGATCGGTCGGTCAGTCCGTATTTAAGCTGGACAGGAACCGATGAGCTTTGTTGGCTCTCTTTGACAACTTGTCCGGCGGGGTGGGCGTAAGAGATAGGAGTCGGTGTTAGAGATGGGAGTCGCAGTGTTAGAATTTGGAGTCGCAGTGTTAGAGATGGGAGTCAGTGTTAGAGATGGGAGTCAGCCAGTCAGTCGGTTTTCAGCTAAGCTGGAAGGAACCGTTGCGCTATGTAGATCTTTTTTACAGTTAGCCACAAGGCTAAGCAAGTTACAACTTATCAAGGCAACGGGGACAATTTTAGTCAGGGCAATTAACCTATGCACCAGCATGTCTTTGGACTGCGGGAGGAAACCCGGAGTGCCCGGCGAAAACCCACGCGGACACGGGGATAACATGCAAACTCCACAAAGAAAGGCACCCGAGCCGGGAATCGAACCCGGTGGGCTTCTTGCTGTGAGGCGGCAGCGCTACTCACCGCGCCACCGTTTCGTCATATCTTTTTGCGTGCCGTGGGAGTGTTTCCTCGTATGTTTGAGTTATTTTTTTCTCGGAACCCCATTTGCTCAAACATCCATCCATCCATCAATTTTCTAAACCGCTTGTCCTGGTGAGGGTCGCGGTGGCAGCAGTCCAAGGAGAGTGGACCAGACATCCCTTTCCTCAGCAACAGATTCCAGCTCTTCCTGGGGGATTCCCAGGCGTTCCCAGGCCAGCAAATATCCATTTGCTCAAGCATGCAAACAAAAATCATCAAAAAGCGACCACATGTCCTGAGCAGACTCATTTTTAAAACGCGAACCATCGCGTGAACTACGCGCGTTGAGGGCCTCCCCTTCAGCGTTGCGGGTCGTGGGGGTCACGTGGCAGCCGAGTGAGCCTAGCATATACATGGACTACATGGGGCGGCAGGATGGCTGTGCCAGTGGTAACATCCGCGCCTCGTAGAAAGAAAGTCCTGATCAGAGGCAGCTCGATTCCCACCTCGGGCACCTTTCTGTGTGCGGTTTGCGTGCTCTCCCCACTGTTCTGCGCGGGTTTCCTCCGGATTCTTCGGTTCCTCCCCCCCGCCCACAATTAAGAAACACCGATTAATCAATTGGCCGATAACATTAAAGTATATATGAAGCAGTGTCTTGCGGGGTTGGCGCCCGCCTACCGCCTGGCTGACCCCTCCTCCTCTCTGCGGTTTCCTCGTTGCTCCGTATCCGTGTCTCGCCCATGACCAGGCGTGGAATCTGCGCGCGTTATACATTGTGTTGTTATTCCTGCACGTGCAACGTGACAACCAACCAAGACCCGAGGCGTTCGTACACTTAGAGGGATTGAGACACGTGAAGCAGCGCGGCGTCTTTTGTAAGCGCGACCTGGGTGAGCTGCTCACCACAATTGGTTATATCACTCCTGTCCACCACCATGCGTAATATCCTGATGCTGGCTGCTGATGATAATGAGAATTACTCTCGAGTGCTGCCCTTTCCGGATAGCCGTGTCGAGCGTTCCTCAAATCTCCTTCGCGACGTATCGCCTGCCACGTTGGACGGAGGGCATCTTCAGCCCGACGAGCCGCTCTTGAGAGGAATTCTCATGCATCACGGCTCATACGTGTTCACGTCGCGATCCCTGTCAAGTAATACCTGCACATTCTACCAAACACTCGAAGCCAAGGAGCTGAAAGACAACGATGTCCAGAAGCTTAATAGATGCCAGAAGCCCCTCAGTCTGGAGCAAGAAGAGAGGCCAATGCCCGCCTTTAAGGCCAGCACTGACTATTATATCTCTAAATGCTGAAGGGCTGTCTGCAACTAAAGAAGAACTTGTTGCAATGGGAAACTGTCATATAAACCATCACGCTTCGAAGAATCGAATCGAATTCGAATACGTCGAGTCGCGAAAACCCACCTTCGACACGCTGCCGCTACTGCTACTGCTTGCTGCTAGTGGCAGTGGGGATCCACATTCATCTTCGCAAACCTCACAGCAGCGACTCGAGAGTCCGGCCGCTTACCCCCACTCCAATCCCGCGCCAGACTTATTCCCCCCCAAGTTCCCTCCCTGCTGCCCCCCACAAGAAAAAAAACCGCGGCGGGCTGGGAGGCTTTATTTAGTTATTTAACTCTTTTCGTTCAGCTGGAAAAACATGCGATTTTGTGCAATTTCGGAGGTCACTTCAGAAGGGCTAAACCCAGGTGGTCATCAGTGACACCTCGCCTTTGAGTCCCTTTCAAGGATCGGCCGGGAGCATCACTCATCGCTCCGCCACGGTAAGTAGCAGGTGTGCCCCGGCACTGCGTTTGAACTCGCCCGGCCGCTCCGCGCGGCTTACGGGAGTCAAGGTAGAAGCGTTCACGTCGCGATCCCTGTCAGGTAGTACTTGGTATTGCCTGCGAATTCTACCAAACACTTCGAAGCCAAGCTGAAAGACGACGATGTCCAGAAGCTAGCCATCGTGCTTCGAAGAATCGCAAAGAAGAAGACGGGAGTCGAGTGCACACGGGGCGTGGGCGCGGAGCGGAGGATGGAGATGGCGCACAGATGGGAGGAGGAGAGAAGGAGGGAGACAAAGAGGGAGGGGGGGTGGTGGGAAAGAGTTGGTGGTTGTGATGGGTGGGGCGCTAACGAACCCGCCGACCTCGGTTCGCTCGACCGCTCACGGCCAACACCGGTTGGTGATTGTCTGAAGCGATCCCGGTGAGCTTCTCCTAGGTCGATCGAGGCTCAAAAAGTGTGCCCGGTGTGTTGGGTACATTTCAAAGCTAGGGAGACAAAGGCGGCTGGGCGTGGTTGTGCTGGCCACCCACCGCCTCGTGCGCCGCGCCCGCCGTCATGTGTGCTCGCTAACGGCGATTCCTCTAACACTTCGCTGAGGCTGTGGAGGGAGCAGGAGGGGGGCGTGGGTTGGTTTTAATAAGACCGAATGTCGCCCGCTCATATCTCCGCGCTGTGCTGACACGCGTAGAGATAGACGGTGCGAAGGATAAACGAGACGGTTTCATGGATTGTGCATTAAAACTATATGCATTATTCATCGACATGTTTGTTATTTGTTCATTACTCATTCATGGTCGCGATTAATTATTCAGCCCGGTGCATGAATTGTTCATTGACACGATGACTTTGTTGCGACAGTCGGTGCTGCCAGCGTGTTCGCAGATAAAAGAGTCCATTGTCGAAGCCAGCTCGCTATAGAATGAGCCACGTGCCAACTTGTCTGACTGAACTAAGTCGGCGAATGAACGCGGCTGCGTTGGCATTGCATCAGTGTTTACACAAGGTACGCCTCGCGTTTATCGTACGACTGTAATCCTGAGAATTGCTTTGCAAAGCTCTTCTTTCGCGATAGCCGTGTCAAGCGTTTCCTCTCCCGCCTTCGCGACGCGGTGCCTCCAACGTTGGAGGCATCCTCAGGGTGATTGTGAGGTTAATGATGCCTCCAACTTGGGAGGCGAAACCTGGCGAAGGTGAGGGGAGGAACGCTCGAAACGGCGATACCGAAGGAGCGCTCTTAAGAGCAGTTCTAATTCATACATCCGTCCACTTAAATCCAATGTATAGGGTAGCGGTGAGCCGAGGCCTCTCCCGGCAGACACAGGGCGCAAGGTAGGGATATACGTCAGATGGGACGCCAGCCCATCACAGGACACCGAGGGCAATTTAGTCCGCAGGCCAATTAACCTATGCAGCGGCATGTATTTTGACTGTGGGAGGAAACCGGAGGGCCCGGAGAAAACCCACGCGGACATGGGGAGAACATGCAAACTACACACAGAGAGGCCCCCGAGCCGGGATTTGAAACCGGGACATTTTTGCTGTGAGGCGGCAGCGCTACTCACCGCGCCACCGTGCCGCCATTCTCACACATCGAGCCGTAATAATCTACATCAGTGCAGTTCGGTGGAGGCATCCTCGGGCGTTCTGAGAATTTAGAACGCCCGAGGATGCCTCCAACGTGGGAAAAATTCTCGACACGGATATCCCGAAAGAACAGCATTGGCAAGCAATTCTCGTCCATCGAGCCGTGCAAACCTACATCAAGTATAATACTGTAGTGCGTTTTGTTTCTGACCACTGGGCGTTTTGGGACCTTGGGCCTGTGCTCAGCAACCGTCAAAACAAATCAGTTCTGATGCTTATATAACTGTCTATCGCCCGATGCCATAAAGCAAAACATGCTTTGCAAAGGATGACGACGGTAACGAGAGATGGGGAGGGAACACTGCACCTCGCATCGCAACAAACATTTAATTCATTAATTAGCAGTTGATAGACGTTCAATCGCTTAATGCGGTTAGCCGGAGCCTATCCCGGGAGACACATTGCGGAAGGTAGGGATACACCCAGAATAGGACGCCAGTCCATCACAGGGCACTAGGAGCAATTTAGCCGGTAGGCCAATTAACCTATGCGGGCAGCATGTCTTTGAACTGTGGGAGGAAACCAGAGTGCCCGGCGAAAACCCACGCGGACACAGGGAGAACATGCAAACTCCATCCATACAGGAAGGCACCCGAGCCGGGATTCGAACCCGGGACCTTCTTGCTGTGAGGCGGCAGCGTTACTCACCGGACCACAGTGAGGAGGACGTTCATGGGGGAAAAAAACCCAGTAGAGGTCACCTGACTGCTTACTGGTGTTTACAGGGTTCATGCACACGCTGGTAATGTGTTTCTGCAACACAGTGATTTGGTACAGGGGTTGGTGGATTATGCAGAGATACGCTCGTCGTGAATTCTGTGTTGGACTCCAACCTGCAGGGGCAGCACGGCACTGCGTTTTGGAGAACAGGCGGCAGCACATTTGGGAGCGGTGGCGCAGTGGTTAGCGCACCGCGCTGAGACCCCCCCGCGACCTGAATTTGATTCCCATTGCTCGTCAGTGGTGAGGGGTTTCTGAACCGGTCCTGAAGCTGTGTCACACACTTAAAGCAACTTCTGTTTGCTCGGATAGAGGGAGGGCTAAACAGACGCAACACGGGCTGGAGAATAGATGTTACTGATGTGGCGCAGAAGGATGTGGAGCTGATTGGACTTGCCAATGACTGGTACCAGCGGTGTCGAGATCGACCTCTGTGGAGGAGGTTCGTGAAGGACGCTACTGGACAGTCGCCTTCCAACAACAACAACAGAGGGCGGAGGAGCGACGCTCAGATCAGCGACCGAGCGCCGGGCGGCTAAAACGCAGCGATTTGGCACAGTTGGGAGCAGAGGTGGTGCCCCAGCCAGTCATCTCAGTCAGTCAACCCATGACACCTGGGTCCGTCCCGTGACCTCCTGTCAGCGGGCCTTCGACACTCTGCGTGGCCTCAAGGTACACCTGGACTGGCACAGGCGCCGTGGTTACGTCACCGCCACTTCGTGGCGAACGGGAGTTATTGCTGTTGTCACACGATGCGTGTTTTATCAAGCAATTACAGCACAAGTTACGACTGTTTTGGGCCTTAAAGCGATTGCTTTATATATGTTTATTATTTATGTAATAACTGCACTTGTGAAAGTGAGCTGTTCTCTCGTTATCGTAGACTTGTTTTCTGTCCTTCCAGTTCTTATCCAGAATGTCTTCTTTTTTTCCGGAGCTGTGAGCCTTCTCGGGCCGTTAATGCTCAATTTTTTGCCAGTTGTGTAACAGTCAGAGGCGAAAGTAAACCGGTGCGGTCGGACACAGTCTACCGATAAGAACGTGGCCGAAGCATTTATTGCGGTCCAGGTGGGAAGAGGGATTGCAATACCCCTGTACCGCTAAGAAAAGTAAGTTATGTTCACCCCCGATAAGAGTGCACCGCTCCAGACAACGCAGTTATCCCCTCTTTCGGTACTTTGGGATATTCTTCTTCCCATGATATGTCCTGGCTGTGTGGGCCTCAGAGGTGGAAACCCAAGGTGGGGAGGCGGGCGGGGGGAGGGGCTCTCATGTGTAGCCAGTGTTCCAGTAGGTCTCACTTGAAACGTTGCCTAAAGATGTAATTGGCCAAATGTGGCACTTCGGGTCATCATCGTTGAAAAAGCGATATTGATGTTTCATATGGTTGAATTGTGTTTTTTGTAATATATCTCTCGACAAGTTTTGCTGTTGTGTTTTCTGTTCTGCATTTGAGTGTAGCCGATCGATGAAGTTGCCACGTGACCAAACGGTGCCCGTTTAATACTGCTTCAGCACACCGTTGTGTTGTTGTAGAACGATTTCCGAACATTGAACGAACAGGGAGTACGACGTTTCGTTTACATTTTCGACCAGCATCATCAAGGCCATCGCCAGACCGCACGGGACAACTTTACGAATTGGCAGCGTCGTGTAAGGCAGGGTTTACGACACATTTCACTCACGCGATCTGACCCAACAAAAAAAACCCCACATACATTCTGAATCAGGACTGTTGGTCTCGAAAGCCTTCGTGTTAAGTTTAACAACTGTTTTATTGCGAGTACAAAACCTTTTTTTACGTCTCTGCTGTCGGCGCCCATGTCGGTCCCATCAATTACCAGCAGCAGATGGAGTCAAGCAGATGCATTCAAGCTGTCCGCAGTGGCGCGCCTGCCAACAACGTCAATATCACCGCTCTGCCAAAACGCGGCAGGATCTCCCTCGAGGTCCGGACGTTAAACCCGCAATGCCTCCTCACCAAGGTGCGCGACGACTCCCAGCTCGCAGCCGTACAGATCGTCGAGAGAGTTACGTCGGGCGACAGGGTGGCGCAATGGTAACATCTGCCCCTCACAGCAAGAACGTCCCGGGTTCGAATCTCGGCTCGGGCGCCTTTCTGTGTGGAGTTTGTATGTTCTCCCCCTGTTCTGCGTGGGTTTCCTCCGGGTTCTCCGGTTTCCTCCCACAAGTAAAAAAACACTCATTCATTATTTGGCCGATAACATCATAATATATAGGAAGCAGTGTGTGGCAATATGGCGCCGGCAAACCACCTAGCTGCCTCCTCCGCCTCTCTGTGCTTTCCTCGCGCCTCTGAGTCGTTCTCTCGTCGAATGAATACCTTCGATATTGAATGAATATGTGCGCGTTATAAATGTAAAATTATTATTATTTAAGAGGCGCAGGTGGCCAAGAGGTAGCGAGCCACAGGGCGTGTTGAGGGGGCCTCGGTGACCTGGGGAAGGAGGTCGAGCAGGCATCTGGACATCCGTTGGCGGAGCGTGATGCCGCTCCCTGACCCAGGATGCATCGCACATCTTGGTCGCAGGCGCCGCGTTCGCCTTGCTTTCCAAAACATCGACGGAAGCGTTGAGTTGGATTTCCACCAAGACTCCGCTCTCTGCACGTAACCGCAGAGCTGTGGAAACGCCGAGCACGTGGAGGCGTCTCAGAGCGTCTGATGAGCACGGACCGAGGCGGAACGAGGGCAGCTGGGCTTCCCGCTGCAAACGGAAAGTGGAGGCTACCGTAGGCGGATATTGGGGAGGTGGCGGTCCGTGTACTCGTTTGTCTGCCATGAAGTCCATCAGGCTTGTCAATGGGAGTCTGCAAATTCACTGAACCGAATGAAAGCGGTCAGGATGAGAATGAGTCTTCATAGTGAGTCTTCAGTCGGGGTGCACAACTTATTTTTCATTCGAGCGGGTTCCAGATAAAATAACCGGACAAATGGCCGCAAACTGGTCAGGACCGGCGCCTATGTTAAAACCACGAGTGTATTTTAACATAAGCCAAAAAAACACCCTATTGTTTTCAGTACAGTTTGATTGATGTTTCATTATTCTTTACGGGGTGCTCTTTTGGGATAGCCGTGCCGAGCGTTTCTCCTGTCTGCAGGAGAACGTGTCAGGTGAAACGTCCTGAAGGAAAGAGGAGCCACGATCGCCACAGCTACACTGATAGACACCTCCAAACGTGGGAGGTGACATGTCACGAAGAATAGACATGCTCACCACCGCTATCGCGAAAGAGCAGCTCTTGAGAGAGATTATCATGCATTCAAGTGTAAAGCCCAGATATCTGGTCAGAGAGTGTCTCATCTTGACAACGGATGTTTTCCCAACTGGGCCAGTGGCCAACATTGTTCCCTAGTGGGTATCTCTTGAATGTATTCAAATCGCGATTTTCTTGAAATGTGTGTAATGATGAAGAAGCAACCACCGTGAATCGATCCGTGAAAACCTACATCAGTACATAGACGTTGTATATAGTTTATCACCGTCTCCGAACATCGTGTTGGGATGTGGTGCTCTGTAGGCGTTAGATATTATGTAATACGTAATAAATCCAAAGTGTTGTTTCTGTTGTTGTGTTAATACCCATGCTGTACACTCACACTTTCGGTTGCTTAATATGAATGCTCCAGCAACCACCTCCACCATAAGCGAGCTTTGTGCGTGTGTTTATTACGTGTATGTGCGCGTGTGCGGTGGTGTTGCGGTTAGCGCTCTGCGTTACAAACCGTGCCACCCAAGTTCTATTCCCACTCACGGTCAACCAACACAGGTGACGATTTTCTGAACCAGTCTTGGGCTTCCCCTAGGTCGACTCAGCCTCAAATAAAGTACCTGGCGCGGTATGTTAAAAACATTGCCACTAGGGAGACAGCGGCCGCCGCGAAGCAGTGCTGGACACCCACCTCCTTGTGTTCCGTGACGGCCGTCATAGCTGCTACAGCACTTGCCCCTACAGCCTGTTGAGGCTATACAGGGTATCTTTGTCTGTGTGTGCGCGAGCAGGGAGTCCGTCTAACCACTCTGTGAAACCTCACGGGGGGCGCCATGCATTATTACCCTAATAAGAGGCTGGCGGCCAGCACCACTTAACCCCAGGGGCCGCGCACAGCGGGACATTATTATTCATATGATAAGAATCATATCATTGGAATTTCTCATGTAATCATTATTATTCGAGTAATATTTTGATTGCGTTTCTTTTCAGTTTATTTTTTTCTCTCTCAAATACGTAAGTCCTAATAGATTATGTCTACACGGTATGTTTTATAGTAGTCATTTTGGAGCATCCCGGCAGACACAGGGCGCAAGGCAGGGGGATGCCGAGGGTGGGTAGGTGGGTGAGTGGGTAGGTGGGTAGGTGGGTGAGTGGGTGGGTGGCACTTTCCATCACTCGCTGAGCATTAAGATCCTCCATGGTTTCCCATCCACGCCCAAAACACCGTCTTCAAAATCAGTTCCCATGCACACTCTCCAGTTAATTTGACGCAGCGCCAAGCTACCCGCATGTGCGCCTGCCTCTCTACCCATCTTGAGCTCTCATTCGCTCAAGCAGAACCCTTTGCTGATCTGTTTGGAACCGTGCCTATAAAACGCTGTCATATCAGCTTTTATGACAAACCATTCTACATATTTTGCCAAGGATATCGCACAATGATATAACGTGTGCCCCCCCCCCACTGTGCATTATTATTGCTATTCCGGCAAAAATTGCCGCTGCAATGTCACGACGGTTGCCCGTGCAAGCTCAGGCCGTTGCAGCTCGCTCTCGCCCTAATAACATTTCTTCACAAAGGACGCCATACACATACACGCACCATTAAAGTCTCCAGTCCTCACCCCCAACACCCTCCCTTCATCTCTCCAAACCCAGCGCCCTCCCCTCCACCGAGGGCACTGAAGGTCACACGGGCTCAGCGGTAACCCGAACCCGACTAGATTTCATCATTGGGGGGGGGGGTGTGGGGGGCTGCGTTTTTTTTTTACACAGAAAATCATGGGTTCGCCCAGTTATAAACACCCGCGCGAGGGGTCGGGTGTCGACCCGCAGACTCGCCGGCACTCTGGGGCCCTTATTACAGATATTAAATGCTCTGGGAGACATCGAGCCGACCGGGGGCCTCGTTATATAAGAGGGGCGTCCGCGTGTGTTCATCACACGTGGCACGGGATTCCTCCTCCTGCACACGACGCGCGCACGTGTGCTTCACCCGGAGTGCAGCGCCCAGCAATGCGTGGCGCGTCCGGTGCAGAGACTACTGGGATGACACGTGTCCACCAACTGGGAAACAGAAGTCTGTTTTGACAACCCCGTCTGCCATCCCGCGTACCACCCCCTTCCCCCCCCCCACCTGGCCCTCTGCTGCTTCTGAGTGCAGGGAGCGTTGTTTAGTAGAAGAGGCGTATTTGATAGGCAGAGGTCTAGCCACCTCGTCGACACAATGGTTCCAATTCGAATTGATTCACACGTTGGTGACGGTTCCTGTTTATACGATTTGTGATGAAAACGCACCGCTGGGTCCGTTACGAACGACGAGGCGAATGAGCAAGTAGTTGTTTTTGCCGTTCCGTCGAGAGGAAAAATGTATCGCATCAGCTATATGAGGCTCGGGATGTATTGTTAAAGCTGTACTTTAAGCCTGGTGCATGCCACTAACATCTGCCAAGCACAGTAATGTATTCACGTTAACAAGACAGTTTAGAATCCTTGGTGAATTAGAGGATGCACCGAGTTGTTTAACTGTGTGCCTTTTCATAGAGGCGTGATTTCAGTTACCAACCGTTTAAATTCAATGTACAACCCAGGCTTGATTAAATACACATTACAGTGCCCTCACAAATCGAAGGCTAGCTGGGATACAGGCTGAAAGATGTTACAACTTACAAACCAAATGCAACCGAGAATTAACCAAGTGCCATGCCATTCATAAAGCCACATGTGCACGCAACGATCTCCCAGGGGCCTCTGGAAAGATATGACATAGCGGTTTCTGCATTATACATCACTTTATTTCCCTCCCCCCAGCATAAATACATGACAGTACTTACAGTACATGACAAATGCACTTACAGTACATTCATTGAAGAGGAGCCCAAGAGGCGAGCGTGCGTGAAGAGGGTGGGCGCTGCACAGCCTGAACGTCCAGGAAATCCAAAGTGCGAGTTCACTGTGTCTGCCAGCGCTGTCAAATCGGTTTAACAACAAGAACGCCCTTCAGGTTTCCATTAGCCCCCCCCCAACTCCCCTCCCAGCGACCCAATTATTAAAACTTTACATTACAAATGTGAACAGCCCTGCGTCGGGCATATTCGGGCCTCTCGAGCTGCACGTATTGCTGCTCAAGTTTGGAGGAAGTTTAAAATGTGAGCCTACACTCTAAATGGGATTTGTTTTGTGTTACAAAAAAAATGCCTCTGGGGGTGTCATCAGTGGTTCCCACCAGTGGCCCCAAAGACTCTCAAGAACTCTAGCAGCCAAGGCACTAGCCAGTTCACACGTTTATATCCTGTTGGTCGAGCAGGAAGCCCTCTCTACAAGCAGAGCCTCTGTCGTCAACTTTCCGAAATTCTGATTCCCTGCACGTGAAATTAAAACCATTGATACATGAAGGAATACAAAATATACATTGTGATTTGGCAACGCTGGCCAATGTTGACAAGTGTGTGATTCCAGTCTGTACAGGACATGTGCCGCACCCACCAGAGATTCCCCCAAGCTCTGGACACACTGATAAGTGATTTTGGCATCGCCGGTGACTCATTTCGTTACAGCTGGGATAAACTTTGCACTGTGAAAACGTTTCCCTTTTTAATGCATTCGACATCCCGCTGAGGTATAACATCTCTTGAAAAGGAGACCTCAGCACGTGTACAGAGAAGGACTATACACAGTCCGGAAATTATAACGTTTGTGATGAAGCTGCATATGATTCAAACTTGTAGTATTTTGGCATCACATACAATGCCCAATTCCTGCACATGGCAATGCTGCGGTATGCAATATATGACACAATCTACCGGTGGCACAGCGTTAGTGGGCGGTTGCCGTGATCGGACCGTGGACTGTTCGCATGGGTTCAGTGGAGAATGTGTTCATCATCAGCCCGTTCATTCGCCTGGACCAGCAGGCTGCTTACACCCCACATCCTGGAGCAACATTAGGCTATTAAAGATGGCTTATTCTGTGAACGTAACTGGTTGCTGCAAACGTAAAAACAAAAGCCTAAAAATAGATTAATCGTATGAGTACAAAAAGACTGGGGGTTTGACAGTCACAGGCAATTTTAAACCAAACTAATCATTTATTTCACAAGATCATCTTTGAATCCAGCACATTCACTTATTTAACTATCGCCAAACTATCGTATACAGTACATATCCTTTCATCAAAAATGTATTCAGTCAGTTCATCACTGGGAATGAGAAGCAACGGCTGACTGGGTGATTCACCCACCTGCCCGTCCACTTCATGGACAGTAACGCTAGATCTCAAGAGCTAAACATGTTCCACTTTTGTTTAAAGTCAAGGTCGAATCGAAATACTAAGTGCTGAAATTCATATGCAGTGACTAAGTACCCATCTCATCCAATAGCAGATATTTTTATGCAGATATACATTTTCATTAGTTGTACTTGACTGGAGTCAGCAAAAAGTATGTTCGCAAGGCCCCCAGGAGTGTATTTTCTGATGAAGCAACCCACGTCAGTCAATCAACGTACGAGCGCATTCCTTATGCTGCGGGATATTCTTGTGCATAATGCTACTGGAAGCCTTAATTCACTACCAAG
Source organism: Geotria australis (assembly GCA_036362915.1). Classification (NCBI taxonomy): domain Eukaryota; kingdom Metazoa; phylum Chordata; class Hyperoartia; order Petromyzontiformes; family Geotriidae; genus Geotria; species Geotria australis. The sequence goes on from JAZEWU010000001.1 coordinate 3,470,693, forward strand.
CCTCCCATGGTCTCTCATTCGCCTTCTCCTTCCTGGTAATACTTGCTGCTCTTGCCCACTGTGTGTATAAAAAAAGAGACTAGACCCATCCTTTCCATCTGGAACTCTGCATTATGATTGATCCAGTTACACATTCCTTCTCGGGCCAGCCTGCTTCTTATATTTATTTGTTTTGTCAGTGTACATGTAAATATTTGCGTATTAATACCACCCTCATTATATATATATATATAACCCTGTAAGGACAGTAAAGAGTTTCCAGATGCGTCTGCAATTCGATGGAATGTAAAACCAAATTAAATTGAATTGTAATTTTCCAATCCACTTTAGAGGCCGATACGAATGGCTGATGTGGAAAGATGAACCGTGTCTGAACTATGAGGTCAAGAGTTATTTATCCACTGGCTATCACTTTTCTTCAAATCTACCAAGTGGTAAGTTTGCATTGTCAGCCAGCATATGTGCATGTGTAAAGAAATGTCACTCAATGGAGTTAATCCTGCACAGGGCACACACTGTTTGGGTCCTCTGGCCCTGATATTGGGTGAGGGAGGCTCACCCACCCACCACGGTGCAGTGCACAAGCAGTACTTGTGCTGCACACTCCCGTGGAATGACCAGCAACTAAGCTCGAGTCCTGCACGATGGAGCAGAGGGAGCTCGAATCGGCGGCTCCCAATGACTGCGCGCGCGACGCACGGTGGATGGAACACGCGTCGGTTAATAACATTTCTGAAAATGGGTAAAGCCTTATCGCGTGAGATGGAGGGGATGGAGGGTGCGAATGCATCGTTTTGTACAATTGTAAACAATAAGCCATCTATATACAGTACGGTTATATTCACACTGTGCAAAAGAACAGTGGTGGAGAGCGGCCCGGAAACAAATGCAGATGAGGGTGGACAACCCCACCCCAGGCTTTGTGGTTTCACGAATGGTCCACTTCCCCCGTCACCCTTCTACACGAGAGCCCAGTTACACGTGCATCCTCACGCACATATAGCACGTTGTACTCATGTTCAGAGGTAGGGGCGATTCAAGGTGGGTCGTGTGTGGGCAGCCGCGATGTTTTAAACCAAGTGCTCGCGCAGATACGTGTGTACATTGTGTTGATTCCGTAAAAATGTGTTTAAGTGCACAAAGCAAGTGTACGTGACGTGTGACGTCGTCCGAACCCTTGCAAAGATTGCCAAAAGCCTGTGTGGATGCAAACTAAATCGGAGCACACGATTATTAAGAGCTCTTACTCTTCACTGGCATCCTGAACACCTCCCCGACGTCCATCGCCCAGCTTTCACAATCTCCTCTTTACAAGACGCTTACAATGCAGGTTTGCCGAACGCCACGTGGTCACCAACACCAATCCTGTACCGTGGAAGGTTCTGAGTGGTGATATATGGGAGGCTATGACCGTGGATATGAATAGAGTGAATGAGGGTTGATAAGAAGAGCTGATGAAGTGCTTACTTTACAAATGGTCATTCTTTCAACTAGAATGACGAGATAAACGTATTTATGCCTGGGCTGGTTCATTCAGCCTTGGGACCTGGGGCACTGATTTAGGTTACATGAGATACGCACTTCACCATTCCATCACCCAGAATTAAACATCCACTGCTGGATGAAGGACTCCCCACGCTGAGCTGAAGTCATCACCCTATATCTGCAGTGGTCATCGCCTAGGGTGCGTTCCATCCTTCGGCTGCTTCTCAGTTGTTAGTCTTGACCACCGGCCATCACCCCTGTGAGTGACATGACCTACCCAAGCCGACTTACTTTTTTTTAACAGGCCCAAATTTGCATTAATTTCTTTCTCCACGTGGAACGCATAGAGTGCATTTCTCTCTCCAATTTCTTCACTTATTTTTCAGCTTTATTCATTCATTCATTTTCAGAAACCGCTTAATCCTATACAGGGTC
>JAZEWU010000001.1:3476340-3496341 GCA_036362915.1 Geotria australis
GCAAACAAGGGGGCACCTCTTTATAGAGAGGGGGAAGGGGGTTGGGCGGCAGAGGAGGGAAGGGGGTTATAGGAATGCGCCTCTCGCTAGAGCCGTCGCCAAATCGGGATGTGCGTGAGGAACGCGAACAAAAGCTGTAAGTGCCGCTGCTGTCAGGGGACTTCGGCCGAGAAGGAGATGCGCCCGTCAGCCTGTCGCTGTCTTTACGTGGCCCTGTTTAACTTGCCCTTCCCTGCCTCGTCTCTCCAAGCGCCACCTGTCACGTCAATAACCACCCGTTCTCGGCCACGTCCGGTTTTGCCGATTTGCCTCAATTCCAACGACCTGTTGGAATTGGTTCAAGACGCCATACTTCAGTGTGTGTGCGTGTAAAAAAAGGGTACATGTGTAGTTATCAAGCAAATACTATCTGAAGTCGTAAGTAATGTGAGGAGAGTACCTGTCACAGAACGAAAAAAAACTTGAAACATAATTTTATAAAACTCTGGTGTCGCACATTTATGGCTCCGACGTGCATCATTCCAACGTCGCTCCATCTCTACCGCACTCTGTCTTTGCTGCTTCCTGTTCTGTTGTCAGTTTATAACTTCAGTAAAGTGCGCCCTCCCCCATGGATCGTAACCTTACGGTGGTGGAGGAGTTTGCGTGTTGCGATGAACCCCAGAGCTGTGTTGCCTGGAGTCTAGCACTCCTGTTAGCGTCTCTCTTGTTGAACAGGTCTGGGGGTATGTTCTAGACAAATGACGATCCAAAGACCCTCCGACTAAAGGACGTCATTTGCTTGTAAAATTCTGCCCCAATACCCCAACCATTCGGGGCAACCCGGGTCAACCTGGACATCGACTGTTTAAACCTGCAACAGGAGAGAGAGTCTCAGTATTGATGTCGTGGTGGTGGGGCGTAAGGTTGGCTCGTCAGGGTGAGGGTCAGAGAACCCCGCTTACTTACCCTCGCTGTCCAGCTGGTAGTCACGTGGGAAGGTGATGCCGCAGCCCATGACATCGCCCTTGGAGCAGCGTGGCCCGAACGCGTCGCCGATGCCACTTCCGTGGAATATTTTACCATCGTCTAGACACGCGTGAGACAAGCGCGCAGCACGCGAGACACACGACACACACGCGTGGTACTCCGGTTAGCCTTGAAGACCGGAGAAGTGTTTCCTTTCAAACTCAGTCGGCCTAAGAAAGGGCTAGGCAAGTTTCAATTAATCAAAGCTGATCTAACGAGCAGCTCTCAAACCAAAATAACCATGCATCCATCCATTTTCTAAACCGCTTGTCCTGGTGAGGGTCGCGGTGGCAGCAGTCCAAGGAGAGTGGACCAGACATCCCTTTCCTCAGCAACAGCAACCAAAATAACCATGATATGAAAAAAGATACCGCACGCCGCTGCTCCACACGTATGTGCATGTGCACATGCACACCCCACGCACACCCGATCCGATGACCTTCAATTGCGCAGCATTATATGGATGTCGTGCAAGGCGTAACAAGGGCCTCTTTATAAAGCAGGTGTTGTGAATCCCTGGCACTTGAACCCAATCGATTCTGAGCAGGTAAGGCTGCACACATTAGCCACATGTGGCTGAATGAAACAACTGCAAATTATAAAAAAATATAAAAAAATCACTCTTTCCAGCAGGATTCAATTACCTGCACCTGGAATGGGTATTAGATGAAACAAAGAGCAGACAACACTGTCCATAAAACAGAACACGCACCCTGCCAATCATCCCTGATATAAATCCAAGATGGGCAACTCCAGACATCGTGGGTCAAACGCAGGCCATCTGTCTATGTCTACCGATCCATCACCCTGTGCCTATAGGTAGGGTAAAAAGCATAACTGCAAACATATGTTGACCGTTCAACCAAGAGAATATGTACTGAGCCACAAGCTGAGAAGTCGCACATCCCTGTTGCGATAATGACAAATGTAATTTATTTATCCAGGTTAAGACTTGTTGACTCTGAACGCTCAGGTCGGTCCTGCATTAGAACGTTTAGAAAATTCATATTTAGGAGCATTTTACATTTGGGAGAAGCTGCGAGTAGATGGAAAAGTGGCCTCACACATGCGGGGATACTATAATTTATTATTATTATTATTATGCTTGTTCACCCAGGACAGCCTTACTTAGTCTCGTGACTGAGAATTGCTCTGTATTGCTGTTCTTTAGGGATAGCCGTGTTGAGTTTGATGCTTCCAACGTCGGAGGCGAAACGTCGCGAAGGAGAAAGGGAACACTCTACACGGATACCTGAAAGAACAGCTATGGAGAGAATACTTATACATTGAGCCATGAAAACATACATCAGTGGCGTTTCGAGACTGTTTAATCGTTATGTATAATCCAAATTAACTAATATGAGGATGATTTTTCACACGTGGAAAATTCGAACCATGACGCCAGCACGTGATGGCCTCACAGGATCTTTAATATCCGCTGTGAATCGGGCGCGATGACACTCAAAGCACGCTCGCAGCCGCACGGGTTTGCGAGTTTCACTGATCTACGTGATACGTCAACCTCGAGGGGAAGGATACCTTCATTATGGAATCTGTCGCATCAGCAGAACGTCTGTGAAGGTGATGCGTGCTGGGCACAGTCGGGTAGCTGGGTGAGGGTGTGGCATGCGAAGACGTGGGTGGAAGGAAGACGTGTGGGGAGACGTGTAGGGAACCCGAGCACCTGCGCTAGCCGCTAATCCATAAATCACGGTCATTTTCAGATTTACGACACGTGTTCGGGTAATCGCGTTTGCAGGCTCACGGAAAGTGCTGGGAAGACAAACGGTGCCCTTTGTGTGGCACGTTTAACAACTCGAGACGGGTGGCGGTGTGCGCGGTGATCACACCTACCGGAAGAAACGTAACAGTCTCCACTTACCACCCCTATGGTCGCGTGTCCGTCCGTCTACCTATCCACCTGCCGGTCACCGTGCTCGCTGGCTATCTGGCACTCGATGACGATTCATCCATCCGTCAATACATCCAGCGAAACATCCCGAAGGCTGCGTTCAAGCGTTTTCCTCGGCCGGTACAATTACTCACTCCTCCCTTCCCCACGGCCACAGCAATTTGAAGAAATGTCACGATTTGGATTTATGATACAATTTAAACAAATATCCTCCTGTGCCATGTTTTCATATAAAATTAAGCGTTATTACATGCCTCGTGTTTACCCTGGCAATCGTTCTGTGCTCCTATCTTCACGATTCCCCGCTGTCCAGCTTTTGAGTCAGGACGAATGCAATAAAAATATATTCTCAAATAAACTGGCTGCTAAATTGCAAGTAAACCCACAAGAAGAGAAGCAGATGTGGAAACCTGGGTTTTGGTACAGGATGTCCCTGCGCCTTTATTGGCCGTTGTAATCACGTGATGTCACGGACTGGGAGACTTTTCAAAAAGCTTCCTGCAGAGACGCAGGCCTAGCCGGGGAGCTTTTCACAATGGCACGCAACTCTGTTGGCCGTTTCGAGAATGCCCCTTCTGTTGTATGTCAAGAAAAGCATGCCATTGCTGCAATCACGCAAGTGGCCAAGAGAATTCCAAAGACCTTCCTGGAGTTAATAAAGGTTCGCGGTAACGTCATGTCTAAACCGGTCCTATGGCAATTGCTCCAAGATTAACTCGGCCCTCGCCGACGGCTGACCGGCCGTGCGTGCCCGCTCCCCGCCCGGCTCCTCCTGGCCGCGCTTCGTTCGCCGGATGGCCCCGCTTGGGAAACGAGCAGCTGCCCGCAGGCTGTTGGGCATCCAGCAAGTGAGCAACGGAGCTCGTTCGCGGGAAGCTTAAGGGGGGCCATTGGCTCATCTCGCTCCCTCTTTAACAAGCCAGCTGCAAGAAACAGCTGCACGCCGGCGTGAAATGTGCTCGAGCCACTGGCAACGGGCACCGACGCCGTCCAGCCCCGTTCTTTCCGCAACAGGAGGCGACTCGACAAAGGCATCCTTTCCCAGTCGACCTGATCTATTGCCATGGGTCAGCAAGGTCTCCGCCCCACGCTCGACGCACAATGCCGGAGCAGTAACTGGAGACAAAAGCAAAGAGGCCAACAATACGTACCTGATGAACAGGGGTTTGCACTGCCCTCATCCGTGTGCACGCTGCACTGGTCTCCATTGAATGAAGCTCTGCACGTGTTGATTTGCTGCCGATAAGCTTACTCATTGTGGGAGACCGACTCCTGTTAATGTCTCAAGAGGCAGCCACAATTAACGGCACCAAGCTCTTAGTCACGAGTGCGGGTTCACTGTGTCGCCTCCTCTCCCAGTAAACCACCGGGGTCCCAGAAACCTCATTTTAACTGCACGTGCATTAGTCATTTTCCTTTACAACAAAGACCCTCGACTCTTTGGGGCCTCGCAATTGCTCCCTCTCTATAATTCCGACGCGAAAACGTGAGTCACTTGGGATTTGCAAGTGTGGCGGCTTCCATAGGATAAAGATGATTCATATAAAAGACAAAACGATCTCGCTCGCAGCCCGAGCGGAGTAAAGTGAGACGAGCGCGGTGAGTAATAAGCACCTTTTTACGGCCAAAGCACGTCACGGGAATTTGCGGTGCAGTCAGCAATTTCAGGAGAAGCCAGCCGATATAATTTAAATTGGCCGCAAAACCAAATAAAGCACTTGGAAGTCGCTCCTGCGCAGCAGAAAGACAGGAGGCCCTTGAAGCCTTTTAAACACACATTTTGTGCTAAGATTGCAGGAGAGTCAGCCCTTTGTGGGAGTAGGATACTTGTCTCGCCCCAAGTGGCGTCTGCCCCGACCCATTCTGCTGAGCACACCGCTCCGTTTTCGCCGTGCGTAACGAGCCGTCCGTCCGTTCCGCTCGATCCCTCCCAGGCACCTTCATACGTTTACCCTGCATCTACGCCTCTCAGTGTGTACCAGGGACGTGCGGTCAGGGGAGGCAGAGCCTCACCTGTCATACTCCAATGAAAATAGCCGTTCCGAAAAGTAAAAAAATTATACGAATTAAATAAATATTAAGATTTTACCATTGATCTGTGTTATAAATGTCATTTCTGTATGATTCCAATCATTTTTTTGAATAGGAAAAATCGCCAAATTTGCGGAGCTCTGCTGCAAATACAGGGAGAGACGAGAGGTGAGGCAGCGACGAGCCCAGCCTCCCCTATGATTGCGCAACCTCTCAGAAACCGGTTGGAGCGCGGGCAATAAGCGCGTGCCTGTAACTATCTCTCTGTATGTCACCAATGTAATGTTTGTAGACCCCTTCATTATGTGTCCTCGCTTTCCATAGTCCAGGTAACTTATTTCACGCGTGTGTAAAATATATTTAGGCTCGCTGGTCCACGTCATAAAATTGCGATGAGAAAGCACCAGGGGAGGCAGCTATCACATCTGCCTCAGTGAGGCAGATATAACCTCACGCAGAACCAGTGAGGCACGCGTGTACCGTGCAGGTTCTTTCGTGTTGCCTCAACGATATATTATATTAGTATCTGGTGTGATGCGTGAACAGGAGCAATGGTGAAACAAGAATGAAAAGGCATGTTTCTGGCTTTCAAAGCACTTTTCCCCCCAAAAGTCTTAAAGGATAATATTTGTCAGCATGGGTGTGTATGTGTACATGTCATCGGAGGAGCGGTGACGCAGTGGCTAGCACGCTGCAGTAGGAACACGGTGACCTGAGTTCAATTTCTGCTCACGACAAACATCAGTGACGATTATCTGAACCGGTTCTGGGTTTACCCTAGGCCGACCCAACCTCAAATCAATACTTAGTGCGGTGTTTAAACATTGGCACTTCATTACATGTCCTCGCCTGTAGTAGGAACACGGTGACCTGAGTTCAATTTCCCCTCACGACAAACATCAGTGACGATTATCTGAACCGGTTCTGGGTCTACCCTAGGCCGACACAACCTCAAATCAATACCTAGTGCGGTGTTTAAACGTTGGCACTGGGAAGACAAAGGCAGTCGGGGGTGGTGCTGGCCAGCCACCCCCTCGTGTGCCATGCCGGCCTTCATAGGTGCTCGCTAACAACACTTGCCCCGACAGTCTATTAAGGCTACAGGGGTGGGGACCTTTATCTTTGTATATATCATCTCAATGAGTTAACCCGTAACACCCGGGCCTTTCGTGTTACCTGCTGCCAGCAAGCCGTTGCCTGAACGTTTACTTAGCCTGGCACAAGCCCTGCGGTGACAACACCAACCTATTGGTCAGTGGTGGTTGTTATGTTTGTGTACACATGGATCAGTGCATGTATATGCATCCTTGTGCAGTTGTACATGAATATGAGTGCAAGCCATGCGTGTGACCAGCTGTACAGCAATGGAATGTCATGCTGGAATGCAGACATTCGCAATCAAGCGTTGCATCAGGCTAGTTTGGCATGAATTGAAGTTCACACGCACAATTCAATTAGGACTAACACAAAGTATAATTTTTTTCCAGTGACATTGCACTGTATTCACTTGAGTTTATAACCTCACGCAGAACCAATGTAATATGCCAACGGCAATGTGTATGCGCGCGTACGTACTTTATATTGAATTTAGATTGGCGTTGTTTCCCCCTCATGTCTGTCTCTCTGTCTTCCTGTATCTGTATCCCTATGTCTCCCTCCGTGTTTTTCTTTAAGGAAGTGACGGCCATCTTAGGGGACGCTGGCAGATTTTTGCCGCTCTTAAGATTGCCAGTTTCAAGACCTTTCAGTGTATTCGAAGCAGCCTTCATTTTTTTTGTTGCTTTGGTTTTTATTAGTTGTTTTTTTTTCTGTCGTTGTGCAGCGCTTTGTGACCCTCGGGTGAAAGGCGCTCTATAAAATGCTATTATTATTATTATGATGTTTTGAACGCAATAGTATGTGTTATCTAAATGTACTGAGCTTGTACGCACCATACTTTAATAGGTTCAGACACGTGTAATTCCTGCGTATTATACACATGCAGAAGCATACGTATGTATCCATGCGTTCAACCAACGTATTAACATGCGCAGGAACTGTAAAGTATTAACACATCGAACCGTGAGGTATTTTCTAAATGACGGGTGGCCAACCCGCGGCACTCAAGTCATATGTGTCTCTTCACTCATAGAAATGCAGATCTTATGAGTAGACGTAACATTTCACATTTTAGGAAATGGTCAATATTTTGTCACATATTGATCATTATCATTTGTGCGTTGTGTGGATTTAAACCTTTACCCTACTGCTGAATTATGATGGGCATGAATGCACCCAATATTTTTAAACAATCGTGTACCTTGCTGTACACATACATACACGTATACAAGGTAGACGTGGATTTTTGCAGTATGTATAAGCTATTTTTTGGTTTTTAGTCTCTGACTGGTTGGCCACCCCTGCTCTATACACATTACACAGGCTGGGAAAGCATGTGGAATGATTTGTCTACATCAACCTCAGATGACTCCACAGGTGTGGGCGATCGTAGAAAGCTAGGCAGAGGAAGTGCCACGAGAAATGAGGATGAAAACCTGTAAACGTAAGCCTTTACTCTTCATGTAAAATGTGGTGATCTGGCAGAAACACCATTCACCACACGGTGGCCTTCTGCATTCAGTTTACAGCCCTCGCACACCCCTCTACCTCCTTCCCCTGTTCTGCCCCGTGCTCCCACACCCCTCCCCTTCACACAGCCACCCTCCTCACACCAATGTCCTCTCACAGGCGCTGGGACACCCTAATCAGGCTCTGCTCATATTTATGCTGAGCTTCCCCAGCAGGCCACCACCTTCATGATCACGTTCCCATCTCTTGGATTGAATCCACCTCCCTTTAATAACTGACTTATTGTGTTGCTCACGTTTTCCACGCTGAGGATAATAATTATTACACCGTTAGTTTGGTTAATTTCGTTTCACCAGGTGAGAAGTCAAGAAACCAAGGATAGTCACATTTTCAAGACTGACCTGGGGCATCAGTCTGCCAGTGGGGTGCAATGACTGCTGTGTATGTTGCCAATTGACCAATTTGCAGGTAATTGATGAATTAGGTAAATGTGATAAGCAATGTTGCGTGATTTCAGCACAGCAGCCTGTCTGGAGTTCAAAGGCCAATCCTTGTAGGTCTCGGGAGATGGAGCCGCGAACTCTATGGATCTTCAAGCAGAGGTGTGGGGAGCGGTAGCTTAGTGGTTAGAGGGCTGGGCTACAAACCTGGCGACCCGAATTCAATTCCGGCTCACGGCCAACACCAGTGACGATTTTCTAAACAAGTCCGGGGCCTCTCCTAGGTCGACTCAGCCTTAAATGAGTACCTAGTATAGTGTGTAAACACTGTCACGAGGTAGACAAAGGCGGCTGGGCGTGGTGCTGGTCACCCACCTCCTCATGTGCCGTGTTGACCTTCATAGGTGCTCGCTAACAGCACTTGACCCTCCAGTCTGTTAAGCCTATACGGGGGATCTTTGTCTTTTGTGTTTGCCTAGCGCAACAATTATGAGGCTATGAAGCTTCTACAAAGTATCCCACGGTAGGTTGCTCAAGGGAAAATATCTCTCACGGGGTTGTATTTTATACAATCAAACTCTAAGTGGAATCATGACAATAAACTAGTTTCCCAGACGCAATATAAGAGATCTTGGAAGGAAAAAAACGCAACGCATTGCACAGAGGAAACACACAGATAAATCAGACCGCCTGCATTCTCATATTTCGGGACAGAATATATCGCAATAAACATCTCGGTAGCTGTACGCATTGTGGATGCTTTTTTGTTGTTATCACCGTGCATTAACACATTCAGCAAGGGTGAACGTAGATCAGATGGCTGATCCAACGTGCCTACAAAATAATAATAACACTGGATGTAAAAGTCCTGGCCAGGATTTTCTCAGTTCACCATCCTTGTACCACTTGTTGGGCCTGTTAAGAGACTGGCTCATCATCATAACTGTCAGAAACCGCTTAATCCTGTACAGCGTTGCGGTGAGCTGGAGCCTATCCCAGCAGACACAGGGCGCAAGGCAGTGCTATACCCAGGATGGGACGCCAGTCCATCACAGGGCACTGGGGGAAATTTGGTCAGCAGGTAAATTCACCTATGCAGCAGCATGTCTATGGACTGTGGGAGGAAACCGAAGTGCCTGGCAATAACGCACGCGGACACGGGCAGAACATGCAAACTCCGCACAGAAAGGCACCCGAGCCGGGATCCGAAGCCGGGATCCTTCTTGCTGTGAGGCGGCAGCGCTACTCACCACGCCGCCCTAAGAGACTGGCTTTCATAATGGAAATGTGGAATCCATAGCACTGGCTCAAGACCACCAATGGAAATGAACACTGCCCAGCATTTGCTTAAGCATGGGGACATTTGTCTTTTATTGCAACAGGGCTGGAGAAGATGAAAGTGTCTCTTGAAGGAGAGAAAAGACAAAAAACATATACCAGACTGGGCAGTTCACAAAGCGAGACGCGACGTAGTTAAGTGAACTTGCACATGCACGGAAAATTGATCTTGACATTAAAGAGACGGTTCGTTTTCAAGTAAGAGAAGAAAAAAACAGCATAAACACAAGAAGAAAGTTTACCAAATAAAAAAAAAGTGTCACGGAATGAGGATGTATGAAAGGAGGCCAAGGTAAACATGGAAAATGTATTTAAAGCCCTGCTGAGGCTATCGCTGCACATCGGTGGAAGGAGGGAGGTGGGGCGCTCGATATGGGTTACTTGGGTTCACCCTCTCCGCCTCGACAATTTATCTGCTCTTCATCCCGCCCTCTTTCTAAGAAACGTCCTAGATTCCTAGAATCTTTCAGGCGAGCATTATTTATCGATCCCTCAGGACAGGCACAAACACTCCCGCGTGCGTGCACGCACAAAGCGCGCGCCTGCAAGCACAAACAAGCCCCTTCCTTCCTCGCGTTCTACCGCCACGTACACCACCCTGCCTCACCTTCACACCACCCTCTCCGGGGCTGCAACATTACTCTTCCCCAAAGCCGCAAAATGAGCTCTTCGGTCAAGCTCCAGTGCAGACAAGACACCGTTCCATCCCATCCCGTGCCGTGCCCTTCCGCTGCCAAGCTCCGAGGCGGCAATAGCACGGCGTTCGGTGGTGAGATTCGGGGCGACCGTAACTGGAGACGCGGATGATGTACTCTGCCCACAAAATTGAATTTGCAGCGGATAATTACCACCGAAACCTGTCGGCTCGCCGTGAAAGGCAGCGCTGACGTGAGCCGGCGGAGAAGATCATTTTGTAGGACGCGCGAAAGTGGTTTATCCAGCAGGGTCGGTGTGCTTTATATCATTTATTACAGTTGATGTCCTTATGATAACACTTCCTCGCTAAGACAAAGATGTCTGGTGCGTTCGGCGGCTCAACGCCGTATTATATTTAAGGTGGAAAAAATCCCCGTGCGATGTGATACAAGTGTGCCGCAGTTTTGCGGCATAAATTGTATCGGAAACGTGGACAATCAATTTGTCTGTCGCTCTAATTTCCGCTACGACTGCCGTTTCCAGGCTCGAGTAACTCCAGGCCGCAGGGACCCACGCAAGCACAGTCATTCTTCCACTGCAACCAACCTTTTCCCATTCACGTGTAATGCGCATTAAAAAGTAACACATGTTCACAGGAAGACAGCTCACGAGGAGGCACTCACTCCTGGTCAATTGATATCCCTGGCTTAGTTCTGAGAGCAATAGGAAACTGCTATATGAATGAGACGTCAAACTGACATTTTGCTTAAACGATGAGCAGCGTGTTCACTGTTTGTTTTCTTCAACTAAACAAGTGTGAACGTCTCATTGCCCTGAATAAATACCTGCCGAGAAAGCCTCGTCCCATCTGAAAATATACACGTATAAAAAGACAATAACACTTCCATAAAGAGGAATGGACATTCCTACGAGAGTTATGGAGGCGTTTCAGCAGATCTATTCAGTGATAATAAATAAATATATAGCTCTTCATCCTCTGTGCAAAAAACTATAAGACTCAAATATTTTCAATATTCAAAAGAAAAAGTAACGCTGGTCTCAGGCTCGCGGCGTGAAAAATGTGCAATAACAAAATGTCTGTTGAGCGACTTCCAACACAAATGGATTTAATTTCTAGTTCTTCAAAACAACCGTAGTGGCATTCAAGGTATTTTCTTCGCGCGAATACCACCACCACAAAGGTAAACACATCCTGTGTAAATAAATACGCGACTGCACTCAATTGAGCAATAATATAAGTCAGCACACCGGACCCGATATAAATAAAGAATCGATTTTGGAATGTGTCCGACAAGAATCGGGAGCAGCAACAAGCGACTTTACTTTTGTAGCGTGAGTGATTCACACTATAACACAATTTTGATTTATATCTTTAGTGACGTGAAGGTTAAACCCTCGGGTGGGAAAGTTATTGAAGAAAGGGCATGTCGCGACACGGGCGAAGTTAACAGCTCACGGGGCAGGTGCAAGCATTTGTACGCCGCGTTTATGAGCGTCATGCCCTGCCTTATATACACCGCGCACACTGCCCAATATTAGGGGGGGCTCCGTGTGTGACCATTCCTTCAGCGCCCGCTCGCCCGCCCGCCCGCCCGCTTCATGTTCCAATCTTCCTCATCCCCGTTTCTTTCCCAGCGCGCGCGCACCACGCTAAGCACGCTAAGAACATGTGCTCAACACCTGCCGTCGGCATTCCGTCCCGGTTACACCGCGCCGAGAGGCATGCGCGCCAAGGGCCCTCGGAGGTCTCTGCGGCCCGAAACTATGGGAGCCCAGCTTGGCTCAGCCCTTGCCCCGGGTACAGGCGGGAAGCAGTGAGTGTGTTATAGAGAGAGGCACGTACTTGCGGCAGGGCTGAGGTTTAGAGGGGAGCCACTAATGACCCGGCAGCGGCCACATCTGCTTGCGCGCACGTGCGCGCGCGCGCGGATTTATGCACATTTCACAGTTTTACGGAGTTTTTTTTGTTGTCGGTGGAAGCCAAAACATGAAGTCAGAGTTCATTCATTAGGGGCGAGGAGGATCTCGCGATCGAGCAAGCAACGTGCTCGTTGTCACTCGTAAGGGAAGGATGCAGGGAAACGAGGGAGCGGGAGAGAAAGGGAGGGCGGCGGGGAGGCTGGGAGCTGTTCGGCTCGTTCAGCACAAGCCAGCAAGCTGTCACGCGCACACCGGCACATTCAGCAAACTTTTCCGCGGCCAAACTTGTGACAGGGAATATTTTTCACAAAGCGCCTCCTCTCGATGCACGGCGCGCGTTGGTCTTGCCCTCAAATACGACTGACACACAGCCGCTGGCTCAAAGCAACACCGTCAGAGTAGGGACAGGGATGGGAGTTAGGCAGCCTATGCATGGCAAATTGGCGGGCGCCAATCCCAGCCCTTCATAACACAGAACTTTTGATGGATGGCTCCAAAACGACTAAAGATATTAAAACCGCAACACTTTTTGACTTTACTCCAGCATCTCCTGCAGGCTGTGGGTGCAGATAGCTCTATCCAGGTCTGCTCACAACATGCACAACCCGCGTAATTGCTGCTAATATTATAGTTGTATCTGAAACGGGCAGTAAAATTATATTAATTGAATGTGTATGGCTTCCAATTGTTACATGGACTGTACTGTTGCATTTGAGCTGTTTGTAAATGCCGTAGTATTGAGTAACACAATTTCCATGTACGACTTTATGCGGACAATTTTCTTTGACACAGGGTTTTGCGGTCCGTTTGAGTATGTTGCTATAAATGCAATATAGAACCTTACCAAATATAAATGCCAAACTGTTAAAATATTATTTATAGTACAAGTAAATGTGTGTGCACCCGTATAATATATTTTATACGAGCGCTCTGTTATGACACTGGCAATATGGATTTGAGTACTGGCCAAGAACAACACCAGTGCATTTGGTATTTGAATTTGGCCCGGGCCTTCCCTAGTCTGACGCGGCCAAAAGTGAGTTGTACCTGGTAAAGCGTACGCTGTGATCAACAACACCGGCAACTGTGGTGCAGGTCCAACACGCCGCTCGTGTGCCTGCACTGAGATTTAACAGGCGCTCGCTAACCGCACTTACCGCGACAGCCTACTCGGGCTAAACCGGGAGACCGATCGAGGTAAAGTTTCACACGAGGAAGGATGATGAGTGGTGAAGGGAAGGAGAGTGGATGGGGAGTTGGGCAGTTGTTGGGGAGTCGGCGGGCGGTGGCGACCGTACTGAGACAGGCAGATGGAGATGATAATCTGATCACCCTTGGGGCTGTCCCACGCGCACCCTGACCACGATAAGAGATCTCCATGCCTGGCAGGTGCTCACCACGGCAGACGTCTCCCAGCGCAAGGCAGGGGAATGGAGGTGCCCCCACGCCCGCTCGGACGAACGTGGGACCAGACAGATCACCGTGACTGACACTGCAAACGAGCCGTCACAGGGCAACGTGAGCTTATCATTATATTTGTTTGTTTTAGATATTTTACAGCACACACACACAATATTAATCCACAAATCAATAAGACGAGTTATAACAGGCCCAGGGGACTGCTTCGACCACATGTCTTTAACTGACAAAAGAAACAAATCGTGCATGTGAACATATATTTCTGCACATTTTGTAACGTTCCAAGTTTCTTTATAGGTATATATGAAATACAACTATCATATGTACTTAGCATTAGAGTCTCATCTTGACAAAATGCCCAACACATTGCCTTGGCAATTAGCTCCAATGCTAGAAATGGAAACAGTGGCATGTTTTCATGAAAAACTTGGAAACAAAGAAACATTTGCCAACACATTTCTATAATCTATACAGATCTGTTCACAAGTATATATATAAAGACACATACAAAAAATACCCCATATAGCCTTAACAGACTGTAGGGTCAAGTGCTGTAGGCGAGCACCTATAAAGGCCAGCACGGCACACGAGGAGATGGGTGGCCAGCACCGTGCCCGGCCGCCTTTGTCTCCTTAGTGGTGAAGTTTACACACCGCACCAGATATTCATTTGAAGCTGAGTCGACCTAGGGGAATACAAGGACTGGTTCAGAAAATCGTCACTGGTGTTGGCTATGAGCAAGAATCAAACTCAGGTCGCCAGGTTCGTAGCGCAGCGTGCAAACCGCTACACTACCGCTCCCCCCACACACGTATATATATATGCACACATACACAAGACTGGCCAAGAATCTATGCAGTCCCCTACACACGATGCTAGTGGAAATGAATGCTTCCACGGTTAATTGTTCGTGTTAACGCATCAATTGCTCACACACCATTGAGCACCCGTTTGTCCAAACGTTCCTCACTCACCACAGCCTATGCCTGGCCCGTGGCGTCAGTCTCTGTCTATCCACAATTTTTCCCATTTGAAGTATTCTGCAGCAATATCATCAAGCTTATCGTATAAACATTCAATTTCCAGGTCACGTTTCATTGCCTGCATTCACCACAGAGACTCGTGTCATTTAGAACCCAACACTATTTCAAGTAAATACCTCTTTCAACGTTAGACCAATCCTTCTATTTTCTTCAATAAAGTAAGAACTTTATTGAAAACAAGACTTGTGTCAGGCAAAGGTTTTACCATTTTTTTGACCAGCCAGCATGTGTGTACGTATACAGATATTTATCATATGACGTTAGGAGGGTACAAGTTCACCTCCCACCACAAATATGCTTTCCCAGGCCAGATGCCTCAACACCATGCTGCCTGCCATAGACCCTTTGCGCCAAGCTCCCACAGCACGATTACGTGTGAGCAGACGACACCACTGCCAATAAGGAGCCCTAAGCCACTCCACTCGCACACCCTAAAGCAAGCGACCCCTACGATGCCCTCACTACAGCTGCTCCATCCGTCCCTGCAGCAATAGGAGATATTTCATGTGAAAGATACTCGTAAGCTTCCGACATGACACACGAAGAAATATGGTCGCAAAAATGTTGAGTACACCCATCACTGACCCAAACATTCCTTCGTCTCAAATTCTCTTTTTGGTCGGTTCGTTGTGTTTTTACTCATTCCTTTTTAGGAGGTGTCTTACTTAGCATGACATCCACACGTATGTGCTGCGTCTCTATAAGTCAGGGGTTGTGAGCCAGACATCACAAAGAGGAACACAAGGAGATAGAACGCCCAAGTTAAATGCATAATGTTTCTATACTTATTACAAAGGACACGTCGCTGGAAGGGATGACGGCCGGTTGTCTAGGTTAACGATTGAACGGCACTAGGAGGACAAAACGCACAGAGGAGACATCCTTCCACGGAGGCACGCAGCATTCCGCTCAGCTCACGTGCAGCAGCTGGATGCATTGCGAGACCGAGAGAGATGACGATGGTTTCGAAAGCCTCAATGCAGCAGTGGACAATATCACGGTCTGATGATGATGATTCACAATTATAGGCGTGTGGGGGATCAAGGTAAAAGCGTTCATGTCGCGATCCCTGTCAAGTAATACTTGGTATTACCTGCAAATTCTACTGAACACTTTGAAGCCGAGCTGAAAGACAACGATGTCCAGAAGCTCAACAGATGCCAGAAGCCCCTCAGTCTGGAGCAAGAGGAGAGGCCAATGCCCGCCTTTAAGGCCAGCACTGACTATTATATCTCTAAATGTTAAAGGGCTGTCTTCAACTAAAGAAGAACTTGTTGCAATGGGAAACTGTCACATAACCATCGCGCTTCGAAGAATCGAATCGAATTCGAATAGGCGTGTGAAAAATGTCAGCATCCCCAAGCTTTAATGAGTAATGTATGGTATTCTTTGCCACCGGGGGGCGGGGGGGGGGGTCCTTAGAAAGTCATGAAAGTTCTATACGGTATGGGCAAGTCTGCATGCGAGAGCCACCATCGACCTCAACAAGTGGCACAGCCTCACCAGGTGGGGCTCATTTTTAGTGACACTGGAGGAATGGCGATGAGGGTCAGCTGACACTGGCCAGGATTTTACAGGTTAGACAATGCTATAGGTCAGCGGCGTTAAGGTTCATATAATTCCGTCATTCCAGCATTGTGGAACACGGAGCAACTTTCTTGCTGTAATTCATGGGACTTTGTAGACAGATGTTCATCCGTTGCCACTTCCTTAAAAGGTGTTGGAAAATGCAATGGAAAATACAAAGCTCCCGGTACAGCCTTAACAGACTGTAGGGTCAAGTTCTGTTAGCAAGGACCTCTAAAAGCTGGCACGGCACATGAGTGGGTGTGTGGCCAGCCCCACGCCCGGCCGCCAATGTCTCCCTACTGGCAACGTTTATACACCAGTACTTGTTAGGCAATGTACACACACCTAGGGGAGGCTCAGGACCGGTTCAGAAAATTGTCAGTGGTGTTGGCGGTGAGCAATCGCTACACTACTGCTCCCCAAGATGGCACAGATACGTGCACAGCGCAAAGACACAGCGCGTTATGTAGAAGCATGCTGCTGCGTTTAAAGATGCGCATTGCGCACTTGTACATGCAAAAGCAAAGAAACACACAATCATACATACACGCTTGCACACATGCACGCACTGGCTCACCACCAACAGCCGACACTTTGGGACAGATGTTACATTATTTAAACACGAAGTAGTAAAGGCAGTTGCTTTTCTAGAGTGACCCAACGTTCCACCCTCTAGGCTTTACAGTCGCAGGCAGATTTGCATCAAAAAGACAATGTACTACTACGAGTAGGCCGCGTCAACCTTCCCCCGTGGGCACTGGTCACACATGTTAAAACACTTATTGACAGAAGACGCTAAAGGCAGCTGGGTAGTGGTCAGCCCACTTGCCTCTGAGTCAGTGGCCCAATTGAGATTCCCATAGCTACTGAGTAACCTCCACAGGGCGTTATTGCACAAGTTGCAGTGGCCATAACTTTTCAAGCTGCTCTATGTCACGAGTCGCTGCATTCTCTCCCATCCTCCTCCATCGTTTCCTCTCATCCATGTGTTGTTCGTTCTTCTTCGATTTCTTTCTCCGACTCCCAAGAATATTATAGCCTTTCCTTATCTCACTCTACGTGTGGGTTTGTATAATCGTAAACATTACCGTTAACCGAGATGACTCCCGGTAGCAGTTGCCACCTCGGTGGCACAGATACACCGCGACACATCGTGAGGGTAAACAGGAGAGAGAGGACTGTGCGTGTAACGGGAAAAACCTCGGACTTTGGATTAATCTTGACTTGATAGTATGCTGCTGCTGCATAGGTTAATTGGCCTACTGACTAAATTGCCCACCCGTGCCCTGTGATGGACTGGCGTCCCGTCATGGGAAAAATAGCCCTGCCTTACGCCTTGTGTCTGCCGGGATGGGCTCCGGCTCACCGCGACCCTGTACAGGATTAAGCGGTTTCTGATAATGAGATGAGATTACCATTAATGCTGACGAGTATATGTCGAGTTGTGCGTGCAGGTGTGTGTAAGGGTGCAGCGGAACAGTGCTTTGAACGCTTCACTAAGACGCAGCAACCTAGATTTCAATGAAAATGCAAGGGGCTGTGTAAGAAAATGGGAAACTGTAATTTAACATCGCGCTTCGAAGAATCGCAAAGAAGAAGAAGCAACCTAGATTTTATTGCCACTCCGAGATAATGTCCTCGGCATCTCTGAGGTCGACTCGGCCCTAAATGAGTACCTGGTAAATGAGTACCTGGTACGGGGTGTGAACATCAGTACTGGGGAGACGAAGGCAGCCAGGTGTGGTCCAGACCACACTGCTCCCCAGCGTGCTGTGCTAACTACACTACCCCCCCACGTGATGCAAACTGGCCTTAATAGGCGCTTCCTCACATAAATCCTGAATATCTTTCAGGTCGTGTGTGTGTGTAAGGCAGCTGTGTAGCCTAATGGTCAGCGAACTTGCCTCTGAACTCACATCGGACGGAGTCAACGGCTCAATCGCGGGTGGGTTTTCCGAATGCGTGCGCGCATGTGTTTGCACAAATCCCTCTCCGTTCAATATATATTTAAACTTTGAATGGCCCGAAGGCTGAACACAAAGTACAATGAAATCCCATTTGATTTATAGAAGGAGAAATAAGTGTAGCCTGCATACCGTGGACCCGGTCCGCTTGCTTTTAATAAACACCGCGTGCCCAACGCAACCGGGCCGAGACAACCTACACTAATTAGGCATGAACATAGGGAAAGTTAGAAGAGGGGAAAAAAGGACATTTAATAAAACGTAACATTTTCTCGCTCCCATCAGTGGGCCACTGGTCCATAGAATGAAAAGCAATTATTGTACAATGTTGTTTGGTGCATGCGCTGGGATGTTATGGAAACTTGTGGCTATTGTCCCCATGAATGCACACGGTGGTGTTTGCATGTACAAAATAACAGCAGCCATTTGCCACTAAGGAAGAGTGATGTCACCACGGTGACTGTGCCAGGCTAGGTATGCTTAGTCGCTCGCTGGAAGGTCACGGGACAGACCCAGGTATAAAAGGTCAGCTGTCTGCATTGACGAGCAGATACACCAGCGTGTCCCATTGTGAGGTTAAATCCACCCACCACTCTGCCCTATGTTGTAGCACTCCTCCACATTCCATTGTTGCTGGAAGGTGGCTGCCTCCAAGTGCCCAACACTCTTCAGGAGCCCGCGGCTACATGGGTCACTCTCGACACCGCTCGTACCAGTGTGAGCAAGTCCACTCAGCTCCACGTCCGCCATTCCTGCATTAACCCATCGCCTCTCGAGCTCATGCCATGTCTATTTAAGCCCATCTAGCCAGAAGTGGATGGACATTAGGGCTCCATGACCCAACCAACGCATCCTTGGTGGTAAGAGGAGCCCAACGTTCCAGGCTCTAAGTGTGAGCTCCTCACATAATCCAGTCCTGTTAAACCCGGGTAAATCATAGCCAGGGTTGCCTCAATGTTTCAGTGAACCACAGTAGGGAGAACATGATTTGTTGGCATGAGTCATGGTCCTGCATTACCAGGAAGGTGAATCATCGGATCCCAATGCAAAAGGACACGGGAACGCAAGGGACTTAAAATCGCACGGTAAGAGGACATGAGAACAATATTGTCCACATCTATCCAGACATACACTCTGGAAAGCATACACGTATAACTTAAAAAGTAGGTCTTAAATACCCAATACAATGATCCAGACTTGTTTTTTATACTGAAACTGTGATCATTAATGCTCCTGCACCCAACAAGAGTCATGCTTACAAAGGCATTATTTATACGTGGACAATGCATTGAGCCAATTCTGACCAAATTATGACTGATAAAGCTACTCACTGGTGGTGGCTTAAGACTTTTCACGACTGAATTCAAATTCAGTCTCGAAAAATCTTAATGGCAAGAATCTTGGCATAAACGACTACGCACACATAGACCCCTCAGTGTTGTGTGCTCCCACCGCCCTCCCTCAGAGCGCCCCTATCCCCTGCTCTCCTGTCCCATGCCCCACAGCTGTGTGCAGTATAGCGTCACCTTCCCACGCAGTAATAACGTACACAGATAAATAATTGCTTAATAAAAAGAACCGTACAAGAGTATTGTATGAATAGGTGCAACCGCAGACACGCAGTGACGACGTCGTGCCATAAGGACGTGGCGGGGTTCTTACAAAAACAGGAGGAATTATCGAGGTTCAGACAGATCACGGTGCAACACTACAAACGAGCACAACGTAACACAGTAAAGCTCTGTTTAAGGGTTTAGGTCATGTGAAAAAAAACCCATGTAAGTGTTGTATACCCGTCGATATGGAACTTACATCTAGCGTCTAGATGTAAGTTCCAGCGAAACGTCGGTAACATCTTTGGAGGTAAGCACTGTTTGTGCCCGCTTGATTCTCCAACATATCGACGGGTATACAACACTTACATATTTTTTCACATGACCTAAACCCTTAAACAGAGCTTTACACTGGTCATGAAAGCCTTCGAGGACAACAAAATCCCGCCCTCCCGCCCGCCGTGAATTGATAAGATTGTCATGATTCGAGGTTGTTTAATAATCTGGTGCTATGTAATGCTTCTGGTGGGCTGCACGATCACGTAAACTAACCACGTGTGAAATAAACAATGATCGGTT
>JAZEWU010000001.1:3496843-3544245 GCA_036362915.1 Geotria australis
CGGAGTGCCGGGCGAAAACCCACGCGGACACGGGGAGAACATGCAAACGCCACACAGCAAGGCACCCGAGCCGGGATACGAACCCGGGACCTTCTCGCTGTGAGGCATCAGCGCCACTCACCGCGCCACCTTTCCGCTCTAACCACCTGCAGCAGACTTCAATAAGCTCTGCAAGTAGCACATGATTGCACTACTGCGAGAGCGGATTGCGCGAGCAGGAATGTTAGCGGTCCTATTTTAGCGCGCAAAGGGCTGCGCGCAGGTGTGACTAGTTACGTTGAAATTTCCCCGTAGCAGCAATTCCACATTACTCTTTCTTCCAGTCAGAGGCAGGGGAAGAACGAAGAACGGACGAATGGACGAGTGTAGGGCATCAGCGTTTTAACGTCTCACGGTAACGCGGCTTGAGCCCGACGCGGCGCCACGCTAATATCATTTTGTCACGGGAGAGCAAGCACGAGGTCGTATCCTCTAGCGCGCGGAGGCGCCGGGCCCACGTCCCCGCCACCTTTATACCAATATTGTTTTAGTTGGAAGAGACAGCGCCTCCGTTTGCAGCGCTGAGCACACGGATGACGTTTCAAAGGACTGCAGTTTTAGTGGTTTATGCAGCTGTAGCTGCTCGCACCAGGTACGGGGCAAGGGGGGCTGGGTGGTGCGCCTGATTGTGAGGGTTGGTGGTGGTTGAAGGTGGGGTTACGGGGTAGGGGGGGGGGATGAGGTGATGGAGTGGACGTGGAGGTGGGTGCGGGGCGGCCGGCTTGAGATACATCGTGGCCGGGCAGAGTCTCGCGGCCGCCTTTGTTTTCGGTAAAACTGTCGAGATGCCACCAGGACGGGCAGGGGCGCGAGACTGGGACATGCGGGCGCGCGGTTTGAGTTACCCGAGCGGGTATGGTTACCCCTGCCGCAGCACGCCTAAATAATGCAGCTCAACACACGTCGGTGCGTCGAGGGTACGCGCGAGCGGCACTTGTACGCGAGCGCTCGGGTAAATGCGTGCGCGCGGTACACACGGTCACCAAAGGCACCTCTCGAAGGCTTTCATGACCAATGTTATCCATAGCGAAGCTCTGTTTATGAGTTTAGGTCATGTGAAAAAGTGTATAAGTGTTGTGCACCCGTCGATATGTTGGAGAAAACGAGCGCGCACACACAGCACTTACCTTCAAAGATGGTACCGACGTTTCGCTGAGACTTCCACGAGCGAGCACACACCCTGATGAAGCTTCACAAAGGCACCTGTCTATGCAGGCGCACCTTTCAAAATCTGCATGCAAGGCTGCCTGTAATGTTTCTGGCCCTTCGAATTCCATGGAATGTCACAACTTTGGGTCGTTGTTTAAGTCAAGAATCATATTTCATTACACTGGTGCGATGTAGCGCTTTCTATAGCTGCAAAGGCATGTGAACTAAATTGCAAGCAAAAACTCAATGGTTCCTGTGAGCCCAATTTGACCGATTTTTGAGATGTGTAAGAATCGCATTCAATCAATGAATCGATGCTTGCTCACAACCTGCAATTCTTCTGCTAGATTCCGTCTCCTCCCTCTGCGCCGTTCACTGGCTTGCCGCCATCGCCAGCAGGGTCAGCTACAAGATCTCCTCCTGCCTGTGCCACTGTATCTGTACCTTTGGTAAAACTGTGGTGCCTCGGCCAGTCATCTCAGTCAGTCAGCACGTGGCAGTCAGCGCGTGGCCTCAAGGTGCACCTGGCCTGGCACAGGCACCGTGGTGATGTCACCACCACTTAGTGGCAAACGGCGATTGTTGTTATTTATTTGTGTTTTAAATGTTCCAAATGTTGCACTATTCCCTCTCAATGTTGAATACGCTACCTAGAATAAGTTTCAGTTTTTTCCCATTGCAATGCATAACTGTATTTTACTTGTTAATTTGAAAAATGTGTGCAATGCTGTGTGTAAATGCGTTTTTTGTTGTTGTATGGTTAATTTAATATTTTCATATTTTTATTTATTTTGTCAATTCCCATGTTTGTTGTGTCACAGGAATCCCGGAAAAAGCTTGCACGCTCACTGGGTATTTTTCTGCTGATATAATAAACACCTATCTATCATCTATTGTACTTTTGGGAATACAACGTATCTTTCTTGACTCGCTGCACTGCTGCTACCCAAGGTAGAACATTCGCGATGTTTTGCCTCCGATGTTGACCTGATGATGCCTCCAAAATGGGAGGCGAAACGTCAAGAAGGAAAGAGGGTGAATAATCGACACGGCTATTCCCAAAAAACGGATCCGTAGAGCAAGTCTCACGTTTACAAGTATCAATTTTTACCTGGTTTATCTAAGCAAATGTTACGGCTAGTTTAGCGGATCGGTGGGCGTGAGCTCTATATTCCCACCGCAGGTAGACACACACCGTTCCAGGTAAGTGACGCATTTAGGAGATGACTGCACAAAGTCAACAAAGCGTTTGCCGATGAAGTCCGAAGCCAGGAATGGAGCGTGCACAGTTGATAATGTAATGCAGCACACAAGCCACCATATCATGCAAAACACAATTCAAAACACACCCACAACTTACCCACCCACATGTTTGAACACAAAGATCCCTTTCTTCGTTGAGTTAGAGCGTTGGGGGTAAGTGCTGTGGGTGAGCTCCTATTATGAGCTGTGAGGGCAATGCTATGCCTAGCCACCTTCAGCTCTCCACCTTATCACATTTTGTTTGCTATGCATAGGTTGGGATAAGACGGGGAACTGCTCTTTCAACACATCTGCCTAGTGTAGAAGATTAGTGGACAACATCTTGACAGATGGGGGCCTTGAAGTACTATAAGCACAGCATGCAGGGAACGTAAACGCATATAAATAAATTGTACTGTTTACCTAGAAATCCCTTACTGAGTATCAAGACAATCGTGCTCGTTTGAGATAGTTAAAATAACTAAATATACTTTACGAGTAAACAGAAACAGGAGCACCTACAGAAAGTTACCCTCTCGACAGAACACTCAATTGATGCAAAGATGAGTCTGAAATCTACTTGCTGTTACTGCATCTGCAGTTATCACCTCAGTGCACAGTATAGTTAGAGTCTCAGGCTTATCGTTGCTCACTCCACCAAACCTGCCCTCCAAGTAGCTGGATCACAGGCATCCACCACCACACCCTTATAAACCCGCTGTGCGTGTGTTGTGTATACGGTGTGTGTTTATATTCATAAGGTAAACACGTAAATTACCGATATTTTCCCACAGATGAGGCTCCGAGCATCTTAGCCCCATTCTCTGCTGCGCCGATCTCCTCCCACACCTCTCCCAGCCCCAAGGGCCCACTCTCCCACCCCACCACAGGCTTCATACACCGGAACATACTTTCCCAGAAATTAAGCCCTGACAAATGCAATGTTTATACTGCTTAATAACAAACTCAAATGGGATTTATTGCAAACGATTTACATTGCATTTCAAGGAAATACAATATATATATAGACTGTATAAATGATGTCATGCCATATTCTATAAGCTGTATACATTTAAGGAACAAAAATACAACTTAACTACCCTCATTAACAAACTGAAACGTATATATGTATAATTAGCTAGTGTTTCAGGCAATGGCCTTCCTTCGGAGTAAAAAAAGGTCCTTTCATGAAAACTTTAATGGAAGAGGAGACTTTGCATATTATTTTTACGCTGGGGCCCTAATGGTTCCTAATATGATGGATTGCACAGTTTTACTACTTACATGTGCAGTGAGTACACCATGATATCATACTCATTCCCAGCTATTGCCGAGCAGCAGTTTAACCCACAAGTACTAAAGCTAAAGGCAGCTCTGACCGCTTGAGAGGGTGTGTAACCCAGGCAAGTGTCTGCCTGTCAAGGATCTAGCTCCCTCACTCGTGTTCATAGGCAGAGCGTTCGATTTATCTGATGAAGGAGCCTGCAAACTCTCCGCGCACTAAAAACAGAACGCTAACGCAACAAATTACAAACGGAACTTTTTTTTTTAGAAATCTAATTACAGGAAAGATAAAACATGAAGGTGTTTCTCCAAGCCGGTCCTTTAAAACAAAAGTAACAAGCGTATTTACAAATAAAAAACGAAACTGCTATGTGGCGTTATTAAACGACAACAGCTTATTAAAGGCAAAGGGGCCACCCACTACGGAAAGTCAGTGCGGGAATAGACAAGGCCATTTCTTTCACTCGCTGCTACGCCAATAATCGGAACATGGCAAAGAGATATTATTCGGCGGCTTTGTACTTTTTGGAGTATTATTTTTAAAGGCTGAACGGAACAATCGGTCCTGTTATCAGCAGAGACAGGACCCTCCCCACAAAAGCTGCCTTGGTTGGCTGAGCAGGGGATTGCGCTCGGGTGGCCCAGGTTTGGCATAAAGAGGGCTTGAGTGCAACGGAGCCAAGACAAAAGAGGTCTTGGTGACCTTCACAGAGGAGTCTCAATCACCAGCAGCCAGTAGGAGTGAAGGATATGCGGGCCTGATGCTAAGGGTGTTACCAAGTGGGATTATGCGCAGCACGTGAATATACACATTTAATAATTTGAAGATTATTAACTCCATATTAGCCAAAATTAATAGTGAAAAGTGAACGTTTCCACCGAAATAACCTTGTGAAAGATAGAATGTGGTCTCTACGTGGTGAAGGTCTGTCCGTCTTTTATATTAACAGAACATGTTCCCTTAGATGGAGTTTGCATGTTCTCCCCGTGTCCGCGTGGGTTTTCGCCGGGCACTCCGGTTTCCTCCCACAGTCCAAAGACATGCTGCTGCATAGGTTAATTGGCCTGCGGACTATATTGCCCCCAGTGCCCTGTGATTGACTGACGTCCCATCATCGGTATATCCCTGCTTTGCGCCCTGTGTCTGCCGGGATAGGCTCCGGCTCACTGCGACCCTGTACAGGATTAAGCGGTTTCTGACAATGGATGTTCCCTTCTGATCGATCCACGCATGAAGAATGCAGATAAACGATGTTCAGATCAATTTCGCTCCTGTTCGTGATTTTCATGGACAGGATCTCAAGGCGCAGCCGGGGTATGGAGAGTGTCCAGTTTGAGGGTGTGGAGGTGGCATCGCTGCTGTTTGCGGATGACGTCGTTATTCTCGCCTCATCCGATTGTGATCTCCGACGGGCACTCGAGCGGTTCGATGCTGAGTGTGAAGCGGCTGGGATGAGAGTCAGCACCTCCAAATCTGTGGCCATGGTCCTCTCACGGAAAAGAGTGGGTTGCCCTCTTCAGGTGAGGGGAGAGCAGTTGCCCTTAGTGGAGGAGTTTAAGTATCTTGGGGTATTGTTCACGAGTGATGGTAAGCGGGAACGTGAGGTTGGCCAGCGGATTGCAGCAGCGTCGGCAGTGATGCGGGCACTGTACCGGTCCGTGGTAGTGAAGCGGGAGCTTGGTCCTAGGACAAAGCTCTCGGTTTACAGGTCAATCTACGTCCCTATTCTCACCTATGGTCATGAACTTTGGGTAATGACCGAAAGAACGAGATCGCGGATACAAGCGGCAGAAATGAGGTTTCTCCGCAGGGTTGCTGGGCTCACTCTCCGTGATAAAGTGAGGAGCACAGAAATCCGGGACAACCTCGGAGTAGAGTCGCTGCTTCTTCGGATTGAAAGGAGCCAGTTGAGGTGGTTCGGGCATATGGTAAGGATGCCCCCCGGAAGGCTCCCTCGGGAGGTATTCCAGGCGCGGCCCACCGGGCGGAGACCTAGAGGCCGACCTAGGACACGTTGGAGGGATTATATCCTTCGGCTTGCCTGGGAACGGCTGGGAATCCCCCGGGAAGAGCTGGAGTCTGTTGCTGAGGAAAGGGATGTCTGGTCCACTCTCCTTGGACTGCTGTCACCGCGACCCTCACCAGGACAAGCAGTTTAGAAAATGGATGGATGGATGGATATATGTATAAAATTAAGTTTTTGATTTTGTGGGGAGTTTTTTCAGCGGGTGTACATTTCAGGAACCTGTGTTGGGATGATATATATTTGGGAACATTTGTGTGTGAAGACATGCTGTCATCCCTACATAAATTAATTAAAATCTATGTATACACACGCACTAAACGTAATTACTGAGCAAGTAAACAAACTTACAATTTACATAGCCAAAACGAGAATCAATTACACTGCGACAAAACTCCAAACAAAGTCCAACTAACCTTGACCAGTGCTCATTAACCATAACAACATCAACCTTAAATAGCCATGTTTCTACGCGGCCACGAAGCATTTTGTAAAGAAAAAAACAAGGACTGTATACATTGTTGTAAACAGCTTTAGGATTTAACAAGGGTCACAGATACAACAGCCTCTCCACAGTCCCCAGTGGAGGTGCCACCCCTTCTCTCTTCCCTAGCCAGAGAAATGCTCCGCACAAAAACCCACTCACTTTCCACATTTCCATAAACAGCAGCCATTCAACAAACAAACAGCCACGGCTGGGAAAGGGCCACAGACCACCTCGTTAACTTTTCCACATTAGGCCGAGCAGCCCATTAATAAACTCCGTCTGCCTCGTGGGCCACTTTCGAGAAGGGAATGCCGAGGTCCGCCTCCGTCCAGTCCCCCTCCCTGCCCCATTGTCTGCCATCCCGTCGTCTCCTGCCCTATTACACGGTCTATATGGGGAACAGCTCACGAAGGCCATATGTGCACGAAGGCGGATTTTAAAGGGCACATTTAAAGAGCGTAGATGGGTAGGGTCTCAACGGCGGGTTGAGGACGGTAACCGAGGTAAGTTAGAGTGTACATGTCTGTTTTTTTTTCCGACGATAGAACTTCATCAGCCGCGAGGATTATGCTTTCCGGAGGATCGTAAAGTGCAATGTTAGATTTTTCTACTGTTATCTATAAAGTGAGTTTCATTGATATTACGCTGATCGGGCTGTAAATGTTATATATGTCAGTGCAGCAAAACGATTTTTGGTTATATTATACTGCACGTGGGAACATAAACATTTTATGGAAGGTCAAATGGTCCTTCACGCCATCTTGCTGATTTTTGTTCTCTCTGTACCCACTCGTGACTTGTTATTTCTATAGCACATTGTAACGGCATAACTTTTAAGTGTCTATAACTGTGATTTATTTTGCCGAATTTCAATTTAAAGATGACAAAACATTGTTGCAAGCCAATAAAATATATAACCGAAGAAAATTGTGCAGGGGTCCAATGTATACGTGTCTCTGCAACATGAGCATATGCAAAGTGCTACGTGCTTCAACGTGTGTGCTGTGTCCAATGTTAAAGTGATGTAGACAGTGTATTATAGAACGGTGGAGGACATCCCTATGTATCATGCGAGGCCCATTTTTTTGTATAACGAGAAAAGCCTCGGAGTATCAAGAAACGTTCTCAGGAATCCTGCTTGAAGTGTGAGGGTAATTGCTTTATAGAGTAGGGTGGCGCAGTGGTAACATCCGTGCCTCACAGAAACAAAGTCCTGCCAGAGGCAGTTCGATTCCCGTCTTGGGCACCTTTCTCTGTAGTATTTGTGTGTTCTCCCCCTATTCTGTATGCACTTCCCCCGGGTTCTCCGGTTTCTTTCCACAAGTAAAAAACACTCAACAATGAATTGGCCGACAACGTCATAATAAAAAGGAAGCAGTGTCTAGTGGATCAGTGCTAGGTGACCGCCTGGCTGACTCCCACCTCTCTGTAGTTTCTTCGTGCTTTTGTATCCATATTACGTCCATGACCAGGCGTGGAATTTGCACACGTTATTAATTGTATTATTTTTAGCAGTATATTTAATTGTATTATTATTATTAGCAATAAGATGAGAAATCTTCATATAGACAGGTCTGAAACTTACTCACAGTACTACAACCTAGACAGATAGATGTTTATTATTACAGCAGAAAATACCCAGTGAGCTTGCAAGTTCTGTAAGCGGGATTCCTGCGACACAACAACGAGACAATCCGTCACCATGATCGGCGGCGGACGTTTCACGCCTTTCACTACCGCGGCCGCGTCATCGCCACGACGCGGGGTGACGACGCGGGGTGACGACGCGCAGAGACGGTGCATCAGTCACCGCGCTCGCGAGCCGATCGCAACCGCCGCACCGGGAGCGTGTGTCGCGCGTCTGTCGGAGTACCTGCGTGGTAAGCTATGGAGCCCCGGTTCCAGCCTGGGTGCCGATGCTTGGGATAATCCTGCAACAACAACAGCAACAAAATAGGGCAAAGGGGTCAACCTCGGATGTGCAATCTCACCCAGTGCCGCCCCGCTCCACACCTTCCCGCATCCCCAACAGCGGTGCACACTTGTCACGGACAAAGGCATCCCGTGAGCTGTGGGCCGCTGCAGGATGCGGCGCAGCCTGTTTGGCGCTAGGTCGTGGGGTATGCCTATAAACAAATAACCCGGACAGTGCCCAATCTCATGGTGGTGTGCTGAGCAGCGCTGCCGTCTCACAGCAAGAAGCACCCAGGTCCGAATCCTGGCTCAGGTGTCTTTTTGTGTGGAGTTTGCAAGTTTACCCCGTGTCCGCGTGGGTTTTCGCCGGGCCCTCCAGTTTCCTCCCACAGTCCAAAGACATTGCTGCGTAGGTTAATTGGCCTGCTGACTAAATTGCCCCCGGGGCCCTGTGATGGACTGGCGTCCCATCCTGGGTATATCCCTGCCTTGTGCTCGGTGTCTGCGGGGATAGGCTCTAGCTCACCACAACCGTGTACAGAATTAAGTGGTTTTGGACAATGGATGGATGGAGTGCACAATCTTGTCAGATCTCGCAAGCTAAGCAAGTATGACCGTGCACTGTGCTTGAATGGGTGACCTTCATGGACAACAGGTTGTTATTGGCTGTGGGGGGAAAGGGGGCATTGTGTTTGGGCAGCAAAGAACAATTCTGACAAATATTTTGTTGTGCTGTACTTCTATGCTCTCACAGCTATGCTCCCCGCCTACACCAACCCACGCTGACCATCGCGGTGCAGTATGGTCAGAAACCGCCATGACCCACGTGGTGTGGGTAAGATACTCATCCAGCAGTGGATTGACAAAAGAGCTGTACAATTTGCACGTAAAAGGCATAGACTGGTTCAGTAACTGAAATGAGAATCAGGGCAAGGAAGGGAAGGAGGTAACTGTGGGTTAATGGGATAATTAATCACGCCAGTCACTAAAGGGAGCCTTTATTTTATAATGGCTTTGTGAGCCATGGGCACAAAATTCTAACACACGCATCCTAAGTGCACTAATGAACGGCCAAACATTACATTTTTTGTAACGACAATGCGGGCAGATAAACCGTCATTTTCACAGCAAATTGGCTGATAGCTTTTATGATTTGTTCCCAGGTTTTGTAGTTTTCATAAAGACAAATGAACCGTGCTTCACTGGACATATGGACGGACATAATACTCAGAATTGCTCTTCAAAGCTGTTCTTTCGGGACAGCCGTGTCAAGCGTGCCCTCTCACTCCTGCACGACGTTTCACCTCCGACGTTAGAAGCATCTCATCAGCATCGCGAAGGAGCGAGGGGGAACGCTCGACACGGCTATCCCAAAAGAACAGCTTTGGACAGCAATTCTCATACATCGAGCGGTGGAAACCTACATCAGGATATAATACTTCCCAGGCACAGAAATAAGCAGCCTAATGGCTTTCTGATAGAGGATACAAGAGGGGAGAAAACATTGCGCAGCATGTAATTATGAGACGGTGAAGGAGTGAAGCCAAGCGGCAATGCGACGGCTCAAAGACCGCAGGCGTCTGCGGGTGATAAACATAATTTGCACACAGGTGATAAACTAAAACGTTAGTGGCCATTTTTATCTTGAAAGTTTACGAGCAATGTATGGATTGCCGACTTCCCCCTCGCAGCCAGTGCAGTCACAGCCTTCAACTAATCACCATCCATCTTTTTCTTCCTCACTACAACGCTAAGGCTCCGACGCATGAGCATGACTATCGCGCTCGGACACCACCGTCACCTGCTCCTTGCCTTATCGTATTATCGTAGCCTTGACAGCGACTTCCTTTGATTTCTCAAGTTCAGCTCAAACACTCTCGTTAATATGCGCAAGTTGTGATGACCAGTAAAAGAAAAACAGTAAACGTACGAGTGCACATCTTCCCACGCAAATCCCTACCCTGAATAACGATTTCCACTGTCCGAGTGAGAATGAGCATTCCCCTAGGCATGGGGGTAAAGGAGGTGAGCGGGAGCCTCTGCGGCGTCACTACAGGAGGAACAGCTGCCTGTCATTCACACCTACTGCACGGGCGGTGAGAACGGCGCATCGCCACGGCCGGGCAACCAAACCTGGAGCATTTGCTGCTCATGTGGCAGGTTCTTGAGGCAAAGCATTCCTGGCATTTTGCCCCTTAGGGAAATAAATGCTAAATTGGATCCAGATTTACCACAAACTCCAGAAATAGAAACACTATGGGCTCCGCACTCTAATTTACCATTAGCTCGTTACAGATTTACAACGGGCTTTAGATCGAGATTTACTATTAGTTCAAGACATATTTACCGTGGGCTCCGGACTAAGATTTACCACGGGCTCCAGCACAGTGCGGGGCACAACCTGGCGGTTACCATAGCGTCAGGCAGACGGGTCCCGGAAAGGCAGCTTTAATTAAAATCTGTGGGCAAATCCGGATGGCACAGGAGCCTTTCAACTCAACCGAATAAATAGGCCCTGTGCAGGCTACCGCCTCAAAATACAAGCGCTCTTCACCTCAACCCGGCTAATTAAACACACGCTGCCTTGGCGGCAGAATGCACCCCTCTCAATCGCCCGCTCCCCCCTCAGCAGTGGAACACAGCTCCAGTGAGAAGCAGTAGCCACGGTCGGGGTGCAAACCTGGCCCAGGATAGAGGCCCTGTTGCCATGGTGACTAAAAGCACAGGATAGGCCTTACATTAAGGCCAACAGCCTGACTGTTCCACCTCGATGCAGCTATGCTCACTCCTCACTCATACTTTCTAACTCTCACTGGCACTCCTTCACTTTCTACATTTGCGCCCATTTCATTATTTCGTCCTTTTCAGAGAGGTGAGCAGAAGACGGATGTGAAAAGGGCAGGGGCACCCAGGTTCTTCGGCTACGCAGACATTTCAAAAGGAACGAGTCATAAATTTAATAAGGAATCGCTTGAAACAAATCCAGATACTCGGTAACGCTTTCCTGTGCGAAAAAAAATATATTACGGAAATGAGCTTAAGGAGACAGAGAAACAAGGACAAGGATAAGTAGAAGGAGGGGGTAAGGCGAGATTTAAAGAGGGGAAGGTGGAAAGAAGAAAATGCGTACAGTAAATGGCGAGGGAGCGAGCGAGGCTGACAGAAAGAAGGGGAATTAAATTACTTGAACAGAAGCTTAAGGGTGCATGGAAAATTCATCAGGGTTCCGTAGAGAACATCCTGAACACAACCTGCTGGCCCATGCCCTGCTGCCGCTGCACGTATTGATGGTATGGCCACGTGCTGCCTCACCGAAAATACTTGTTCAGCGAGCTCCTGTCTTGGCCACTCTGCAGCTTTATTATTTAAGACGGTAATGTAAATACTGTGGTAAAAGTTAATAATTCCAACACCAGCCATGCGCACACGCTAACGGGCATGCTTTATTGCTTGGCCGCTGCTGTGTCGACATGACGGCAGTATCTCACGCACACACGCACGCACTCACACGCACACATACATACATACAACCCTCGCATGCACACAATCCCCATACTCAGCACACACGCAAACCCCACACACACACACAAACCCCACACACATACTCAGCACACACATGGCGCCTTCATTACGCTTCATGCTGGACATAAATCTGCCCTGCGGCCCCCTCCACCTTCTCATTAAACCACGAGCTCCTGCCAGTGCAAGTCGGTCACACAGCATTAACACATCAGAGGTTTTCTCTCTCCGCAGCTAAAGATTCCGTTTTTTTTTTCGTGGGCATTTTGAGATATCTGTAAGTAAGTAATAAGCGGTGGTTTTTCCATTTGATGCAAAAGTAGAATTTTGCCCGAGGCGAACGGGCCTTTAAAACCAGACAAATAGAATACCGCTGATTCAGTGCCCTATAAAAAGCTAGAACAGTTCTTTTTTTTTTGGTTTGCGGGGCCTCTTAAAATTAACCATTGTGGGGAAATTCTAATTTATTACTTAGAAATCAACCTACAGGCTTTTAATAATAGCAACCCACTAACATCCACCATACCATATTTATTTCTATACTTCTGGCTAGTTCATACTACAAGCTTCTATCTACCGCCACGTTACAATTTTCTGCTAACGTGTAAGCCCATTAACGTCCAATCACAGCACCACAGTCGCTCGAAACACCGATCCCCATCAAACGAAAGGCAGTCAGAGAATGCCAATGCAAGCATCGGTGAGCCAGCTTGCAAGATATCAATAGTTTGATTCCAGCACTATCCCGTAAACGCTGAAAAGTAAAAGGAAGGCGCTATAAAACTGGATTTTAGTACTCGCGTTAAATCTGGTTTTCATAGGTGGTCATCACTGCACGCCGCGCTTGTATTCGAACGGCAGTGAGTCGCTGACCATCGTATGAATAATTTATTATATGAAGCTTTTATAATGGAATTTTTTAATAATAGTCCATTGTGTATCGATTGAATGAACCCAAACTTCCAAATACTTGTACAAATATTGCCATAAAAGACCAATTACGGAAAGGAAAACTGTTCCCCGGCGGGGGATGTATATCCATAAAAATTTACTTCAACATTGACCGGACAAGTTAAACACAAATCATTTTCAGAGTAAATAAAAGATCGGGCAAAGATTACTACTTTACTGTAAAAAGCTAGAAAACCGCACCTATTTCCAATATGGACCTTTTCCCAAAAAAGCAATGATCCTCTAAAATATGAGACGTAAAAAAAAGTAATAGTAATGTTCTCATTTCATATTCATATCACAAAAGATTCTGAAACTACAAATGTGAACATTTACTAGACATACAGTCATGTGCCGCATAACGTCCGTTCGGGCAACGTGTGGCAATTTATATCTGGCATAAAAAGTGCCATGTGTAAGTACAATTTGGCTTTAGGGTAGCAATTTCACCTGTATTTAAAATCACGGGTTATCCATCTGGACGCATTAACCTGTTCCTCAGCTCTGTGTCTGAAATCCGTCATCAACACAGTGGCAAGGTTAATGCTTTGTTAATGGCAATACCAACGCGATGAGAATTATAATAGCGTGCTTTTCCTCAATGCGTGCCATGGGTTTAAAAAGGAAACCCGTTAACGTGATCTTCATCGAGGTAAAACGTGCACCCAATATTAATTTCCATGTCCTTGAGCCAATTTAGGTTGAACTTGGAGCTCACGAAGGGAAAGGTACAGTTTCACACGGAAGAGGAAAAAAAGAAGCAAAATCAAAATTAAATGAGAAGTCGGATTACTCATTAGTGTGTTCAGGCCAGTGCGTGTAGGGATATTCTCGAGGTAGAACCGTGAAGTTTCTCAGGCAAGGTCTGGTGTACGCACAAAATCCATTTAATAATATCTACACATGCAATGCACAGCTTTTAAATAAATGAAACAAATGATTCTTGAATTGACGCAAACATATATCTAACCCACGTGACAGTCGGCAGGTCCAGCTGAGCAAACCAAGTCGGAACACGATCTCTTAAAATCTCGCCGGGCTTGGCGGACAGAGAGGCCCGACCACCTGCGGCCCGCTCTCCCCGAGCCCCCGCGCTGTCCGTTTGTTTTATCTGCAGGGTCTGCGGTTAATTAAATATTTTCTGTGTTATTCCCACTCTACGCTCGTCTCTAAAATGTCTCGCAGCCAGGGCGTGCTGCACAGGAAGCTGCGGCGCACGGAGACACACGTGCGTGCTCGCGCCGAGACCCCATGCTTGGCGGTAGGTCATTTGTGGTCACAGGCAGCTCCTGAGCACACTTCGTGAGCAAGTGCGCAAACGCGTGAGCTCGCCCGCTCGCCCGCCCGCTCGCTCACCCGCCCGCTCGGACGTTATTCTGCCCACCCACCCGCTCGCCAAACCTATCACCCGCTCACACTCCCGCTCGCTTGCCCGTTCATCTGCCCGCCAACCCGCTCACCCACCCATCCACTTGCTCGTCCACCCGCTTGCCCGCTCACCCGCACGCTGAGCCGCTCACCCGCTCGCTCCCCCGTTCCATCTGCCGGCCAACCCGTTCACCCACTTACCCAATTGCTCATCCACCCGCTTGCCCCCCGCTCACCCACTCACCCACATGCTCAGCTGCTCATCCACCTGGTAGTCCACCCGTGCGCCACCCGCTCACCGACCCGCTCACGGAGGGGAGGAGGGTGAGCGGGTGGGCGAGGGGGCATATACCATGTGAATTGTCAATACGTTGTTTTGCCTTTATTTTCACAACTTTAGTACTTTAGTACCTTAAAATATTTTGGCTGATTTTGTTGTGGTCTTTCATTTTTAATCAATGTACTGTTGTGGCTGTATTCCTTTGATTTCTCCCCCAGGTCTCTCTTGGAACAGATGAGCATTTCAACGGGCTCTCAGATGGCGCAAAGTCACACCATTTATATGCACAGACGCATGCACGCATTCTACTAGCACGTACAGAATGTATAATACATGCCCCTCTTCATCAAAACTCCTGGCTGTTGATAAACAAATTATATTATTCATAAGTTGTTTTATTTAATGCATCTGTCAGCTTCGGCAAATGTTTGCGCTGAACCAGACAAAGCCGCTGAAAAATGTTGGGCTCCATCCCATTGCTTACAGAGATGGCACGCGCTCTTTGTCACGGACACGGGAGATGTTCTATATAAGCGTGGTTGGGCTGCCCAGTTCATTTTTTCCAGCACCGGATTTCAAGGATGGGGTGAGGGAGGTGGGGAGGGATGCACATTGAGCGGCTTGCAGTGAATGGTTGCGTGTGGCATAGTGGTTGGCACGTTGCTTTTCAAACCCAACAATCCGAGTTCGATGCCCAGCAACGGCGAACAGGTCACCCCTAGCTTGATTGAGTCTTAAAGGAGTAGCTTATACAATGTGTATGCATCAGCACTCGGGAGACAAAGACGGCCGGGCGTCATTCCGGCCACATCACATCTTCGTGCGCCGTGCCAGCTTCTCATCGATGCATTAAAACGGCACTGATTCCCAAATCATGTACGGCTGTAGGATGATCTATGCTATGTATGTGTGTGTGCACGTAGGCACTTGACCCTACAGTCTGTTAAGGCTATACGGGGGATCTTTGTCTGTC
Source organism: Geotria australis (assembly GCA_036362915.1). Taxonomy (NCBI): domain Eukaryota; kingdom Metazoa; phylum Chordata; class Hyperoartia; order Petromyzontiformes; family Geotriidae; genus Geotria; species Geotria australis. The sequence continues at coordinate 3,512,074 of JAZEWU010000001.1, forward strand.
TTCGTATGCATATGCATGTATTAGCGTGGTAGCAAGAGAAAGTGATAGCAAGGGAAAGTGTACATGTGATGTTTTTAACAATAAGACCCAAACCAGTTTCCTTGCGTGCCTTGTGGCTGACAAGAAGTGCCACTGTGCTCATCATCATTTTCAGTACCCGCTTAATCATGTACATGGCGACGGGGGGCCGGGGCCTATCCTGGCAGACACGGGGTGCAAGGCAGGGTTATACCAAGGATGGGACGCCAGTCCAGAGCAGAGGTACCACTCATCTACAGAGAATATCATTTAATTTTTGTGTTTTTTTGTGTCTTTGTTGACATGCCGTCCTCTTCGCGGCCCTTGTGCAGCGCTTTGTGACCCTCGGGTGAAAGGCGCTCTATAAAATGCTATTATTATTAATATCAGAAGCAAGTCCTCTCATGACCACCCTCTTTTTTTACAATAAAAATGCACATGCCTGCAAAGACACGCACACACACACAAATCTGCATGTCAAGATGAAAATGTATGAGGGCGACGTACCAGCCAATGTTCTGACACCCACACAAAGACAAAGATCCCCCGTATAGCCTAAACAGACTGTTGGGGCAAGTGCCGTTAGTGAGCACCTATGAAGGTCGACACTGGCACACGAGGGAGTGGGTGACCAGCACCACGCCCATCCGCCTTTTTCTCCCTAGTGGCGATGTTTACACACACGGCACTAGGTACTCATTTGCGGCTGAGTCGACCTAGGGGAGGCCCAGGACCGGTTCAGAAAATCGTCACTGGTGTTGGCCGTGAGCGGGATTCGAACTCGGGTCGCCAGATTTGTAGCCCAGTGCGCCAACCACTGGGCTACCGCTCCCCACACATACGTACAGCGCAGATGAGCACGTGCACACGCACACGTACAGGCGGCAGAACGCACATGCCCGTGCAAGTTACGTTGTGCACACGTGTTGCGGCGTGCGCGAGCAGGAAAGCTCGTAAGCACATGCCGCAGCACGCACACTAGCACCCATATGCTGGCAGGCTGGTTACGGGGAGGCTATTATTAGGGTTGTGTTTACTGGAGGGGGTGGCCCAGAAGCCGAATAGGGGCAGCCGGTCTAAAAAAGATGCCCGTGATCGCTCGTGTGCAAGATATTCGTTTACCTAAATTATGATTTTCCGAATTATTAATGTCTTCAACCGTGTGCGTGTGTGAGCATATCCCTAAATGCCACACTACAGAGAACTCAAAGTCCTTCAGCCACGCCACTGAGGTTCCTAGACAGCTCTCCGAGCCCATAGTGTGGAGGCACATGAGCAGGCGAGCCACTTTTTGAAAAATATATCTTTCATCCCTTTGCTTGACGTGTAACGATATAAACGTAGTGGAATGCCACCTTATCGCTTCTTCCCGACGATGCAACACAAGAGGCTACTGCCCTGAACAATTCCACCACTCTCCGCGACAGGCCGGAGTGTAGGGGCATGACCACTATTGCAGACTATTACCAATATTGCGGCAAGGTGTGGAAGCGGAGGCCATATCCTGTCGCCCGTACTGGAAAAGCCCAGGCGTCCATGGTAATCCGACGCCAGACATCTGATAAAAGTCTTATATGGGCCCCTAGAGCTATTACTCAGAGGTGTGACCAGTCCTGCCAGGCAGGACCCCCCCTCCTGAGAGATTGCTAACGTGCCTTGATGATGAGACAGCAACCTCATTTGACCACGTGGGAAGGATCTCCGGAAGATCATCCCGGCTGCTACGAGTAGCGCTGATGGCACCAATGCCGGCATTGGGGGTAAAACGGGCAAAAAAGACGCTTCGCCTCCTTTTTAGGGCATCGTTAACATTCGTCAGTGTCTTGGGAAGGTCCTTGTTGAATAGAAGATACCTGTCAAAGGACAGGCCGTCGAGGAAGCCCTTGACGGACGATGACATTTGGACGAGGCGCTGCCACACAATTCTCCAGCCAGCAATCGCAGCCGCCGTGTCTTGGCCAATAACAGGAGGGTTTCTAGGCTCGTGTCTAGTAAACGAACGGCAGCAGACAGGAGCTTCTGACAAGACTCGAAAGCCAACAACGCCAGCCCGACTGACCGGGTTGAGATGAGCCGACGCCACCAAGATCTTCTTAGCCACGCAGGCACCGTAATAATAATAATATCATTTTATATAGCGCCCTTCACCCGAGGGTCACAAAGCGTTGCACAAGGCCTTCAAAGAGAACGGCATGTCAATAACGAATGAAAAAAAAGATAAAAACCAAAGCAACTAAAAATAAATGATTAAGGCTGCTTCGAATATACTGAAAGGTCGTGAAACTGTCAATCTTAAGAGCGGCAAAAATCTGCCAGCGTCCCCTAAGATGGTCGTCACTTTCTTAAAGACAAGCACAGATGGAGACAGGGAGAGAGGGTGAGTGACAGGGAGAGACCGTAGGCAGTGATCTTCATCGTAACTGCAGCTTCGTGATCCCGCTTCTCGACGGCCCTGCCCATGGCACCCAGCGTGGCTTCAGATCTAACATTGTCTCGCGCTGGATGCGGTAAATGAGCAGAGCCTTTCCCCGCAGGGTCCTGCAAACTACGGTTCAGAAACCTGCCCGAGGATCAGTGGAGTGCCCGGAAGACTTTGGATTCTCTGCAATGTGACAGTAAGTGCCGGGGAGAATATGCTCACTTATGGATACGTGGGACCTTAACATGATTGTAAGACAGACGTGCACCATCACGAGCACAACAGCGGATACTTTGCTCTCTCATTACCAATGCCATGCTTTGTCAATAAGAAAAGCACTTGCAGACATCATACAAGCATTCCTATGACATGTGCACCACACAACTATACGTGGAGCATGTGTCATACCTCCAAGACCAATGCATGGTCCTGGTGATAACCCCTGTAATGCTCTTGTCTAGCACTCCTGCTAGGGTCTTCCTTGGTAAGCAGATCTGAGAGGAGGTTGCAGACAAATAACAATCCGAAGACCTTCCGACTAAAGGAGATTTACGTCAGGAAGGGCATCTCGTCATATCATTCTGCTCCAATACCCCCACCATCTGGGGGCAACCAGCCAACCTAGATCGACCTGGATAACGGCCGTTTAAACCGCTTACAACTGGATATGTATACTGAGTTCAGCACAACCCACCACAACAAGCTGGAAGCCATCCACTTGATCTCTACCGACTATGTAGATGCACACACACACAGTAATGGACCCAGCATTCATCATCGGTCTCGGAACCAACGGACCGGAGGCCGTGTGTGTGGCCTTCACTCAATCCATAAACAAACATCCCGTCATCGTTCCGGCTCTATTAAAAGTTTGCTTTGTTTATATTTTGTTTTGTCGGGATAACTGCGTGGGCCGTTGGGCAAAACTCTGAGTACTGGCAAGCCTGACAAGCCAGTCTGCTCGCCGAGCCACTGGGAGAGCATTGTCTGATAAAAGTCAATCATGTATTTGGATTGAGTGAAAGAAAGTAACTAGGGAGCTAGAACATTTCTAGAAATATCGTAGTTATAGAAACGTGTATAAACTTGCCTGCAGTCTATATGTCCTGTGTGTATACATTTTTGAAAATGCACAGGCTACGTGTGTTAACTTGTAAAAAAATGCCTTCCTTTTACGTTCAACGACTGCGCCTTTACATAAGCAATGGAAAGCTCCAAAAAAATCAGATTTAGGTAAAAACTAGGAAAAATTTCAGAGATGTGAAGAAATAATTTTAAGCTGCGGGGCAATGTTCTTTTTCAGCTATGTGGCAGATGCAGAGAAGTAAAGTGAAGCTTCTGGGTAACTATGCAACTAGGCTACTTATGCTCCCCTTAGCAGTTGGTGTTCCAGGGATTATATAATAAAAGTAACGAACGTGAGCCTGTGGACACCAAAAGTGACATGGAATTAATCCGCAATGTTATTTAACCAAAGTGGACAATTCTAACAATAGAAATACAACGTGGTACAATAGAAATACAAGCCTACATAACAACGCAAAGGCTATCCGGAGACGCGTAGCATTCGTGACAATTTTACAGACCGTGGAAATCGGGAAAGGAATACGCGGAACGTATTCCCGACTTCACCTTTCACGAGAGACAGAAAGCGGAGGCTGCTCGCCATCTGGGTTGGAAGTGGGGAAAATATTGCGCGCGCGCGCGTACACCTATGCATTATGCAGAGCGGTGTCCTGCAATGAAATTATTTGATTCCGTTCTGGCCCAGATGGTAAGCACCATTTAAAGACTTGGCGCCGCTCCGGGTTTCCAAAACACTGCCGCCGAGCGCACGCACGCACGCTCGCATGCCCGGCCAGCGCCGGTGCGTGTACCCGCAAGCATGCACAGAAACTCTAACGCAGGAGGTGACCTTATCCACCTCGCCAGTGTATGTCCGGTGGTTACCGGAATATTTTGTTTAACTCTCAGTCGGACGCCGGTGACCTGGGAGAAATGGGCACGTAATGGACACGGAGCTCATCCGGCACAAAGGCACGGTCCACGTCACCTCGCGGAGCATCCTGGTCCCTCTGGCCCCGAGTGGCAATAACAAGGCAGGCCAGTTTCCTGGCAAGACATGGCATTGTTGGACAAAGAATAAAAACGCAAACGTTAAGTCTGACATAACAAAACAAAAAAAACCCCCGAGCCTTTTTGAAAAAGCACATTTTTTTTCTTCCCGCAAATAAAAAAATTCCCATACAACCCATGTAAACGCCCAGTAAACACAGCTGGGACTGAGATGAGCCATTTCCTTTGTAAACCAGTGCCCTCAATTCACGACGCCCCCGCTTCTCCAACCCGATTCCACACCCACAGCCCTCACCATTGAACAAGACCCAAGGCGACAGATGCAAGACAGGCCTCTGAGTGGGCCAAGCGTAACTTCAGATCTCGAGTGCGTTTGTTCAGACGTTCGCGCCCTTCACTCAGCAGATTCTTGTTGCCGTCGCCGGCAATCGCCAACGTTGGCAGTGTTCAGTGCATCGCCGGATGAAGGCCTCTCGGCGATGACGCATACGTTCACGTCTGGCCCCAAGCAGCTACATTCCGGTTTGCCGCTGTATGTGCCGCGACGTCATTGCACTACCTCCCCTTTGTCTCGTAGTCGGGCACAGCGTGAACAAATTAACGGTTCTGTCAAGGGTTTTGCGGGTTGGTTCTCACCACTTATGTAACTACTTTGATTATTTACCAAGGAAAGTCTCAAGTGGATCCAAAAACTACTCTCTGCTCGGGATGTTTGGTCAACTCCTCCCTTCGTCGTTGGTTCCATTCTGTCTTCTATTAGAGACGATGGGGACGGGTGAGATGTTGCCACCTGTTCCTGACTTGTACCGACTTCGCGGCTTCCTTTACTGGCCAGCCATCATCCTTCACCAGGTCACATTTGGTCTTCCTCCCAATGTTTGTTCCGTGTAACTTTTGTACGTAACACCACGTGTTGTATTGTTTCCGGAACCATTCTGAACACATATCCAAACCACCGGGGTCGTCTGTCTCGGATCGTCTTTATCAGTGTCACCTCCTCGCTCAGTCGTGCTCTTTTTGCTTCATTTCTTACATAGTCTAGACACTCTCCGTATATTTCTCCGCCAGCTCATTCCAGCAGCTGCTAGTTGCAGTTCATCAGATGTTTCATAATCCCACATTTGGAGCCATAACTCAATATTGGCACAGCTATAGTTTCATACGCCTTGATTTTCGTGTTTTTGTGAAAGAGTTTCGAAATAAGGCAGTTTTTGAAGCACAAACACTTGGAAAAAATCCCCATGCTCATACAACAGGGCGGTGGTCGATAATGTTTGTACACTGCATCCAGAAGATCACCTTATAGCCAAGCAGGTCTCAAATACGTAATGTCTATGGGGTCAACAAACCCAAAGTCCAAGATTAGATATGTGCCACAACACCCTTAATATCTTCATGCTTTACATACTTAAACCGACAATCTCAACAGTGCAATCCTGGGGCCAAGCTGTGATATTTGTGTAGGTTTCCTCAAGGCGCGTCGCTTCATCGAGGTATAAAAAGAAAACATTAACATCGACATGAAAGATTCAGCAGGGGGAGACGGTGGGTGAGGTCACGGAGGAGTCAAGGTTCAAGAGCCAGGCAGCACTAGGGGCAAAGGTGGCCACAGGCTGGCACGCTTGAAGACAGAATGCCACCCTCTAACAGCCAGCACCAACCGGTCTATCTATAGATGCTTCCTGGTGTGGAAGAGTTGGCGCTGTGGAGGGCAGCCACTGCTGCCCAGATTGTACCCTCACGTGTTATTTTGGCCGTAATGTGACGCCCTGCGCCTGTGCCTGGCTCGCGTAACCCAACCATCAAATAATTTCATAAATAAACTCAAAATGACAGCAACAACTCTTAACGCCAAACACGTGGCACCGGTGACCTCGATCATCAATCAAACATTGCCGTTTGTGACAGAACGACCTAAAGCGGCAGATGCTAGCAGAGACAAGGGGGATTTTTTTTTCTAATTTTTTTTTCAAAGGAATGTTTTTGCAATACGTGGTAGGGTTAAATGAATACGGAGCGCCACTGATCTGGTAATAAAGAAGACTAAAAATAGTGCACGTTTCCGCTTCCAAATGAAAGCCTATAGGCCGAAACGTTGACTCATGCGTGAGCGATGCTCATTCTTTTGCGTCATTTTCAGATTCCTGCGTGTTTGACTGAGTGGTAATATAACATACTTTCTCGTATGTGACATATACTGTTGCAGGCTGTGGTGGGAGGAAGGGAGATGGTGGGATAGAGGGAGGGGTGGTAAGAAAGTCTGATTTTTTTTCTGTCTGAGCCCCAACAGTTGTAGTTTTTCCCCAACCACCCTCTCCCCCACCTCAACTTCCATGCCTGCCCTCAGGACAGCTGCGAACATCCGAGCCAGACAGGACACACGAACACACGCACACACCCATGAGACGAGACAAAGATCCCCTATATAGCCTTAACAGACTGTAGGGGCAAGTGCCGTTAGCGAGCAGCTATGAAGGTCGACACGGCACAAGCGGGGGTGGGTGACCAGCACCACGCCCGGCCGCCTTCGTCTCCCTAGTGGCAATGTCTACACACCGCACTCGGTACTAATTTGAGGCTGAGTCGACCTAGGGGAAGCCCAGGACCGGTTCGGAAAATCGTCACTGGTGTTGGCCGTGAGCAGGATTCGAATTCGGGTCGCCAGATTTGTAGCCCAGCGCGCTAACCACTGAGCCACCGCTCTCCACAACTGCACACACACACGTACGCATCCGCGTGGGTCAATCCAGATATGTGCGTGCGTGCGTGCGCGCACACACCTCCTCGCCGTGCGAGCAATCCCACGCACGTACCCACGGCCGCAAGGGTGAGGATCACGTGCGTGCAAATACGTCCAGGCACTTAAGGCGAGTGATGGATGCACGGCTTGCCGGTAAGCAACTCGGCTACCAAAGGGCGGTGACCTCAACACAGCAGCACTCGCTAAGGGGAGACGGGCTAAGGGGCAGATGTGAGCGGAAATGGCTTCATCTGTAGCGCACTCGCGCACACGTAGCCAGAGGCGCCCGCAACCACAGGGCAGTGCGCACCGGGTGTTTAAAGGGCCTACAAGGGGCAGTTTCAGCAGGTCGGAGCCCACCTGTGGTTATCGTTCTAAATCTCCTGAAGTTTATAATTCATTTATGACAGGAACACAAAAGAATCCGTCAAGAAATATTCTTGTTTGAAACCAGGTAAGGGCCCAATCAGAGTAGACGTCTTCTATCCTAGGTAGACCAAAGCCGTAATAGTACATGTTCTACAAAGTCAAACCAGCACCGTAAAACAGGCTCAGATTATAAAGCGTTAACAGTCAACCTCAAGTAGAACATGATATTAACAATTAAAAATAACATACGTAAACAGAGGCCTTCCATAACTGCACATAGCACAAATCCGGACTGCCTTCTGGTCACTAAGTGTTCCAATAAATAATAATTCTCAGCCATAAATAATCATCCGCTGCTGGATGAAGGGCTCCCTATGTCGTTAGCACCCATCAAGCTTCTTCGATGCCACGAGCTATCATGCACCCTGTGCGTGAGCTGATCCCATCGCTCATTCTTCACAAGCAGTCGCCCTCTTGGGCATGCCATTATGTCACCGGTCTCATATATCAGCCATCGTCCCCTGCTCACGATATGTCCGGCCCGAGCACGCTGACTCTGTTCAACGGGCAGTGTGATGCATCTAATCCGCATTTGTTCCATGTACCGCGTTCTGTCAATCGGTATAATTCACAGCACACATCCCTTAATGTAAAGCATTTGTTCCACACACTTTGTCAGAGTCCATGCTTCCGATCCTTATGTCGTGACCGGTAACATGCACTGCTTGGGAATGTTCTTAGGGCGGCAAAGCGTCACAATGAGTAGCGCTTTTACCTCACGGCAATAAAAAACTGGGTTCGAGTCCCAGCTTGGGTACGTTTCTGTGTGGAGTTTGTTCTCCCCCGTGTCCGTGTACGTTTTTGCTGGGTACTCCGGTTTCCTCCGACGGTCCAAACAAATGCGGCCCAGATTAACTGGACTGACTAAATTGCTCCAAGTGCCCTGCGAAGAACTGGGCATAGCCCTGCCTTCTGCACTGTGTCGGCCGGGATAGGCTCTGGCTCACTTTAGGCACATCGAGTTTTTACATTTCATTATCAAGGTTAATTTAGCAAAATCACTCAATTATGCTATTTATCACGTCTTTATTTAATATTTTTCACCACACTACCACTTTCAATCGCCCTGGTTATAACTACTTTTCTTATGTTTACAGTTTTGTCCTTCCAACAATAATTTCGTTTTGTTCTGTGAACTTGTAGTGCGTGACTCTTGTTTGACCATATTTCTCTTCTGCCCCATTTTACTTAAACCTCACGCCCTGTTATAATTCATGGGTATACAAGACCAAGAACTAGATTTCCATTTCTGACACCACGACTTGGGCTGGTAAAAATTAGTTATCAATTCGATCGCAATCCAACCACCTGGCATTCAAAGTGTGCAGGGGGCCTCAGGGCAACGCACCCATCATCCCTACTCCATTTATTGCGTGCTCTGTTCCTCATGGTTAACAAACATGTCAATCTCTGCCAACTGCACCCAGCCAAAGGCCGTATTTTTAAGCAATATCTACAAAGATTGTCAAGGTTGCTTAAATCTGCTTTCCAAAAAATAGGAACGCTGTTTCACGGTAAAGAATGACACAAAATCAAAGCACCCCTGTGCCTAAATTAGCATTGGCCAATGTGTACCTTCACCGATGGTCCAGAAACGCGATGGAAATTCCACCCTGTAGCCAGGCAGAAGCATGCGTAGCTCAAATTATAACACCGGCAAAAACTCCAGCGAAGGCAGGCACATGGAAATTAGGTTTTTGGCATCCACAGCAAGAGCAAGCCACAGCGAGGGTGCTCACAGTGGGGGCAGGGAGGAAGGAGAGCTCTCTCTCGTCTGCTCTTACACGACTACAAGGCAAGGACGGAGGGTCTGCAGAGCCTCTCCAGACTTTCCAATTCGGTGGGCAGCCGTCGGTGAGGCTTAATATCGCAAACCGCCAAGCGTCTGGTGAAGCAAAAAAAAAAAGCGTTTTGCAGAGACAGGTTTTTCGGAAGGGAAACACAGCCATTCTGCCGTCTTCGGGTTCAACGGGTAAGAATTTGGGGATGTAGAAATTTGAGCTCCGTTCGCAGCTGAAGTGGATCGTCTGCTTTTGTAGGCAGCAATTTCTTACGCGCATAAGCAGGTGAGAGTGTGTCGATGCAGCCAGAGTGCAAGCCGTCCGCGTATAACGGCCTGTGAGGGTGCAAATCAAGCGGGCCAGAGGACGGGTCGTCCCATCCACCCGGCAGCCCAGCGAGGCACAATATCTCTTATGCTCGGCGTTCAAAGTTCGTACACTGTGGGTGCGTGCGAATTAGACGGTGCACATTTGTCTGCGAACGTTCAAGAGGGGTGCGCATGTGTAAGTGTGGTCCAGATAGCGCAAATATAGCTGGTGTCATGTGGTTGCCATCACCACTCCCTGCACACATCCCCCACCAGAACGAGACACCAAACGCAGCAGTGAAGCCAGCTTGCTCGACGACATCACAGCATTGCATGTTGAAAAAGCATATGGATTATACTTTAAAAAATATATATGCCTTTCCCCATCGAATAGGAAGTTTATTAAATTTTTGCATTTCATTTATCCGTTTCGTAAAAAAATGCATTTAATGCTGAACTGATAGAGCGAAGCGCCATGCCGAGCCCCAATCCAGAAACATGGCTATACGCCAGATGCTCTTCAAGAGCAGAATGTTAAACTACAGAAATTCAAGCCATAAGAGTGTTGCTTTTGTTTTAATTGTCAACAGGCTATTTTTGTGAATGCTGCCATTATGTGTTTCGCCCAATTGGCATAAGTGGTCGCGCTAGCGGGCGATTTCCACCCTGTGGCTGTGAGCTCGATAAACAGCACCAGAAATGCTCGGTTTATTTATCCAACATTATTTTTAGAGGCAATTTTCTCTGCCGCCGCCACCGCCGCTGCCACTATTGCTGCTGCCACCGCTCCCACTGTGCCGTGTGGCAGCGGCGGAGGGGGGGGGGCATTATCCCGGAATGCCCCTAGAAGGGTCACACCGGCGCAAGCTCGCACGCGCGCGCGCACAAATACAGACGCACAAAGACGCGCGGAAAAAGGCACGAGCGGTGCGCCAGAGTGAGTGTCGGTGAGCGAGCGAGAGAGAGAGAGAGCAAACGAGCGTGCCTGCTAAAATACACGGCCGGCCGGCTGAACGTGGTAATTATGGCCAACGTGTGCGCGCACGCTCCCTCGTTCGCTCCCGCCCGCCCGCCCACCCGCACTCGAAGGGAACGTCAGGTCCCATTAGCGTGGTGCGCTGCCTGCGTTGTGTCGGCCGTCGCCGGCGAGGCGTGGCCCCCAGCGCGGGCGCAGAGCCGTAACACAGGGCGGGCTTGTCGGCGGCGGCATGCGGCCGCGCTCGCTGCACAAAGGCCGCCTCACAGGGCCCGGCCACGCGGCACGGGGTGGCACCAACAAGAGACGCCTTTAACACAACCGCCGCTGCTCCCACGGCACCGCAGTTTCGTGTCCCCCGAGTCCCCACATCTCCCCGCGTCTACGAGCCAGCGTACAGTAAATACGGGCTCGTATCTCGAAAAGCCGGCGCGTATGCAGGCCGACGTCTCTCAAAACTCCGACACGCGTCTGTACGGTGACAGCTTTATAATACAGCCCTGTATCTCTCCAGCGTGATATGAGCAGGACCGTACGCACGCAGGAATGCATACATGTCCCGAGTGTCATATCTTCAGCGCTGCGCCGCACTATCTCTGCACTGCTACACCTCTAAAGCGCAAAAATCATGAGGTCCTAAATTGAAGTGTCAAGAGGAACTGCAAGCACAGCTTCCATCTGGGGCTGGGATCAGTATTCCCCAGGGCAGCTGTTCTGCAAAAGGATTGTGTGTTTCAGTGGCAAAGAAATAATAATAGCATTTTATAGCGCGCCTTTCACCCGAGGGTCACAAAGCGCTGCACAAGGGCCGCAAATAGAACGGCATGTCAAGAACGACAGAAATAAAACAACTAGTGAAAACCAAAGCAACAAAAAAAAACGATTAAGGCTGCTTCGAATACACCGAAAAGTCGTGAAACTGGCAATCTTAAGAGCGGCAAAATTCTGCCAGCGTCCCCTAAGATGGCCGTCACTTCCTTAAAGACAAACACGGAGGGAGACAGGGAGGGAGGGTGAGCGACAGGGGGAGACACAGGGACACAGAGACAGAAAGACAGAGAGGCAGACATGAGGGGGAAACAACGCCAATCTAAATTAAACAATTAACATTGAAGCGAAAGAACAATATACATCGACACACGAAAAAGTAAAGTACAACCGGTTACCTTCTAACCTTCAACACACAACATTTTTCACCGACCGACCGACCGAGAGACGGAGCAACGTTCGATACCCAAGCTCTTAATAAAGGGTGCGAGGCAGGGCTACAACGCTACTTATTGGCTATGCGAGCCTTTGGGCTGGTTTAAAAACGACCTCCGCCACAGCCCAGTCAGAGAGGACAGCAATAAAAAATTAACTAATTTTAATTGGGTACCTTCAGTTCAACTGGCAACAACCAGCTGAGATGGGATTAACCACTTCAGTGACAAGAGACGGAGTGAAACAGTCACCGGCCTCCTCGGTAAGTAAATAGCCCTGTGCAGGGGTTGGTAAGAAACACCGAGTGACCGTGTCCAGAGCCGTTTCATGGCTTGTCTGACCATCGCCGTTGACGGGGGGACGGACGCCATCGATGGAACAAGATCAGCTCTCGGCTAGCGGCACTGCTAGTATATTGATGAAGTGGTGGAATAACGCCAGAAAAACCAAGCTGTCCACACTCACATTATTCGCTTTTTATATTCTATTTGCACATGCACTTACTGTGGGGAATAACTGTTTGCTTTTGCACAATTGCTTACCAATCACTTTAAAAGCCCCACCACGCCTTTGTTAAACCCCGCGCGCCGTATTGTGGGCCAGGAGGCACTGTTTTGTTAAGACTCTGAAAAGGCCTGGAGCCAATATGGTTCCACTCGCAGGTGTCCTGTCCTTGCGCGGCACTGACAGGAGGGCGGTAAAGGCTGCGTGTGTAACAGTGCTCCAGGCCAGCCAGTAAATGCTGCAATTAAAGCGGCCGCAGTTGTGCCAACACAGCGGTGGCATGACAGGGTTCTGGGGAACAGGGTTATATCGAGGGTGATGGTTATTTGATAGCAAACAGTGCATGCATGGTTGCGGTATTGGAGTCCATGCAAACGCAGGGGTGCGAAGCTTGAAGTGTAATCTTACCTTTAGCACCATTGGACTCGGCAGCGATAATACCGGAAAAGTACAGCTAAATTGGGCTGAGCACACAAGAACAGGGCACAGTATAGCTATCCTAGACACAGTGTCACTATACGGGGAACGTTCAGGTTAACAAGGTATAATGTGGTGAAACAGTGAAAGGCACAGCCCAACTATGCACAGGGCAGGGCACATGTGAATGCGTTCCATGCCATTCACTGATTGCAGGGTATCTCCACCTCACGAGAATGAATGCTGTGCAGTAACACACGCCCAGCCTAAGACGCGGCACTAAGGCCTGTCTTCTGTCGTGACTCGGCTCAGGTTTGGCTCCGGTTCACGTGAGCCGGCTCACGGCTTTGCTTAACCTGAGCAGGCCCTCGGCACGTTCCAAGCCATGCTCAGTATTTATACGAGTCGAGCCTGAGCCAGGTCATTCGAATTCGATTCGATTCTTCGAAGCGTGACGGTTATATGATAGTTTCCCATTGCAACAAGTTCTTCTTTAGTTGCAGACAGCCCTTCAACATTTAGAGACATAATAGTCAGTGCTGGCCTTAAAGGCGGGCATTGGCCTCTCTTCTTGCTCCAGACTGAGGGGCTCCTGGCATCTGGTCATGGCTGAGCCTATCAAACATCTTTTGAAGCAACTGAGCCGCTCAAGCCTGAACTAGACCGTGGCAGAGGCCAAGCCGGAGTCGAGACGTGACTAAAAATATGCCCGTAAGAGTATAGCAACAGGATAAGTTCTCTGGTCTCTAATACAACGCAAGCATTGCCATCAGAGGCTGCCTAACGGATCAGTGGGAAACGTAGAGAAGTGGGGGCAGGGGGGGGTGGGGGGGTGTGGGGGTGTGAGCCCGCGGACATTACCGCACGCCTATCAGCAATAGGTGACGCACGCACACATGGACATACGTACCTACGCATTCGGGTCACCCCTCGTGCCCTTTGGCCGTCAAAAACCAGCAAGCGACCCGCTCTGGGATTTTAATAAAGAGCCACACTGGAATGCTCCCCCCACTGGGGCCGGAATGGTTTGGATGGGGGGTGGAGAAGGTAGAGTGGGGTCGGAAGGAGGAGGTGCGCGTGCTGGCGGGAGGGGGCTGACGACGCTCAGTGTGCGCGTGTGTGCGCTGCTCTTTAGTGCCGAGCAACGCCGAGCTCAGATGGGCTGACCATCAATATTGAGTGAGGTGCATCATGTTGCCACTTAACATAAGGTATTGCGGGGCCAAGTGTTTACAGGTTTCCATCAGATGGTGCTCATTGTCCCGGGAGACGGAATTAGCCATTGAGGCCGGCGCCAGGTTTCTGGGCGGCTGCTCGTAGCGGTGAGAAGGACACTGTGTTGGGTCAGGGTTGTCCACAACACTGGCCAGTCATGGAATGCGGGATTATGTGACCCCCACGGCGAAAGGTTAAACCCACCTCAATATCACATTATAATCCCTGTACTTCAAAGGGCACGGTTGGAGGACACAGACAGGGAGCGTCGGAGAGAGATGGGGACACAGGGGACTATTAAGAGGCAGCGGAAAAAGGGGCAGCTAAAGAAACAGATAGAAAGTGTGATAGGCGGGAGAGAGTATGTTGGTTGGGGTTAGTGGCCAAGAGAGCGAGAGGCAATAGGGGAGGGAGGAGTGTGAGTGAGAAGGAGCTCAGCAAAAAAAAAAATGCAGAATCTGCAACAAAAGCAGCCAAGATTCCGTAATCCCTCACCGATCATTAGCTTAATATGCCGACACATCACAACTGAAATTAAGAGAGGAGACCTAATACAGGCACAACGGCGAAGTAATGACACAAATGTGCAAACACGCGCGGGTGCAAAGATGTGTGGCTACAAGCTCACAAAAAAGAAGGGTCTCCACGAAGCTGCACAGACCGTTAGGGCAGATGCCATTCGAGAAACATTTATGAAGGCAGGCATAATACGCGATGGCTTACTGAGGCCAGTGCCGTGCCTGGTGGCATAATTATTGGATGCTCATTTTAAGCTAAGTAAATCGAACATCGGTCCAAACCAAGTACGGATTTTAGACAGAGAGAAAGCGGACCGAGGTGTGCACGGTCAGGAATTGAACAGTGGCGGCTGAGACATTAGTGCAATGATCTAACTCTTGTGCTGCCATTGCACACCTACCGGTGTACCCACCGTCGTTCAGGGGTCACTGGACTGGAATAATACGTATGTATTCATATAAGCTTAAACGATGCTCAAGACTCTTTTTTTTACGATGATCCTGCATCGATCGTCGTTGTCATAAAGAAATAATTTACAACACTGCATTACAGCCATGACCGGTGAGAAGAATCACCTGAAGACACTTTGGCATTGGACGTTTTCTTAAAGTATTTACCAGTTTAAAAAACCCGCAATATTTGGTCGCTATCTTCAACAACTCGGTAGCAGCTGCATACCAGCTTCTCCATCACTACGCGTCATCGATGGGCCACAACGGCATGCCCCCACGCACGTTGCGCTGAAACGCTACCTTGCGGAGAGTGGACATTTTACGGTTTTCACCTGCATTCAATTAGCCACATGTGGCGTGAGTAGTAAATAAAACATCGTGGAAACAGAACCATTTTTCTAAGCGGACAGGTAGGGCCGGAGGGGTTTGGGGACAGATGGTTGAGCTTCTTCAGCTTCAGGTCTTGCTTTAAAAACTCTCTCATCATGAGCCACCCTCCGCCCCCACCCGCCGCAGCTCTCCATCAACATCTGTCAATGCCTCTTGCCAATCTCTCTTGCCCACTACCTTTGCAGTAAATATGCACTGCATACCGCATTTTAATCCTGTTATACAATCAGGGTATACAGCAAAACAGATTCTGTTCACTAAATGGGTCCAAAAGATTTAGTGAACGCTTAGAAAAGTCCGAATCTTAAAATTTTAAAGTGTTAACATATACTTGAAATCCATAATCTTACAAGGCATCACGTTATTGCAAACTTGATGCCTCGCATCTGTATTGTTGCCAGAAAGGGTAAAGCCTTTTTCCTTTGTTCATCAATTGTAATGAAGTTTAAAAACATAAATGTCTCATTATTATGTGTTACACTCATCAACTAACTTCCTCAGCCTGTAGTCTGTCACCACATGCAGTACATCCTTAATTGGCTACATATTTGTCTCTCCTCAACCAAATCTAAATATAATTCAACTATCACATTTTTACACATTTCCTGTAATCTCTTACCTTGTTTAAATATGTATATCTCCTATCAGCCCTCTCTTCTATCGGATTCAAATAATTCTATCATTCTATTTCTTCTATTTTATCTCGATACAGCTCTTAGAAGCTCCCCCATCTTGTCTGATTACATCTCTATTCATATTATATTACCGTTTTCTTTATAATTTGAATACATCACTGACACCATGCTCACTGTGTATATCTCCTCCATCTCCCTCATCTGATTACATGTATATCTCATAAGCTACTCTCTTATATCATCTCAAGACGTATATTTCGTATTTTCTACTTTATTTGTACAACGGCAAAAAGGTCCTTTGGTCCACGTAAATTTCTCTTGTCTACATCTGTCATCTCATTACTTTCACTTAATTACACCTCTTCCAGCTACGACTGTATCATTCACGTCAAAGTATTCCCAGTATGGGGGGCACGGTGGTGCAGCGTGGTGTCGCCCCACAGTAAGAAGGGCCTGGGTTAGATTCCCGGCTCAGGTGCCTTTTTGTGTGGCGTTTGTATGCTTTCCCTGTGTCCGTGTGGGTTTTAACCGGGTACTCCAGTTTTCCTTCCAAAGTCCAAAAACATGGTCCGGCCTAGGTTAATTATCCTGACTAAATTGCCCCCGATGTTGTAACTTGCTTTCCCCTCCCTGCTGGCCAATTGTTAAAACGTGCTACATAGCTCAACGGTTCCTTCCAGCTTACGTAAAAACCGATTTACTGACTGACTACATCACTGCATTTTCTCCCTATTTAATTTGCACGTTTCTATTAGCAATCTTATCCCATCACAATTGCTTGTCATGTACCTCTAATTACAGGGAGAAAACAACCGATGTATTATCTGACTTAGCATTTGGATGCGGCCAGTTAGCAAATCAAGGCAATCAATGTTCGGCACCGTAGCAAAATATTTGATTTGGCGCACATCTACGCTGTGTGGCGGCTCTCTGAGCACCCCCTGAACTGAGCGTAGGAGCACAAAGGTGATGTCATACGTGCGAGTGAAAATTCGGGGTACAGACGACGGGGATGGGCCTACGACAATGGTGGCAGCAGCACCGTGATTCCACCCCACGCACGTCATAGAGGTGTTGTCTGAAGCCTCAAGAATAATAAAATCAAGTTTTTCGCACTTTTGGCTCGGGGGTGCGCGAGACGCGGGGCGTGGGACGGCCAGAGCGGCACGCTCCGCCACGCGTGACCGTGCCGCGCGGCTGGGGGACGCGACGCGGGGAGGACGGGCCGGCACATGGCCCGTGGGGGCCGCTCGGCGATGACAGACGCGGGAGCTTATCTAGGGAAAATATCAAGCGACACCCAGATTACCGAGCGACACCCAGATTATCCAGCGACACCCACGCATGACCGTGTGCGTTCGTCTGAATAACGAGCGACCCAAACACGCCCGTATCCGCCGTGTGCACCACCAGCCGTGCTACCGGCCAGACAAAGGGCACCGGCCGAAAGGGGGCAAAGAGAGGACGACGGAGGCGCCACACCCCCACCCCTGCCACGGTGACGCAAAGAAGAAGTCGCTTTATGAGAAAGAAAACAGTAGCTGTGTGCCAGATATATTCACAGCCACGAAGCCGTGTATACCTTGGATGGGATGGAGGGAATCAGTTTAGAAACACATGACCAGAGGCCGTGACACTGGGTTTCTGTTCGCAGTGTTCTCCAGCACGGCTAGACGGCATGTCTACCTCAGTAGGGAAACAGTAGAGCATTTATCACCCGTATGATATTACCTTGAGGTCAGAGCTGCAAGATCAATAATTTGAATCTCACTGTTATAATTTTGCCGTTTTCAATACCATCCCCATATCCTGGGTAATTTCAATCAGGCGTTTCATTATCAAGCAGTCTTCTCCTCAACATCGACAGATAACCCGATTCATCACTTACCTTCATCCAGAAACTCGGCCATCGGCTTCTTCATCACCAGCTCCATCTGTACAACCTCCTCGAGTGATTAAACCATCGTTTCCTCCATCCTGGGCATAATTTTAACCATCAACGCCTCCACCATCAAATGATCCACCATGTAACTTTATCACCTCCACCAGTCATCTCTTCAGCAGCTTCTCAATCAACTTGTTCAACCTGCATCACAACCTATACCATCTCCCCCACCACCGCTTCTAGCGCATTTTGCAACTCCACCTTCAGGCTCCACAATCCTAATGGGAGGCAGGGTGGTGCAGTGGTAACATCCGCGCCTCACAGCAAAGAATGGTCTTGCCCGAGGCGGTTCGATTCCCGCCTTGAGCGCCTTTCTGTGTGGAGTTGGTGTGTTCTCCCCCTGTTCTGCGTGGGTTTCCTCCGGGCTCTTCGGTTTCCACCCACAACTTAAAAAAACACTCATTAATTAGTTGGCCGATAGCATCATAATATATAGGAAGCAGTGTGTGGCAATATGGCGCCGGCAAACCGCCTGGCTGCCTCCTCCGCCTCTCTGTGCTTTCCTCGCGCCTCTGAGTCGTTCTCTCGTCGAATGAATACCTTCGACACTGAATGAATATGTGCGCGTTATAAATGTAACATTATTGTTATTACCTCATGCAGTGTGGTGCGGCCGCTGATCCATCTTTTCTGACATCACCGCATCCCGCATTACTAGGAGGCACTACATTCTATTATGATGTAATGGACTTGAGGATCTGACCTCGCGTTCCGAGCATGGCATTTCAATAACCTTTACACTGTGACTTATGCCGCATACTGCAGAGCTGAATTGTAGGCTATCGGGAATTAAACGCCTCGTGGGACCCGTTTGTGAGCTGTCACCACTGAGTCATGTGGTGCCAGAGTTGACCTATCAATCACTAAGGGTGCCCTTTAAGTCATGGAGCGGTGAATACATTACTACGAATGCGCAGCACCGTTGTGAAAACAGCGTTTGTAAACATCGCTGCGGTACTTTTTATACATCTGCACATTTGATAAGCGGACACAAGTGGCCGCGCCGGTGTAAAAATAGCCGCCCATACAATTTCAGGCCTACGTAGAATTGGGCGCTTAGCGTTCATGTATATAGGAAGCCGTGACGAGGTGTCAGAACCCCGCACTATGATCGTGGGTAAATGAATTGGCCCCTGAGTTTCGCTTGGCCCCCAACAGCAGAAGAGACTAATTGGGGGCTCGTTGTTTACACGCCGTACGAGCGCTCCGCTCCGCTCGTGTGACCGTGCACGTGCTCGGCCGTTCACGTGCAAGTGCATCCGCTGCTTTGCGTGCGATGGCGGCGGGCGCACGTGCCTGTGTGTTTTACGGGCAGGCATCTGCTGCATGCCTAACCATGGAAAACTGACACAGGATCGGTGCCAAACTTAGTCCGCGTGTCCGTCCGTTTCAAAACCACGAGACACCTGCGCCGTTTTAATAACTTTTCCATCTCAGCGGTCGACCCGCAACGTTAGGGGCTGCGTTCACCTGTCCTCGTCCGCTTCAGCTCGGCAAGCTTCTCCAAGAGGGACAGGACACGTGTACATATGAGCCCAAAAAGTCTGATCGTTGTTCCAAGTCCCGTTCCTCCTTAACTGTAGGAATTTGGTTTTTTTTATTAGCCGTAGCTCATTGCAGAGGTTTGGGCCTAATTAAAAATAGACCCGCATGTCCTGAGGCGTTTTCATCTACCCTCGACCCCGAATAACCTCCAACTTTTTTGGACAGCGCTTTAATGAGCGTTTCGTGAGAGCCGGGACGACATCGTATTACCACTGGCTTTTACTGGCATTGCAGCTGCATTATTAAACGGCTCGCTATACACACACAATACGCCGACACTTTAAGCACTGGACTAGAACCATCTCGAAGACAGGTGACTTCAGCTATCTCGTTCTCCTTTAACACCTTATATTCCTTTGAAATTTAAAGCCGAGTTTCCCTTACAAAGGGAACATAATAACTCGAGACATGCCCGCCCGCTTTAGAGGGAAAATAATTCACTCATTCGCTAATCCGCTAATTCTTCACTGACCTTTAGGAGATACTGCCCAGCATGCGGGAAATGTCACTTTGAAATGTTACACAAAGGGGCCACGCTGGCCGCTGCGAGGTTCGTTTCACGTGTGCTCCAGATGCGGAGGTGAACAGGTGGCGCGGAGGTCTCCGCACCAAGTGTCCGCGACGCGCCAACCACCCACCCACCCAATCACCCATCTCCACCCGCCGACAATGTTCCACGGGAAAAAAGAACAAGCCGGCACGCCGTTTCCCGGAGAGCATGTTCCGTCCACTCGCTGCTCGTAAAAAGTAGCCGGGACAATTTTCAACGGTATCCAGTTGTGTGCTGATGTCACGGCCGCATATATGCTTGGCCAAATGAAGCAATTACTAAAATGACCCAGTAGAGGGCCACAGGTCTCCTTAAAAAATCAACCCATGCAGCTCAATAGAGTTTACCCGTGGATAAAAAGTGATGGTCATGCAGGTGATATTTTGTTTAGAATATCACAGAGCACACGACTCCACTGGTTTGGGATTCTGAAGAATACAGTTGATTTTCATGCCAAAGGCCTTACACATCACAAATCGTATACAATCTTTCCTCACTACTGTACTTGGCTATCAATCCAAATTGGACGAATAAATATTCTTACACAAACGCTCAGATGAATGTGGCCATTTTCCAAATAAATCCTGTGTGCTTTAACAAACAAATGTGGTTTGGAGGGCACACACACTCCTAAGCCTGAAAGTAACATACCAGACTCGACTGGAGTAATTAAAGCAACGGAGAGGCAGCCAAAGCATTGAGATGGGAACACTGAGGAACAAATTCCAGCAGAACACGAAAATAGCGAGACAGTTTTCAGCTGCACACTACAGCTGGGGAGGACTGCCAAGATATAAAGTATTTCATCCACCAGTGGATAGAGAATGGATGATTGTGAAAATGCTGAAAGTTGTCAATTCTGTTTATGTCCCTTAAACATATTAAGTAGAAGAGCCCCATCTAGGTATGCCAGCTAATCAATTGGTTATTTATCAAACTAACAAACTGGCCGGTACACCGGTTTTACGTGTCTTGACAAGCCAGATACTAGTTAGAAAAAAAAAAAACAGTTTAAGACTCCCCCAGGGAACAACAAACCCAGAGCCTGAAATAAACATGTTAATTAATGCACAAATAAATACACATACATAAACTGAGTTAAAATAAACAATCAAATTCATAATCTTTCCAAAGAAAACGTTTAACATAGGAAAAAGAGAAAGCCAATTCTGCAGTCTGCCCAATACCTTAAGTCTCCAATATTCTAAATAAAGCCCTATAAAAACACTACGTACCTGGCATCCTGCACAGCACCCTAATGCACACTCTTCTTCTTCTTCTTTGCGATTCTTGGAAGCACGATGGTCAGCTTCTGGACATCGTTGTCTTTCAGCACACTCGATATCAGAGATTCCCAACCTTCTGCACCTCAAGGCCCACTTGGCCCACTTGGGTCTGGTCTCCACGGACTACTAGATGGCGCTCGCGGCCCACTGATGGGTCGCAACCCACCAGTTGAGAATGGCGGATCTATACCGTCAATAACCATACACCATGCGCAGCACCCTACGCTCCGTACGGCACCCTACACGTCATTCTGCACTCTTCAAAGAACCACACACATTATACCCTGTGCAGTCCTGTACCCAACACTCTATTCCTTGTAATCATCGTCAGCCATGATATATCCACTGCTGGTTGAAGGCATCCCCAAACCATCGTCATCTCTCACGGTCCTGCGATGTAACAATCTATGAAGCACACGCACATAAGCTGACTTTGTCGCTCCATCCGTGCAGGGGCCATCTTAAAACTAAATGGGCCTTGGCTTTAACGCTTTGTGAATAAAGCCCGACTCTGAAAGGCAGTATTGATCCATTACGCACAAGCCACCTGTCTTGCCTTCTCCATGAGGACACACTTGTAAAAGTAACTTTGTTTTATTTAGAAACGATGAGAAGCGCGCTCTCCGTCAAAACTCGGGTCAGACTGCGCCAATCCCGACAGAAGATTCGTCACGAGACAAATACAACAGGGTTTGTGCAACGCTGAACGGGACACCTGTGTTGGGGATGATTCAGGCGGGATGGGCGCAGCCTCTCCCCGTCGCGTACGCACGTTTGAGTTATGGGCTGGCGGTGGGGGCGACGAGGATTTATAGAGACAGGGGTCAACGCCCCTCTAATTCATGAGCGTCTTTATGTTCGCACACGCAATGTTTACAACGTGCACAGAATGCCAGCGAGCCCACTCCTCGCGACAGCAAGGAACAGGCACACTCGAGGGCAAGGACGTTAGCTTTTTTCTGGGTTGTCTGGATATTATTGGTAACAGCGCGCGCTTCAGCACAATCCCGTACTCCCGTACTCTGCGCAGCTCAGCACAGCACCTACTCTACACACCGCGCTCACGTACAACCTTCGCGAAACGCCGATTCTCGGTCGCGGCACCCACAACCTGGAACAGCCTGCCACACCTATTGCGTCAAACACAGTCCCCCACAGCCTTCAAAAAACTCTTAAAAAGTCACCTCTTCACCGACTCACAACAAACCGACTGAGCAGGGCTCCGCGCCTCCGAATCAACGGGTGCAACGCGCCCGGAGAAAATGCGCGCGTTACAAAAGTAGATTATTATAATATTATTATTACCGACGTCACGTGCCTTACGAGAATTCTGCAGTTAACCAGGATAGCTACCGCGACCTCAAAGTGCGGCAAAACTGCTCGCTGGGGTGATGTCATGATTTATTACAGCGCACGGCGGTGTACATTGTGCAGGCACGCAGCACCATCATCGCGCGAATGCTGAGAAGAGAGCTCAAAGTATCGTTCATGTCTAATAGTCAGTCTGTTTGTATTAAAGCTTGAAGGAACCGTTGAGCTATGTAGCTCTTTTCAACAGATGTCCAGCAGGGAGGAGTAAGCAAGTTACAACATCTCAGCGCACCGGGCTCTATTTAGTCAGGACAATTAACCAAAGCAGCATGTCTTTGGACTGTAGGAGGAAACCGGAGTTCCCGGCAAAAACCCATGCGGACACAAAGAGAACATGCAAACTTCACACAGAAAGGTACGCGAGCCAAGAATCAAACCCATGACCTTCTCCGCTTGAGGCGGAAGCGCTATCTTAGGGGACGCTGGCAGATTTTTGCCGCTCTTAAGATTGCCAGTTTCACCACCTTTCAGTGTATTCGAAGCAGCCTTAATAATCATTGAATTTTTGTTGCTTTGGGTATTTTTATTAGTTATTTTTTCTGTCGTTGTTGACATACCTACCGTTCTTTCCGCGGCCCTTGTGCAGCGCTTTGTGACCCTCCGGTGAAAGGCGCTCTATAAAATGCAATTATTATTATTACTCACTGTGCCACCGTGCCCTCTGTAAGAGTGTGCTGCGGGTAGGGTATTAACGCACCCTGGCCTCGTCAGGATGCCAAATAATAACAATGATAGATATAATTTATTACACGCCGCGCACGTTCGTTCATTGTCGAAGGTATTCGAAGAGAGAACGATTCAATGGCGGGAGGAAACCGCAGAGAGGTGGGGGGGGAAGGCAGCCAAGCAGTTAACCGCTGTCAACATTCGCCAGCGTACTGTGGGCACGTGGCAAGGACCAGTCGGTGAGAGCCCGGTGCCACGGTACCCTGCACCCACCGCCCTAAACACGTCTTTGCGTCGCAGTAAGCGGAGATCTCCAACGCTGCTGTGATCGGCCTCTACAGAAGCCGTGAGAGCACAGGCTGCACCGTTGGGGTGTGTGCACACACGGACACGCGCGCACACATACGGGCGAATGCACCCACGCACACACGCACGCATGCCTCTCCCAAGCCAGAATCCACCCAGGGAACCGACTCCCGCTCCAAATACAACGAACATTTGGTCAAAGGTAGCGAGGCCGCCCAGCAAGGCCTGCTGCTGATTAATCCGTTACAGGCAGAATGCTGGCGCCTTCCCAAATTAGCAGCGAGCACTGGGAGGCTCGGGCGAATGGCTCCCTCCCACCCGGCCTACATTGTGGTTCTCATCTCACTAACACACCCGCTCATTATACTCATATATATATACACTTGACAAAGGCCATTTGTCAAAGCGCCGAGATTTACTCCTCAGATTAACAACATTTATTTATTTTCAATCAGTGTATATGTTCTTTCTTATAACATACACACACAAAGATCCCCTGTATAGCCTTCAACCGACTGTTGGGTTAAGTGCTGTCAGCGAGCATCTATGGAGGTTGGCATGGCCCACGAGCTGGTGGGTGGCCAACACCACGTCCGGCCGCATTTGTCTCTCCAGTGCTGATGTTTATACGCACTCCACCAGGTACTCATTTAAGACTGGGTGGACCTAGGAAAGACCCGGGACCGAGTAGCGATCTTCACAACAGTTGTTGGTCGCGAGCGTGAATTTAACTTTAGTCGCCGGGTTCGGAGTGCAGCGCGCTAACCACCGCGAAACCGCTCCACGCAACAATAACCGCCGTCGGCCACTAAGTGGCGGTTACATCACAACGGCGCTTGTGCCAGGCCAGGTTCACCTTAAAACCATGTCAAAGTGTCGAATGCTCGCTGGCAGGAGGTCACGAGACAGTGCCCGATGCCACGGGCTGAGTGCTCGAGATGACACGCGCAACCACACACAGTTGGTGATCGCGGTTCACGTGTTTTATACCGAAGGCGTGCACGTGCTCGCGCGTGGATACCTTGCGTGCGACCCCGATGGCGATGTAGCACTTCTCGCCAGGGTCGATGATCTCCACCTCGAAGTAGTGGCCGGTGGTGTTGAGGGGATGCCTCGCCTGCGCCAGCCCCACGTCCATGATGCTCCGGCCTCGCCCCACGTACTCCAGCAGCTGCACAAGGTAGATAGATAGATAGATTTTTAATTATTACAAGCATAAAAAATAGCCAGTAAGCTTGAAAGCTCTTTACGGGATTCATGCGATGCAACAAACATGCGAATTGACAAAAATAATTTAAAAATACGTAAAAATAAAAAGATCAAAATGACAAGAGCAGAAATAAGCGGGTTTCCCATCCGCCCGTGTGGACTGTTATGGCAAATGGTGTTAACGAGCACCCATTAAATCTGTCTTGCATCACGAGTGAAACAGCTGGCACGTGCCGTGCTCAGATGTCTGTCTCTTTGTATTTACTACACCGGGCTTCTGATACCGTGAGGTCATCGTCATTATCAGTACCCACTTAATCCTGTGCAGGGTCACGGTGAGCCGGAGCCTATCCCGGCAGACAGAGTGCAACGCAGGGCTATGCCGAGGATGGGACGTCAGTCCATCGCAGGGCACTGGGGGTAATTCGGCATTTGTAAAAAAAAAGGCAAATGTTTCCAATACGCACTTTTACAGTTATTATTATCTAAATGTTGCTAAATAATGTTTGGCGGTCATATTGTATTATTTGCAGACAGCCATATTGTTTTTTGCTAAGAATGTTCTCACATATATTAGCACGCATACAAAACAGATTGCTTAAGAATTAATTAAATTATTGCTATATATTTGGAATTTGAAAGCCACTTGGGACATTTATATCATTCGCATACTAGGTGTGTCACATTATAATCGTTGGGACTAAGCTGAAAATAATGGTATTTTAGAGTGCTTTATGTCAACAATATATCTTGTCTGAATGATAAAATCCACGGCAGCCAACACTATGATATGGCTAAAGAAAATATCAAATACGAAGGAAATAATGACCTTCAACTGTCATGATATGTTTAAACTATTTGAAGAAGATCCAGCTGTGAATGCAGACATACATAACCTGAAGGCAAGACTAAGAAAGTATAAATTATTAGTTCTGAATATGTATAACATTGGTAATTTGGCAGACGTTAGAATTTTGGATCTGTCTTTGAAGCTGATATTGTTGATATGTATGTCACATTTGATTCCCATATCATGTAAACCAAGGTTAAACAACTGAGTCTTAAATAATCCGTCTCCTACAAGGACAAATATCTGATGATGTTGCGATGGCAGTGGCACACAAGCTCACAACACAAATATTGTGTTAGAAAGGAAAGATATGCAAAATGTGACGATTCGGGTAATGGCCTTTTGTAAGAACAAAGAAGGACAGATGTGTGCCTTCATATTTAGAGAACATAGTCGACCAAAGGCAAAATCAATCAAAGTAACAAATAAACCGACGTGACTGCCAGAAAAACACATTTTTGATAGATCGTAATTAATGACAATGTACTCTAGGCATAATCTACCTATATTTATCACTCCTTGAAATCTTATATAAGGGCACACACTAACAGAGATGCTGTCACATTAGTGCCAAGTTCGTGAAGTCACCCATTCTTTGCTAGCCACAGCACCCTCAGGCTCTTATTTTGACAGCTCTAGTGATTCTAAAAACACTCACAAGCAACTACTTTTGCCACACAGCAGCTACCAGTAAACAAGCATGAATAATTATAATAGTATTCCTGTACAGTTTGCAATGAAATTCGGCATACTGTATTATGTACTGATGTAGGTTTTCACGGCTCGATTCACGATGGTTGCTCTTCAGAGCTGTTTCTCTCGGGATAACCACATGGGAGGGGAAACGTTGTGATGGAGAGAGGGAGCGCTCAACACGGCTATCCAGTAAGAACAGCTCTGAAGAGCAACCATCAAACTGTATTATGTAATTGATAAACGCGTGTTCAATGAATTTCATTAAAGATTGTAAAAGTTGCGCGAGATAAGTACATTTGCATAACGCTCTTAACCCACGTTTGTACCGCTCTGTGTGTTCACATACCCCAGTATTTGTGTGAGTGTGTCTGCTCTATGAATCTAGTAGATTTTCATACACGCGGTAAAAGGCATTGCATCTGATTGTGTTAAGGGTCACAATTCGTCGAAGGACGTCATGGAATAGTTTGTTTGGCCAGAGCACAGCTGCACAACACTGATGATACGCAAATGGGTAAAACAAATCCGTGACTGATGTTGTGTGGACACGTGCACTTGTGTTTTGGAACGCAAATTTGTGTTTGTGCACTGGCATGTGCTTTTGGCCATAGTTTGAATTTCACGTGCATGTATGTCCATCATTCTGTTGGCACGACATGTACATTAACGACATCGTTGTAAAGGGGTCGGTGCATTAGTGTTAATGTGCATGTGTGCACCTGTGTGTACTTGTCTTACGACACTTCGCGTGGCCTCAAGGTGCATATGGCCTGGCACTGGCGCCGTGGTGACGTCACCGCCACTTAGTGGCAAATGGCGGTTGTTGTTGTTGTACTTGTCTTGCTGAAAACTGGTACCAGTGGTGTCAAGATCGACCTCTGTGGAGGAGGCTCGTGAAGGACGCTACTGGGGAGTTGGAGGCAGACGCCCTCCAGCAACAACGGAGGGCGGAGGAGCGACGCTCACAACAGCGAGCCGAGCGCCGGGCGGCCAAAACACACCAAGTTGGCACAGTAGCGAGCACAGGTGGTGCATCGGCCAGTCATCTCGGTCAGGCAGCCCATGACACCTGGGTCTGTCCCGTGACCTCCTGTCGGCGAGCCTTCAACACTTCACGTGGCCTCAAGGTGCATATGGCCTGGCACAAGCGGCGTGGTGACGTCCCCGCCACCTAGTGGCGAATGGCGGTTGTTGTTGTACTTGTCCTATGACGGCATGTGAGGACACAAAGCTTATGTGGAAAGTGTAGTACAGAGGTTGGTTAGTGCATTGCAAAATCCTGGTAATCTGGGCTCAAGTCCTAATTATGTCCTCCAGTGGCCATGTGAATACAGCCTGAGCCTCTCCCTGGAAGATTCAACCTAAAATTCAAACCCAGCACAGTGTGGTGGCCAGCACTAAGCAAGAGACCACACCGCTTCCAGCTCAACAATACAGCACTTGCCCGAAGACGTACGTAATTCTGAATGGGGGAAGATAGTTTTTTTTATGTAAGAGCACGTGTGTGTGTGTGTGCACATGAACGTGTGAGCAAATGTGCTTGCATTTGAGCGTGTAGGTATGTGAATACGCGTGTGTCTGTGTTTACCACCCCCCTCCCCTCCCTCCGCTGCCACCACAATCGTTAGACAAAAACGTGAAACAATAGCCTCGGCAGGGCTCGGGGTTGGGGGGGTTGCGGGCCGGCCGTCTCTCGTCAAGCCCTCAGGGTCTAATGGCTGTAATTGTGCGATGGCCCGTTGCACCTGTGGCGTCCCGACGGTCACAGCCTCCAGCAATGGCCTGGCTCCCCCCGCGGGGGCCCACTTTCCCTCTCTCTCTCCCCGCTGCGCGGACGAATGTGCTAACGTCACATTGTGAGGCCAATGCCAACAAAACTATTAAATGTGCGATAACAATGCTGAAATAACAACAAAAAAATCTATTAAAAATATGAATGACACTGTTTTCATTTTGAAGTCTAAAAATCATGGCCGCTTTTATTGCTGTGAACTTTTAGCGAGGATCGATTCAAGGGCTTCCTTTGTGATCAATCATACCACCGCGCCCATACACATTCCCACCTTCACAACAAAGATCCGGATACCTTGTCCCAATTCCACGTCCTTCTCACGACCGAAAATGAGCATTTATTGCCCAACAGGTTTTACTTGTGCCAACATAAAAGTTAACCCAACCCAAACCAAACAACCCCAACACTGTTACCTATGGATAAAATATTAGACTTTGGGGGCCTATGCTATATGCCAAATATGAGTTCCGTGGACACACTATTACGGCAATAAATACCCAGTGAGCCTGCAAGCGCTTTGTGGGATTCCTGCGACACAACAAACACGAAAAATGTTTATTACAGGTTGACGTGTATCTACGGCCGTGTCCATGTCTGTCCATAGAGTGATATATGCTAGTGTTATTAAATGACAACAGATAACTGTTTAAAAAAATCGGTTACTGGTTCCGAAAGTCAGGAATCGGTAATCGATCCCAGTGATATTATAGTAACGAGTGTACTGACTGGCACATGCGTACAGACAAACCAACATTTTGCATCCCACGTTGGAGGCGAAACGTCGTGAACAAGGGAGCGAGAAAATGCAACACGGCTATCCCAAAATAACAGCTATGGAGACAAATCTCATAATGGGAAATTATATATGGGTGAATAAAAGGGAAAGGTGAAGCTCTACAATTACTTGCTCGCACTACTACTGATGGCTTTCCACTAGAGAGTATTTGGTATACTCTTCCACACATTTCATGTTTATTACTCGACATTTCTACATGTGTGGTAAACCAGTAACCATTTAAAAAAAATAGATTTTATGTGGTAATGGATTTTGCAAAACTAATTACTTTAAGAACCTTGCTATATACCCATGTCTGTATTTAACCTGGGCACACCCAGTTGGTCGATTGACTGAGCTCTTATTGAGATGACAATCTTAACCATCAATCACAGTCCGATAGGGTAATATTGTGCATTAGCCAACCCGCACTGACAAGCGCGATGAAGTATGGTCAAATAACCCCGAGCACCCGCATGGCGTGGGAAGACCCTCATCCAGCAGTGGACTGATAAAAGTGCTGCCCGTGTGCACATGCAGACACAACACCTTATACAGATACTACACCCACAACCAGCCAGGGGATATGTGTGACTTGCCATCCTGGCTCAGTGACATCAACCAAGCAGCGTTGGGACATTTGACTCAACAATAGACAAGTTAACCATCACTGGAGAAAGAGCGCGCTGGTTAACGCAGCTGCAGGAGCTGCTGACAAACAGGACCACTTCTGCAGCCACTGCCGCCTGCAGCAGGGCCAGATGCGCACGCATGTGCCCGTGTCTCGCTCGCATGCACGGCCGTGACAGCGGGAAAACACGACGTTCTCATTATCGACATTCTTCGGGCCACTGACCGCCTGGCCGTGGCCTACCTTGCATTTGTCTCCCCCGCCCCGGTGTCATTTTTCCCCGGCCGTTTCATTAGAAACGGGAGCGCCTGCGCAAACGGAAATTCAATCCCGCATCTTAATCTCGGCGCATGCAGGTCTACACGGGTCCCGGGTTTCCCTTCGTCCGTCGCCTCGTCGCCCGCCGCCCCCTCTCCTCTCCCCGCGTCCCCGGGTCCCAGACCCTAACCCCGGCGATGCCCCTCCACTCTAGGAACCCGTGCTGGGGTGCACCATCCATCAGCGGCGATAAAGATCGCCTGACACACGTGTTGTAAAGGCCATGCCAACTGTGTGATCGTGCAGAAACCAAACTGAAGCACGCAAACTATATCAGTATGAGAAGCTGAAACAAAACAAATGTTTGTCTTGTAAACAAGCCGCGTGCTTTTAATGGTCCCGCCTTATGTAATTTGCACTATTTTGTAGTTCAATCTGCTATTTTAAAAGCCAGTTTAATTACATACATTCGTTTCATTAGTCACGCTTTCGCATATGTATTAATTATCTTGAGAAGCAACACTTGGCAATAACACTGAAAACTAACCTAAATACTTCCCACAGCCCGAACTCATGCTACCCCTGTGGACTTTTACAAACCCAAACAAATATTAACGTTCACACTTTCTCTCACACACACAGACTTTAAACACAAATGCGTGAAACTGCAGTGACTGCACACACACACACGCTCAACACACAAGCCAACACAGGCATTAACTCACTCAAAACTACCATAATCATAGACGTACATGCTCAAAGGTGTATACAGAGACATAGTCAAACCGTTGATACAGGTTTCTGTTAGCAAGCCGGCACAGTGCAATAGTGCACTGGTGGTGTGGCCAGTAAGACACATGGCCACCTTTGTCTCACCAGCTTTGACGGCAACACATTTAAGGCTGAGCTGGCGTAGGGAAGGCTCAGAACTCGTTCAATTAATTGCCACGGTTGTTAGTCGTGGCTGGGAATCGAACTCTGATTACCGGTTTGAAGCAAAGTGCGCTGACCGCTATGTCACCATTCCAAAGACAAAGTTCCCCTGTATAGCCTAAACATACTGTTGAGGCAAGTGGCGTTAGCAAGCACCTATGAAGGTCAACACGGCTCTTTCTGGGATGGGTGGCCAGCACCACGCCCGGCCGACTTTGTCTCCCGAGCGGCAATGGTTTACACACCGCATAAGGTACTTAAATGAGGTTGAGTCAACCTAGGGGAGGCCCATGACCGGTTCAGATAATCGTCAATAGTGTTGGCCACGAGCGGGTTCGTAGTGCAGCGCACTACCGTCACCACTCCATCCACTTATACAGACACAGCAAATTCTGGCGGTAATAACACACACTGTAATTCGAATTCGATTCGATTCTTCGAAGCGTGATGGTTATATGACAGTTTCCCATTGCAACAAGTTCTTCTTTAGTTGCAGACAGCCCTTCAACATTTAGAGATATAATAGTCAGTGCTGGCCTTAAAGGCAGGCGGGCATTGGCCTCTTTTCTTGCTCCAGACTGAGGGGCTTCTGGCATCTGTTGAGCTTCTGGACATCGTTGTCTTTTCAGCTCCTTGGCTTCGAAGTGTTTGGTAGAATTTGCAGGTAATACCAAGTATTACTTGACAGGGATCGCGACGTGAACGCTTCTACCTTGATCCCCACACTGTAATAGAAAACACTCTACCTTCACACACAGACAGCACTTGTGGATTCTGAACACCTCAGCAGTCAGACACTCGCGACCCTCAATCACATGCATTCACAAAGCAATACAACACACTTCCAGGAAATGCAACACCCGTGTGCCTAACAAAGTACACGCAACCAATCCCAACCCTATCGGATGTGCTCGTGCCAATATCACTGAAATAACCCTTTTTTGACCCTTCAACGGTCACAAGATGCACTGTGAATCAACAA
This sequence comes from Geotria australis, assembly GCA_036362915.1. NCBI lineage: Eukaryota > Metazoa > Chordata > Hyperoartia > Petromyzontiformes > Geotriidae > Geotria > Geotria australis. Next base: position 3,543,951 of record JAZEWU010000001.1, read on the forward strand.
TCACAAAACATCTTGGGATTTACGAGTGGGTACATTATATCCTCAAGGGCACAGACAGCCCTACAGATGGTGGTCACTTTTGGCAATAATTATGACCAAAAGCTCAAAATCCGACACCAGGCTGCACTTGTTTGTGTGGCACGACGCTCGCAGCCCCTGGCGATTACGGGGTCATGTTATGTAGCCACCATGTTATGAATGACACAAGTGTCCGATTTCCTCCTATAAGGTGCAGCGTTACATAACCTCTTGCCGCCCCCCTACCCCCCCGAAACCCGGTGTGGCAATGGTCCAT
>JAZEWU010000001.1:3565141-3606218 GCA_036362915.1 Geotria australis
GCTCGTTTTCTCCAACATATCGACGGGTGCACTACACTTACACACTTTTTCACATGACCTAATCTCACAAACAGAGCTTCGCTATCAATCGGTGGCCTCTTCGCTCGCACACCAAAGGTGGATCGTTGGTAACGATGCGAGGAAATCAGCGGCGTCTTTAGTTGGACACGATTCGATCGATCGCAATCTCTCTCGCGGGGAGGCGAGAGAGCGCAGGATGAGTGCTGCTGTCGGACGTGCCGTGCGTCACTCGGAGCGAGGCCGTGCCACGGAGCGCGGGTGACCGAGTAGATCTCGCCGAAGCCGCCAGTCACCATCATTTGTTCTTGTTTGCAGAAACACGGAAATACTATTTCCACCCAGTGTTACCATTCCCATTGGGTTCCATGAGATTTGGGTTTCCTCGTGCTGTCATTAAATCCCGAAGGTTTAACAATGAAATACGTTTGTAAGATTAACCACAGATGCGTATAATTGAACGTGTGAAGATGAAAGATTTTTCTAAATGTGCGTATTTTGAGATCGGTGCGTGTGAACTCTGCAGCCACTAAAGGTGCTACCATTCATTCAACATCACGTTAAAATAAATGTGGAATCGAAGTGAACCAAAAATAGGAGCAATTCATTCAACCTCTGGGGCAGTGGATCGTTACACCTCTATTAAACCCAAAGTTGTCTGTGAGGCTCGGCAAGCCGCATTCATTAACAATGACAAACCTACAAAAGCAATTTCCTACGTAATCAATGCATGGGGAAATTCTACAGCTGATTTTATTAACAATAACCCCAAAAACGTCACCATCACATTTCTATCGCACCTTATAAACCTTCGGCAAACTTTGATAACATGAGCTACAAAATACATCAATGAGCATGAAACAGGTGCCACAATTTTTACGGTAAAATGTACAACGCGGGACGCTTCATATTTCCCAGCTACGAATCAACCACAGACACATCTCACCATCAACCACCCATCTGAGACGCAAACCCTGAACGCTGCCAGTTTGCCGACCAAGAAGGCACGCATACTGAATCCGAAGCTTCTAGTCAATGGACCTGACGTCACAGGTTTTTATCATTCTCCAGATGCTCCTACATTCTACTGTAACTTCCAACTCAGGGCTCCGCTCACTCTTGCCTCCCAGGGAGGACTTCCTTCACAGGATGGCCTCTACTTATCATTCTAAAGCCACGGCTGCATTGCCTCCACCGTGAAAAGTTTTAAAACCACAAACTTTGAAATAAAAACTGAAGCGGCAAGAGACAGGATAAGGGGAGGTCTGCTAAGGTCAGTGACAAGGGGGGGTGGGCGAGCGGGTGTTTGCTGTGTCCATGAGACAAGGATAGCGGGGTTTATCTACAATGCCCCCCCAGGGTGAGTGAGGGTGCGTATGGTGGTGGTGGTGGGGGGGGGGATAGGCTGAGGGTTTGTAACGCGCTATGCACCCAAGGCCAGCATGGGGGAGGGATAATTGAGAAGCTCCATCAGTGAGTTTCCATTTCACGGGCGAGCAGGCAGAGCGTGGACCTGAGCTTAACCTGACCCCGAGCAGGCACAGGAGGGGCTGCAGGCACGCGGGCGGGCGCGCGCACGGACACGCCGCCACCTCCGCAACCCCAAGTATACATAGCTCGCAGGTGCGCGCAAAAAAAGATACAAAAGCATGCACCCATATGTAAGCGTAAATGCAAGAACGCTAATGCACGCTCGTGAGCACGGACAATAAAACCCATTGTGCATTATTTCACCAGATAAGGGCCAGGTGTGGTGGCGCATGCCTGTAAAAACAGCACCATGGAGACAAGGACTGGTGGATCATATGGTTTTGTGAAACCTCTGAAGCTGCGAGGTGACCGGGAGATGGCAGATGAGTGAACGGGGTTCGCGGTTTTGCGCAAATATTTCAGTACTATTCCAGTGTGCGCGTGGGAATTTTCACCCAGGTATTCTGATTTCCTCCCATGAGCAAAACAAGCTGAAAGATTTACATGGCAAAATATCCCTATCCTGGATAAATAAATGGCACTGTTATCCTACTAATAGCTACGATGATCAGTTTTTAAGAAAAAGAATTACATTAAAAAGTTACATTAAAATATCACTGTATTGTTTATAATTGAGCTGAGTGTAACGTGTAGAATTTAAAATATGGGTCATTATTGACATAAAAGGCTTAATGTTGTGAAATATATCACAGGGTTGTTAAATATCCCCTTTAGGGGAGCTACGTCACTTTTGTAATTCCAAGCAAAAAATATCCAGAGGCTACGGAGGATGAAAGAACTATTGACTAAATAGCTCAACGAAAAGTATATTGACCACTGGGCTACCCCCCCCGTCATTGTTTGGAGGTGCAAATGGGAAAATGCCAGGATATGATGAAATAGGGAAGGCAGTGGAAACAAGAGAAGTGGCTTGGATGAAAGCAGCACCACGTAGCCGGGCTGTGGGCAGAGGAACCAAAAACAGAATCAGACTGGCCGAAGCAAAGGTTCATAGCACGGAAGAAGGCCTGGGACAAAACATTATCCATCCCACTGGCACGGCGCCACATGGCCTGGCCTGAATACTCGTGACACGGCAGGGAACGCAGAGTGCACGCACACATGGCAGATTAAAGAGCACACGACTGTCACGGCATGGCGTGGCACAGGGGTCACGCACGTGGCACAGTACGAAACACGATTCTCCGCGACGTGCCAATGTTCGACATGTTACCGCCTCGTATACGGAAATCATTGCTTTTTTCAAAACAAATCTTTTCTTTGAAAACACTTCCAAAAACAGCTCGTACAAATGGTGCGAGAAAAGCGCAAAAGGGCGCAATAAGGCGCCAGTGGTTTTCTCAAAAAACATTTAACGCTCCCTCCTCCTTTAAAGTGCGCAGGCGACTTGCAGATAAAAGGACTCTTCATTAAACACACAGAGCACGCAAGAGCAACCTGGCCTATGCTATATTACAGATACAAGCGGATATAATTGCAGGTTTCAAATAAAGCACACTTGTGTGGCCGAGATTATGAGCGTGCAGCTCTGCAGAGCGGTCACCCAGCCATGACCGGAACACTGAGACCATTGATAGGAACATCACGTACACGCGCACACATTCGCGTGCGCGCACAAACTCGCGCATGTTACTACAAACTGTCACATACACGCATCCACGCATGCATGCACACACTGCATAAACATGTACGTAGCCACGTATACTTTTCATTATGTGCCAGTGCACTGGCAACCCTACCTGTGGGCGCACACATGGACTAACCTACACAAAGATGTAAACCCACCCCACCGCCTCCCATATAGAATTTAACAGGCGGTTGGAGCGTGTGCTTTTAGAACGCACCTATGCGGGCTGGCATGGCACACGAGGGAGTGGGTGATCAACACCATGCCAGGCCGCCTTCGTCTCTTCAGTGCTGTTGACACTGCAGCAGGGTACCTATTTAAGGCTGGGTAGACCTTGCGGAGGCCCAGAACCGCTTCAAACATTCACCGCTATTAGTGTTTAATGCAGGAATCGAACTAGGGTCCGCCAACTTCGTAGCGCAGTGTACTGCCTCTCTGCTTATCAAACAAACAATCAAAAGAACATGAACTTCTGAATACATGAAATGTAAGAATCAACACAGACATAATAAGATACACCAACATTTATGGACGTGAGTACAGGCCAACCCACACACAGACATGCAAATGCACGGGCACATGCAAAGTAGAACAAAGCATAGTAAAATGAAACACAAGTTATCATTTTACAAATTTTAGAGAAATTATAGACACACGGGTAACGCACACACACGCCCAGACATTGAGTTCGATACAGTGAGAATGTTTCCTACGCAGAAACCTCCGCGCCTGCATCTCTGCCTATCTGATTTCAGCATGTCTCAGTGTAACTCTGTAACCTGTAACTGTACCAAATTTAAATGAGCATGGCCCTTAGGCCACAGTTCCAGTGGGGACACAAAATGGCTGTCAGAAAAGGACACGGTGTGCATACGTGTGTGCGTGCGCGCGTGTAAATACCCTCAATGGGTTTAGTAGCACGTGCGGCAACACCGTTAAACCTCGGACCGTGGAACAAAAACACACGCACCCAATCTGCCCGACTGTCTCCCGTACGAAGACTCAGGCAAGCGTTGCCCTCCACTTGGCTTTCAGCTCTGCGAAAGGAGATCTGGGCGCCTTTAGGTATAAAAGCGCAGAGGCGTGCGCGACGTCGGTCCACGGTGTCCTAAAATGGAGCGTCTGGCCCGAGGCCAACCCGTCGTGTCGGTACCTGCGCTAAACCTCGAAGCAGGGCAACCTCGTGGCACGCGGCCAGCTGGCATCACCTGCCGGCGCTCGGGGCAATCGCGCAGATGAGGGATGGGGCACGCACTAGGCGCCGGGTTATGTCAGGTGCTCGGATCTCGGCTGCGGTGGAGGGCTGTGGGGCGGTGGAGGAGACGGCGGTGGGTGTCGGAGGAGTCATCTCGGCGAGGAGTAGGTGCGGTGACACGCAATCTGTTTTCATTTGATTTATTTATTCAATGTGGTTTTCATGAAGAGAAGAAGAACAGCAGCAGTGTTTTATTTTATTCAAGTGAATCGCCAGTGTTATCGGCGTTTGGGATGAGTGCAACGGAACTGATGCCAGATGAAAGACACGGGAAAAAAAGATGGGCTTCCTCACGCGCATGCTTGACCGTGCGTGCGTGCGTGGTGGAGTTGTTATACAATCCCTTCGAATCCAATTCCTGACCATGTGGCAAACAGAGGTATTCCATCTCAAGGAATTATCCAGGTAAAATGTTTTATTAAATTAAACAAAAAAAATGTGAGCCCGAATGAGGCATGGCTGAACTTGGGTCAACTTGGCAATAACAGGGGAATCTGCGGCAGCAGTGGTGTGGTCAACACCAGCACAGGGGATGCAAAGGTGGCCGGACATGGTGTAAATCACTTCACTTGCTATGTCAGCCAAAATGTTTCTTTAGCAACACATAAGGTTCAATGGGAGAGATTTTCCGAGAGAGCACAAGCACGTATGTGCATGTACGACGCAAGTCTGTGGGCGTGTGCATGTGGGTATTTGAGGTCGACTCAGCCTCAAATGAGTACCTAAGGTAATGGGTAAACACTAGGCAGACAAAGGTGGACGGGCGTGTTGTTGGCCAACCATCCCCTCTCGTGTGCCATGCTTGCTAACAGCACTTGCCCAAAAAAGTCGGTTCATGTTATACGGGCGTCTTTGTCTTTGCATGTGGGTAACAATATCTGTTTATCACTTTAAATGCCTAGGAGGAAAACTATTGAAAATTAGACGGGCATTTTACTAAAGTTCAATATATACATACACGTGTATGTGGGTGCAAACACGTATACAATAAAAAATATATTTTTAGCATATTCTAAAATAAAAAGCAAAAATGTTACACAGAAGCAATTCATCAAAAGCCACAGCCATTTCTTAATAGCTGGGTGGCAATAGTTTAAATGGACTTTAGTGACCTGTGCAAGCAACGAGAGCAAACTAGGCTCAAACCGAACTGTAGTTACTCTACGATACTCAGATTCGTGAAACTGTTTAAACCACCTCCGTCGACCCAAGGTGAACTCAGAGCCAGTAGAGGCCCCAACGTCTCAAAGAGGCTGTGACAGGAATCAACAGAGCTCATAAATTATCAGAATTATATAAAAATATGAAGGAAACAGGTCATAAAAGTGTACTTTTCCACGCTAGGTTTGTTTTTGTTGTTTGCTAAAAAGAATTGTTTTGGCAGCTCAATGTAGCGTGCCGGGCGCATGAGAGTGTAAACTCACGCGTGAGCGTGTAATTGTGGAGTGGGTAATTTGACGAGTGTGTGTTTGTCACTTATTCTCACACTCAGACACTGCGTCACACCGCGTCGCCCAGCACTCGACAAAGGAGAGGGAGAGGAGTGTTTGGCTGCCGTCTGTGTTTTTGTCGTTGCCACCATCACCCCCAACATGAGATAACACAAGTAATATCCTGGGCGTAAAGTGCCCCCCCACCCCCCACTACCCCCCACCACCCCCACCACGGACTGCCGCATGCTCCCCGGTAAAAGTTCAAATACACAGCATCGCAATTAGAATTGCTCTTAAGAGCTGCTCTTTCGGGATAGTCGTGGGGAGCATTCCTCCTCTCACCTTCGTGATGTTTCACCTTCCACGTTGGAGGCATCTTTAGGCCCAACGTGGGGAGGTGAAACGTCACGAAGGAGAGAAGAGTAGCACTTACCACGGCTATTCCGAAAGATCAGTTCTCAAGAGCATTCTCATACATCTAGCGGTGAAAACCTCATCAATATAGTCTAGCAACGCACACATGCGTTCCTGCCCGCCAATGGTTCCCATACTTTCAGTGGCTCGGCAATTATACTCGAGCAGTCCCGTGTCGTTACAAATCCCACTAATGTGGTAGTCATCCGCTTACTCACTCTTCCTCTTATCCGCACCACAAATTCATCTAGAGAGCTTCCTAATATCTGCTCTCGCATGGAGATGGGCCGTAACCCAGATGCTGATGCAAATTCATCCTATTTTCTGCAATTTATCCGTGAGGGTTTGAACCAATGCTTATTAACAAAGTGATCTGGAGGTTCGTCATTATACAATTATGCGTGCTTAATTGCAGATAAAAGGAGTAACTCAGAAATGGTGGCACATTTGTTGTTACATTCGCAGTTATCGTTAGGTACGACCCGACCACAATTGAGTGGGAAGTGGTATTCCGTAAGTTCATAATTCATTCTACTATCTGGACTCAAGTACAGACAAGATGAGTAACGCAAGTAGCAGCAAAAACATCCTTTGATCTGTATTTGTCCAGACTTTTTCAAACATGAGAGCAGAAAAAGGGCAGATAACAAGGACCACTACTACAAATCATCGCAAATAATAGGTATTTTACTGCGTTGAAATAATTGTTTTGACGAAAGGAGGAAATAAATATTGACTGTAAATTATTCACTTAGAAACATAATGAGATGCTTAATCTCACAAGATTGGATAAATATCACAAAATTGGATGAGTTGGATCAATGTCTGTTAAAGATGACAAATGTTGAAAGATGGTCGAAAAGTACAGAATAGAAATTATTAATTTTCACAGTCCATGGAATTAGTAGGGATGTGGGAGATATTTTATTGAAGACATAGACGACATTAAAAAATAAAAAATGGCACAAGTATTATCAAATATTAAGGCCATATTCCTTTAAACGGATACAAATTCTACAGAGCAGACACTGAACAAAGAGAAACGTTGCAGACATGACCTTAAAAACGTGTGAATTAGCTTCAAGTAGCACATCTTCAGCTTGGCTGAAAGCTGCAGATGGAAGGACTGAAATAGGAGTTCAGTCAAATGATGATTTCCAGAAAATGGAAAAGCTCTGTTCAATAAAATGGGAGTGAAAGATGAATGAAGCCTGGCGGACCGATGTTTTTCCAATCTGTCAAAAGGCAATTGTCAGTGGATAATGAACGAATGAATGAACACAATGAAATGGACATACGATACAACTGCAGAAAAAGTAGCTATTCCAGCAGTTGCACCCTTGCAAAAACTCGGTTCCCACAGTGGTCACCGCTACCCCCACCAATCTTATAATAAAACTCGGCCGCTCTACTCGCCACATCTCACCAAGATTTCCTCTTATAAATTATTCACTTTAATTTTATACCTTGAACATCCAATTTACAGTATTTTTGGACCTACCATCTAGTCACACGGCCATCCACAGATCAGTAATAAATGGTAGTCTCACGCCTCCAGAACCATTTCTCCTCAACTAACGTGCCCCCGGGGAAGTGGATGGGTTACAAAGGTGGCAGTGACTAATGTGGAATACGAGCTTTAACAAAATGTAAGTACTAGCAAAAACTACTTTTTTCCCACATTAGTTTCATAGCCAGCTAATTCCACGTTTATAATTTTCCAAGAGCTCTTACCTATAAAAGTATAAAGGAACAAAATTGCAATCAAGCTGTGCCACCTTCCCAATCAAGCAGCCAATCGGATCCACCAAGCCTCCAACACATCAACAGGTCCACTGTGAAGCCGCTAGCGTATATTTTATGCTTCATACACCCCACGGTAATAATCAGGGTGACATGCCAGATTCAAATTCAGGCCTCTAAATCCAATTTCTTCGGATGAACCACGTTGGTTGTAGATCCCATTATAGGAAGGTGAATTCTCCCTCCCTGGCTGGTGAAAACGGTGCCCCTTCACAGCCGCCAGCTGTTCCTTCTCTGCCGCATCAGATTTCTCCAGTTTATTCCGGAGGTATTCCGGAGGTCACCAAAAAACAGCCACAACCAGGTATAGCTCTAGGGCTTGTACGCACAATGCACTCACACTGGTCAGAGCGTGATGATGTTGCAGACAATGTCTGCAAGTGCGAAGAAATGCGTGTGCTTAAAAGACATAATCCATGATATTTCTGTTATTAATTATCAAGGGTCGTAGTGACTCCGTAGAGAAATGGAACATCAACCAGACTGCTTATAACTTTAGATACTGAACCTCGTTATATACTTGATCTGATTAATCAATAAATAACACGCAAATACGTTTCTTATGAGAGCCCCACTGCACTGTTTATCAGGTTGCGAGGAGGCTGCTAATATGCTTTTCTCATCGCATAGGTTAAATATCCCGTGTATCTCATGATTGCCGACGTGTGTTCAAGAATGCATGAATATATGTATCGTTTGAATAATGTAAGTCTTTATAAATGTTCGTACTAAGTACATTGTGCACTGGGTTTAGGGCAGCTCTGCATTGGCGCTATTTTGCTGCTGGATTTCATAGTTTTTGTAAATGCAATGATTTTAAGAAAGAATACGTAGAACTGATTAGACTCACAACTCAATAACGTTTAAATGCAGCAATCTGAAATGAACTTGTGCTGAATATGCCTGTGCAAATATTGAACATTTTAGAAGTAAACGTGCTCTTATGAACATAAACTTTAAACAAATATGCTGTCCTGCAGCAAGAGAAAAAGGGAGGTCAGGAACAATTTAAGAATAGTGAGCCTCAGTATGCAACTCTTGCCTTGCTGCTAAAAGGCAATTTTTGGCTTAAGAGTAATGAATGGCTTAATCCATAATGAAAAGATTACATGGGCTGTGCTCCGTTGCAATCCTACTCATGGATTACTGAGATGGCTATTCTCGTTGGAATTTGCTGCATATGCTGCTGCTTTATTTTTGGCTGTCATAGCCTTGACAGCTTTTAAAATGATATGAAACATCTCAAGATGGTTTTTTTCTGGATAAAGATTTCACAAATGTATATTAGTCCTCGGTTTAATTTTACTTGCGACACCACCCCCCCCCCAACCTGTTAGTGTACCTATAATGAGCATTGGTTCATATAGCATAAATAAACAGGTAAGGAGGATTAATGGAAAAAGTTAAATCATATTTAACCCATCATCCGATGGTCCAACTGCATAAATATATGCCAATAGGATGTTTAAATAAGGTAAACGCTGAACCGGTTTAGGTTTCACTAATACGTTAACTCCATGGGACAGTCAACTCTAGTTGACTCGAATTGACCTGAATTGGCCTGATTTCTCCCAGAACTCCGGTTGAAGGACAACTCGAACTGGCAAAAATATTTACGAAAACCCACCGATGGGACGGCATCACTGATGGGCCGACAACTCGAGTTCAAACGAGAGTTATGCAGCTCGAGGAAACACAGCACACTTTCCTTTTCCGCTAGAGACCGTGCCTGACTTTGGTTTGCTCCGAGTGAAACCAGTTGGTCTAAACCGTGGATACGATGTGGTGCTTCACATACCGCGCAAGGAACCCGGCGACCAGGGTTCGCTCCCTGCCATGGCTGACATCAGTTGCAATTGATGGGGGTCAAGGTAGAAGCGTTCACGTCGCGATCCCTGTCAGGTAGTGCTTGGTGTTGCCTGCGAATTCTACCAAACACTTCGAGGCCAAGCTGAAGGACGACGATGTCCAGAAGCTAGCCATCGTGCTTCGAAGAATCGCAAAGAAGAAGAAGTTGCAATTGATACCTGAATCAGTCCTAGTTCACCCCCCTACCTTCATCCACCTGCGCTGACTAGCATGTTGATGTTTGATCAACCGACCATCATGATCAACACAGCCCTGGAAAACCTTCAGCCAGGAGTGGATTATAAAATGACTGCAGGTAATTATGCATTATTATGAGGCTCATTCATTTGAAGTGGCTTATATTGGATTATATTTATATGGAAGGCCAATTGGTTCATAGACTGTATGAGGTTGAACTTTGGTGATTAAAAAACAACTCTCAGCTCGTTACCTATTTATATTCTATCACATACAATCCACCGAAGAAGCACAATTACTTTGTGTTCTTTCAAGACGTTTGTCAAAATAGAATGGCTCTGTGTCTCCCTTTGCGAAAAGTAAAAATGAGTGCAATGGGAATAGGATGCGATGCAAATGGTCCGCCACTGCCTGTTACGGTTAACACGGCGACATCCCTGAAAGCCGGGTGTACACCGTACACCCTGGAAAACCTCTACTTTGGACGAAATCTTCTAACCTGCGCGAACCAGCCGGGCAAGCTCCCCGTTTGGCTAAGCGGCAACGACGAACTCGCTCGCAACGTATCCGGGACGCGCGGACGTAAGCGCGCGCGAGACCGGGCGACCTCTCCGCCCACGCGAAGCGGGTCAACCCACCGGGCCAGCGATGCGCACATCGTGCAGCCGCCCCCACTCGTCCTCCAGGCTGTCCACCAGCATGGAGTCGTCCTCTTCGCCGGGCCACGACGACGTGAGCTCCAGCATCACCTCCTCGCCCGCCGAGCCCAGCCCCACCGCGGGAAACAGCCCCCCCTCCGGCACCGGCACCGACAGGGAGCCCAGCTGGAAGGCAGCGCAGGGGGCGGGGGGGGTGGGGGGGGTCCGGGGCCCACGCCAACGTACATCGTCAATCGGCAATAATAATAATTTTACATTTATAACGCGTGGCACATATTCGAAGATATTCATTCGACGAGAGAACGACTCAGAGGCGTAGCAAGGAAAGCGCAGAGGAGGCGGAGGAGGCAGCCAGGCGGTTTGCCGGCGCCATATTGCCACACACTGCTTCCTATATATTATGATGTTATCGGCCAAATAATTAATGAGTGGTTTTTTTGACAAACGCGAGGAAACCGGAGAACCCGGAGAAAACCCACGCGGACACGGGGAGAACACACAAACTCCACACAGAAAGGCGCCCGAGCCGAGATTCGAACCCGGGGGCTTTCTTGCCGTGAGGCAGCAGTGCTACCCACTGCGCACCTCGTTACAAGCCTCTGTTACGTCATCAGAGGGAGCTCCGCTGCGAGCAGGGGCATGCATCGTCTCGTTTTACACCTCAATATACGCCCGGTTACATGCCTCGCCGCGCATCGTTGCACGGAGATAAAAACCCGAGCTGCTAGGATCGCGGATCCGTGAGCTAATCACAATGCCCGCGGTGCCACAGGCACAGTTCGTTCGTACACATAAGGTGATGTACGTGAACCTATTTAAATCCAGGTCTCCCTTGAAAGACAGACAACTGGTCTCAATGGGCTCACAAAGCTATAAAGGTCTAAGGCTACGACTATCCGCGTATCAAATGGTGACTCACGCGTAAGCAGGTCGTATTACAAAAACCCACGCAAGCATTTTGCACACACTTGATAAGCATTGTAATTACAGAGAGCAGTGGTTCACGTAAAAAAAACGTTTATAATGAGTTAATCTGCACGGTCTACCAAACTTATATACACTGCAGTATTTAAGTGTTTAGGAAAAGTCGAGTTCAGTGGCTTTTGAATATACAAAACTATTCTTTGAACGTGGAAAGGGATGACTTCACAAAGTGTTTCAACATTTAAAATGAAAGGGAGGCAGAATGATCTAATTTTAATTGCGGTGGAGGAGGTGGGAACTCGGAATCCTCCGCGAAAAAAAAGCCATTTGCGGTGACATTGTAAGCGAAAATGAGCATGGCCTACACACAAAGGGGATATATACACATGTGATATTTGTTCTGAGACAAATTGTGGATGAAGAACATCGTCTAAAATTCCTGCAAGTAGGAGTAACAAATGTTATCAAGTTTAAACGAGTGTTGTATTTCATCGTCATCATGGTCAGAAACTTCTCAATCCTGTATAGGGTTGCGGTGAGCCGGAGCCTATACCGGCAGACACAGGGCGCAAGGCAGGGCTATACCGAAGATGGGACGGCAGTCCATCACAGGGCACAGGGGGCAATTTAGTCGGCAGGCCAATTAACCTATGCAGCAGTATTTCTTTTGACTGTGGGAGGAAACTGGAGTTTCCGGTGAAAACCCATCCGGACACGGAGAGAACATGCAAACGCCACACAAAAAGGCACCCGAGCCGGGATTCAAACCAGGTCCCTCCTTGCTGTGAGGCGACAGCGCTACTCACTGCGCCACCGTGCCGCCCCCTGTTGTATTTAATGTCTTTGATAATAAGGACTTGTTTTGATTCCATCCAAGTGCGGCGTCCCCATGATGGACGGCTTTGATGACCTGAGGGATGTGCGCCAACACGAAACCCAGGGTCGTGCCCTGCTGGGAGCCCTTGTGAGGGTTTAACGTTTCAGGCGGAGTCCACCCCATAAACACGATTCTCATCTGCGACGGACGTCACTGTTGATGGATGATTGAGCACATGTGGCGGATATGTCTTATCAAACCACATCTCCATTTAACAAGCACAATCTCGGAGCGGATCTCCTTATGTGTGATTTAACGTTACAGTCAGAGGTGAAAGGAACTTACATTTCTTACCGGTGCAGTTGTATCGCAACCCCCCCTTCCCTCCTGTACTGTACGCTTCGGCTACTTACCTATAGGTTCGCCATAGCGAACCGCGCCGGTTCACTTGCTCCTCTGGCTACAGCTTAAACATATTGAATTGAAAGCCAGTACCTTTGCCTTTGTATGGCTTCAATTTTACACGAATAATGAACAATTGATGCTGTAACATAAAATAAAGCACCCTTTAAAGTGAAGGTGAAAATGTCTCCATGCTCTGGAGGCAGTGCACATCTCCACTGGTGGTCCTGAGCCACAAGCCAGCGGTGGAAATGAATATAATGTAATACGGCCCCTTTGCCAACCAACACTAATACTGTTGAGTGAGGTTTTTACAATTTAAATTAGGTGACATTGCACAATAAATAGGTATCCTACCTTTACATGGTAGCTATTTAAGTTCCGCGCATTGTGTACTTATTACACTCGCGATATTGCATTCTCCCCAAGTTCCTTAATTTCCCTTTGTGTTTTACCCCCAAGGCTTATATTGCAAAAGGAACGTTTGCAATGATCTCTGACCCCGTTATATGTTAAGGCTATACACAACAAGGGCAATTATAAATTGTGCACTTTCAGTGATTCACAGCTGGTTTTTCCTGCAAATATTTTAACAGCTGCTTAATATGTACAACATCTCTCACTTGTTTGCAGTCTCAGCCGTAAAATCTTGGAAGCAAGTTGCTTGCACCTCAGTGGACGTATTCCATGCAATAAAGTATTGGAATGAATGAACAGTGAGTATATGGATGTATAAACAGGGAGGTGCAGTTAATTTACATTGTGTTTATTGTATTATAGTGTCATAATATAACCCACTGGTACAGATGCAGCATCAGCGGGATATTATATGGCATACCACACTGCTTAATGTGTATAACATCACAATATCGCATTGCAACTATTCCTGGTTTGTACATTGACACAGTTTTTCACGATAACACTCTCTGTGTTGGAGAATGTTACGGTTGTATCGCGGTTTTACAGCGTGCAATTTAAAATCCAGAACAAATTGCATAGTTTATCACTGTGTACAAATGCCGCGTGGTGTAAGTTGCATCAGCAATGTAATGTAACCATCGCTGCTTTATAAAGGGTTCTTCAGATTGCCTCTGAGCCAAAGGAATTTCCAATGAAGCAAACTTAAATCCTAAAAACTGTGGTGGAGATTACAAAAACGCATTACACCAACATCAGATACACGTGCAGACACTCTGTGTGACATCAAAAGCGAGTGGCGAAAAAAACACATGAAAATGAAAAGACTGTAGATTAAATAAGTTAATAAAGAAAAACAGATTAATCTTAGGCATTTTACACTGAATCTGGTCCAAAGCATGGTGGGCTGAATTTCTCAATCAAGGCTCGGTTTGCCGATGTTTTTCAAGCACACAAACATGCCAATGCTAACGCAAGTAATTTCAAGAGTTTTTAATATACTATAGGTGAACACAATGAGACTTCAGCCAAATACTACCGCAAAACTAGCGTAATAGGATCACAAGCATCAAAGCCAGCGACGGACGGGATAGGGTTTGTTGCAAAGATTATACAGTTCTTGTGATCTCTTCCGGATTTCTAAGCTTGGCTGCCTGGGCATGGAGCATTTGACCAAACCCAGAAAATTGTAGTTATCAATCATGCGGTACAATTACTCTAGATACTCATAAATACATAATCAGAGGCTTTCATTACCCACGTATTGCATGTGCGCGTACAGACACCAGAGGACGCTGACCCATGTGGGTTTGGAATCACCATTGTTGCCCATTGGACTCTACACAGCCAGTGCCAGGACCACACCCAGACGCGAGCATACATGTACTCGCGCACACGTACAAATTTGTCCATAAACGTACGCGTGTATACTAGCACGGGGGCACCAATGCACCACTCAAACGCATGGACTTGCATGCCCATCTAGACATAAACACAGTGCTCACCCCCCCACCCCCTTTATGGATCAAGGTAGAAGCGTTCACGTCGCGATCCCTGTCAAGTAATACTTGGTATTACCTGCACATTCTACCAAACACTTCGAAGCCGAGGAGCTGAAAGACAACGATGTCCAGAAGCTCAACAAATGCCAGAAGCCCCTCAGTCTGGAGCAAGAAGAGAGGCCAATGCCTGCCGCCTTTAAGGCCAGCACTGACTATTATATCTCTAAATGTTGAAGGGCTGTCTGCAACTAAAGAAGAACTTGTTGCAATGGGAAACTGTCATATAACCATCACGCTTCGAAGAATCGAATCGAATTCGCCGACCCCCTTTATACATCAAAGGCAAAAATCCCACTATTTATCCGAAAAGATTACCGGGCGATCAGCTCTGTTAGCGAGTCCCTATTGAGGCTAGCGAGGCACACGACTGTCACGCGAACACGCACGCATACACACGCGTGCACTGTACCACAGGTAATGTCCAGCACCCACGCTTCACACTCGGGTTGTGTCTGGAATTACCGTGGCTCTGAAACGGCCCTGTTTATTCTCGAGTGCAGAGACGACAAGTCTGGAGCGGCGATTTTTTTTCCTGCCGTAACGGCGGGCACTGTGCGCGCTCGCATGCTACACACACTTAATAAAGATAGCGTTACGACACGTGAAATCCACTACCGTAGGCAACATTGTGTAATCGTGGGCTCACCCAGCAAAACATGCACAAACATCCCAAGTGTACTACTCAACGTAAAATGTCCAATAGATTTTTTTTTTCTCTATTTAAATAGACGATGTTTCCATAAGGATTTTTGCCACCCCCACCCACCCGCTGTCTTGTTTTCCTATATGTTTTTTTTTTACAAGATCTGCTGTAGAAACATCCTTCTGAATCTGTTGTTATAGTGGCACCTTTTCATAGTTGTGTGCAACGGAACCTTGGCTTCCATTATGACCGGTTCGTTTTTGCTCCAAACGGGAAATGCTGATGCCTCCTCCTCTGTAAAGCTTTGCAGGATGTCGGCTGCATAAAGCAGTCTCGGCCGAGCGACTTCCAAATCCCAACTGGGTGCCTTCACAGTGCTAACAGGGTGGCAGCATCTTAATCCCAGCTAATTACAGCGTTCTTGCTCAGCGTAATTTTAGTACATATTTATTTATATAGGGTACGCTGAAGACTGCAGAACTACGAGGCTGCCTCCTACGTTTCTCACGCTAAGCGAGCTAGGAAAAAAGCTCCGTGAAGAGACCTCAACTGGATTTAACCTCTTTAATTTGGAATTTTACGCAGCCGACAGCAGAGAACCCCTCTAAAAATGTTCAATATTACCTGCCAAGTTAGAGTAATGTTTACATTATTATCAAGATGGCTTTGGAAAAAATATATCTTTATGCTGGAAGTCACCCCGTCAGGGCAACGCTTGAGTTTTGAGAATTCGCCAAATGAGGGTGTGTGGCCAAGCACCAGGTTTTATTGCTATAATAGAGGAATGTTTTAAGCCAGGACAGCAGTGTTAGACGCACTGTTCTATATCACAACTGCCACTTTTACCATCTGCGAAGCAAGCACGACCTCGCTTTAATGCCTCAACTGAAAGACAGCACCTCCAGCAGAAATGTGACCCCACTTGCACCACGGATGGGAAAAAGGCTGAGCTGTTTCCAAAGAGAGTACGATCTCTTTACTGGACAGCCAGCACCACTCCCTGAACTAATCTAACATGTTTCCTTGATGGTATCCCATCCAGGCAGTGACGAGGCCCAATGCAGCTTAGCTTCTGAGTGAGAGCCATCCACTGTGAGTAACAGAGGACGACAGTTTCAGAAATATGCGAGTGCCAAGCCAGAGGCCAGTGCCAGGGGGGTTCCGCTGATATGACGTGTCAGCATGCCCGCGACGCGAGTGGCCATGCGGCGACGTGTGCCAAGCGCAGGTAACCCATTACGGCGATGCTGTGTGCCTGCCCCAATGTATCAGGGATATGCAACGCACCGAAAAAGTTCCTTGTCACAGACAAGTATTTCCTGCACTTATTCTTAATTTGAAACTAAACAAATTATTTGGTGAAATACTCTATTAATGTGCTATGAATAAAAGCCACTGCATAAATGTCACCAATTATATATTTTTTTCCTATTAAGGAAGTGTTTTGACACAAATGTTGAGTTTTGTGTTCTTTTAAGACTAGGTCACGGCCAACTGGGACTAAAAATATAGTGTTTACACTGCACATCTGCAAAGATACAAAGACTAAACAAAATAAAATTAATGTTAAATTGTCACATCAGAGGGCCATAATAAAAACAACTTCACAACAACTACGAAGACATGTGATGGTATGTTTGCCTGTTTCAGACTCCACAGACGTAATATCTGTCAACCATTACAAGCTCCGTACTGACATGACATAAGTCTGGTAATTGGGTGGCAGGGTGGCACAGTGGTAACATCAGAGCCTCACAAAAATTCCTGCCTGAGGCAAGTCGATTCCTGCCTCTGGCACGTTTCTGTGTAGCTTTTGTTCATTTCAGAACATTTAAAATGAAAAAACGATGGCAATCCAAGATAATATTGTGTTGTACACACATTTTTGTTGAAAATAACTCATAATGATGACCCATGGGATTCAACGGTAATTTTGAGGCTATACAAAACTGTGAGGATTTTATTGTGGAGTTAGTACAGCGGGAAACTTATGAGGTTTAAGGTCGGTGTAAAATATGGAAACTTGAAAACTGCCATTAGAAATTTCCACGATGTGGTCATAGAAGTAAAGTTTATTGATGTTGCAAGTTGTCAGTTGTGGGGAATCCACCGTATTGTATTGAAAATATAAGAAAAATGGATGAAATGTAAAAAGTAATAATAAAGATTCAACCGTATAACCAATCTTTCCATCATCTGAGATTTGAGAGAAAAGAAAAGGAGGCCCTTTACATGCAAATGTTGAGATTTATTGATGTGTTAATAAACATTCAAGTTTGATTTATTTTCAGTGTTGCAGCCGCAACATTAATATCGAAGTGTGAGTGCAGGAAAATGGCAAGAGATTTATAGAAATGTATGCGGGCCAATGGATGAACCACGTGATTTACTTGATTGCACAATGGGCATTTGCTCTATTGCAGGCTCGGAATAACAAAGGTCATGTGCTGTGGTTTGGCAGGATTCAAAGGCAATGTAATAAACACAAATGTTTGTTAAAGAATGTCAAAATCAGACGTGTGGGGACATGCGTGTGTGGAACATGATGCTATAATCGTAGACATTCCAGTCTAATTCTGGCCAATGCGTATCTTAAACTGGCCTGGGCATCCTCTAGGTCAACTCGGCCTGAGAGCATGGTCTTGGCCCCACCACATCAAATGATCTTAGGTACACGCAAAAAGAGCAATGTCTAAAACTAAACAGGAAGGTTTTTTTCGTCTCAGTGTAGACTTGTTTGCATATGTGCATTGTTTAAGACACATAGCCGAGACAGAGTATCCCATCTGAAGCAATGTCCAATGACAGCATAAGGCCACATATCCTTACAGTCATGTGTGGCGCTGGATGGATAAAAGTACATATTTCAAACACGGCATTATGAAAATTGTATTATCAATCTATACCTGTATTTATAATAAAGTGGGGAAAGGATCAATTTTCTGGTTCAGTTATTTTAACGATGACCCCAAACTAAATATAGATTTGAGGGATGTTACAGCCTAGGGGGTGGTGATAAAATGACAGGATAAATGGTACAAATGATAATATAAAAATGAAAGCACAAAATTCCAAATGACAGCAATTGTAAGGTTGTTCTCTTTTGCATTAACGTCAAAATATTTTATTTTGCCTGTTTAGGGCCCACAGATAAAGCAAGTCTCCTTTGCAAGAGACAGCAGGTAAATTCCAAAATAACCACAGAGTGTCCGTGGTTAAGCATATGGTAACCAAGGCTGTGATTACTGCAGTACTTACTTTTCATTGCTGACATGCCATTCTCTTCACGGCCCTTGTGCAGCGCTTTGTGACCCTCAGGTGAAAGGCGCTATATAAATTGAATTATTATTATTAAATTGAATTATGTGTGGCAGTTCTGTGAAGACCCTGGAACATGAGGCTGCGAGGTAAAATGTTTTGCAGCCTTGGAATCGTCAACAGGAAACATGCAGCTGGCTGTAAAGCATCCAGATCCATGCTTACCGCTCATCTGCTGCATGCCAGTGCAACATTTATACTAACTAAGATTTTTTAAATCATCACTGGAACATCGCTAGGAAGCAGTTTAAGAGGGAGAGCGCTGGACACGGCTATCCCGAAAGAACATCTCTGAACAGCAACCATAAAACAGTGTAATATTCATTTGGAATTGTTAACGCAATCGAAATTCATTAACGCATGAGTGAAAACCAATCCGTAAGGTTATGAAGAGCTTATGGAAAACTGGTGTCAAGAGCTGCTCTGTCGTGCAGTCTCCAACGTGGGAGGCAAAATGTCGCGAAGGAGAGAGGAGGAAGGCAAGACAAGGCTATCCTGAAAGAGCAGCTCTTAAGAGCAATTCTCAAACACCGAGCCGTGAAAACCTGTATCATTAAAAAGACTATGGCCAATCATCTGGAAAGTGCCTGATCTCATCATTTTTCAGGAGCTAAGCAGGGTTGACAGCTGTGATAGTGCTTGTATGGGTGACCATCATCCACAGGAGCTTGATACAGGCTGCGGCAGGGCTGTGCAGTAGTCAGCAGAGGGCAGTACAGCAACATCCATTGCTGTACTGTACGACTATGCTCCTGCTAACAAATCGAGTCAAACAACCCCCATGACATGTACAGCAGGGGTTGGCCCTAATCCAGCAGTGGTTTGACAAAGAGCTGTACAAGTAGTTATAAAAAGCTTACGTTTAACTACACTTAAGATCTACACTTGATCATGTGACCAGGAACACGGGTGTAAAGTGCCTTCGGTGGAAATCACATGTCTCCTCTACAGCGAGACCCTGGGCATGATTATGAATTCAATACTTCCTTGACTACATCCTGACTGCTTATTATTTTTCACGATGGCAAAACCCGAGCACCTGGCACTTTCTCAAGGAAATGTGGTATTTAAAGTTGAAATGTTCTAAGTTATAATTAGGGGTCCTCTAAATAACTAACCCCACTAGAAATGAGGTGGAAAAGTAATCGTATTTTGGATATCACTTACACGTGTCGCACAGTATATGTACACATAGGTACACGCTGTGAATGATTGACACTCGTTATAACGTCCTCACAATATGATGTGCATCGTGATAGTTGAGAGATGCGGCAATAAACTAAACACGTTATGGTGAACCATTAGACATTGAACAACACCTGCCGCCTGATCACTGGCTGCTTGAAACCCACACACACACAAACAACCTGTACCACCTCGCTGGCATTGCCCCTGCTGATATCAGACGGGAAGTGGCCAGTCGAGTCAAGATGACAAAGGCTACTAGCGATGAACGCCACCTCCTTCATGGACGTCAACCCCCGGCTCAACGACTGAAGTCAAGAAGAAGCTTCCTCAGCCATGTGCAGCCCCTAACAACATCTCGAGGGGAAACCAGACTCCAGCTCTGGACGGAAAAGCTTGAGAGTGACCCTCCTGCAACTGGCATGGGAATCCCACCTGCTGAAGACTTCCCTCCTGGCTCAGATGCACCATGGATTCAGTGGAAAACACTCAACCGCCTGAGAACTAGAACGGGATGATCAAAAGATGCTTTGGTCAGATGGGGCTACAAGACCGGCCCAACCACCTGTGAATGTGGAGAAGCAGACCATGCTATGGAACACTGCCTTGTCTGTGCTCTACTACCCAACCTCTGCAGCTCAAAAGACCTTGCGGAGTTCAATGAAAATGCAAGGGGCTGTGTAAGAAAATGGGAAACTGTAATTTAACCATCGCGCTTCGAAGAATCGCAAAGAAGACGATTAGACAGAAGACAATGTAAATAGAACATTTAGTTTTTACCATAACACTAGATACGATTTGGGTTATGTGTGGGAACATCAAACCAGCTCTAGAAAAAATAATTCCAACTAAGATTAAAGGAAGCCCCGTAATAAAGATAAGATGTAAAAATAAAAGTTACCCAATATCGTTCCCAGCTGAAGCGGCAGAAAGTAAAGATCTGTCAACTCACAAACTCCACAAATGCGTCATTAAAATGTTGGAGCCTATGTGTTTTTTTTACATTGAGAGAGCATTAATGCCACCGACCACAAACCAGCCTTAATGATAATTGCGTCTCCCTTGTTTTGGTATGAGCCTTGCGGGATCAGACACTAAAATCTTCCCGTCCCCCCCCAAACATAAATAAAATTCGGCGCCACTGCATTAACAGAAAAAGGGCAGAACATTCACCGCGTACTACTCCATCCTCCGAAGCCTAGCTCCTTGCCCAGCGTTTGTGTACGCAGACACATGGCGCCGTGCACGTCTCTGACAGACGATACACTTTTGTGATGGCTCCATGTATCACGGTGCCCCTACACACCACTCCATACCTCGTGTCAGCCACCACCCGGATCCAGCCCCATCAACAGCTGCCAACATCCCACAACTGGCTGGCATCGTGCAGGGTATAGCAGTGGTTCCCAACCTTTCTGGAGACACGGACCACTGCCAACCCTCACACAGTGTTTATGGGCCACCATGCACCAACATATATAGCATATATATCAATATTAAAACTAATCTAAACGTTCAACTGTATAATAGGCAAATTCTCATGGCGTTGCGGACCACCTGTCATCTGCAAAACACAATTCGGAAACTGATGGGGTAAAGCGACGGTCGGTAATAGATGACAGAACGGTACCCAGGAAGGTCAGGACTTACAACAGCAGCACACCGCAGGGTAGTACATTGCGGGATTTCCTGCCATTACAAGGGCTCTTGGGAGCTAAGCAGGAGGTAAGGAATGCCCTTTTAACAACAGCAGCAACTTCATCAGCTGGTACCCGTTCAGAAAAAAAAGAAGTCCCCTAGCACAGCTCAACTCACGCATGGGACGTGGGAGCCAGGGGTGCTACTCAGGGTGGGGTTTGATGGTCAATCAGAAGAAAATTGGGCTCCCTGAGGCCGACACAACCTCCTGGCCTTTCAGATCTCCTCTAACCATGCTCTGCAGAGCAATAACAACACAGCAGAAACTGACACCCTACAGTGACCCCAATCCTCACATTCACCCCTCACCTTCACCCTAAACCAAGCAGATGCAATCGCCAAACAATTGGGTGGTCTCACGGTCCATTTCCCATCCTCAAGTTCACAATTCGGTGACCTTAGTTCTACCGATCGGTCTCGACTGCAAGTCCCCTGTAGTAATGTGCTGTCGGTAATCTTTACACAACAGTGCTGGCCATTTTAAGGGGACATCCCCTCAACTTCTCCCTGGATGTTACAAAAACAAACATGTCAATGCCACTTATTCTGAGCAGTGGTCATTAGGTGCACTCAGTCTGTGAACAAATCATTAAGAAAATAACTCTCACATGGGACCAACTCCAATCACCAGCACAATGATGAAACCAAGTCTGACAGAGCACCAGCTTGCAAATGAGCTCCACTTAGCTCAATGGCACTGCCCTGTGCACAGTGGCGCGGTGAGTAGTGAGTAGCGCTGCCGGCTCACAGCAAGAAGGGCCCGGGTTCGAATCCCGGCTCGGGCGGCTTTCTGTGCGGAGTTTCGGGCGGCTTTCTGTGTGGAGTTTGTGGCGTTTCTCCGGGTACTCAGGTTTCCTCCCACATTCCAAAGACACATTGCCTAGGCTAACTATCCAAACTAAATTGCCCCATGTACCATGTGATATTGTAACTTGCTTATCCCTCCTCGATGGACAACTGTTAAAAAGAGCTACACAGCCCAACGGTTCCTTCCATCTTACATAAAACTCGACTGACCTCCACTTAGCGCAATGGCACCGCCGTGTGCAAAGAATCGATGAAAAGAGGACAAGAAAAACGTCAACAAGACCATCAAGGGGGCGACATGTAAACAGTTGCTAAACCCTGACATTGCGTTAATTAACACAGCGTTGTTAACATGCCCTGTTATCCATATCCGTCAGCCAACAAGTCTCTGAGCCACGATGCCTTCATCTCGCAGAGACGCAGCCTTGCTACCTCTCCTGGGACGCTCAAAGCATCCGCGCATTCCGGCCGGTACAAATACTCCGCACTTCAAAGCCTGCTTGCATAGCACCCCTTGAAATAGCACGCCCGCAAAAGGTAAATATTTTGATGCCAGTGACCCCAGCCAGATTCCACGGGCAGCCATGGGAGCCAGAGCAAGCAGACAGCAGCCTCTTTCCACTGCTTTCATCTTAATTAGCGGAGATGCAGACGAGGCCGTGTCAAGGTGGCAATTCTATATTATCTCTCCTCGCTTTGTGTTCATTTCCAAATTATGGTCATTATCCTAAACCGCCTTCAACGTATTGGGAGCTTTTTGAAAAACAAATGCGGCCTTGTGTGACTGCAACCACGCAATCACAAAAAGTTTTAGATATTTCACACGCATTTATGGGTTTGCATTTTTAAGCGCGCACAATAATAAATGACCACATTTATTTTAGAAATTCAGATGGGTGTCGTGGACGACTCAAAACAAAGTGAGAGAAAGATATAATTGGGCACTTCCTGAAATCTGCTTGATCACTTTTTCAATGGGCACTGGGGGCACTTTTAAAAAAACATCGAGGGTTCAACCGCAGCCGCCACCGCACAGTTGGTTTGAGTTCCACACACAGGTCAGCGGGTCCTCGCTCGTTACTCCTAATTGCAAAGAGAGCCAATAACCAGAACGTTCGTTTTGGAAAATCGACCACACCCCATGCCACCCCACCCCCATTTTACCCCAACTCTGGCAATCCCCCATTAATCAGCCTAATTGCTGCTGCACATGAGATCCACTCTCGCGGCCCGTGCACTGCCAATGAACCAGTTCACCACCACGTCCAGACTGTAGCCCTGGAGGTGGTGCCATGGATTGTGGTCACGTGTGATGCAAGGAAGGCCAAAAATACCGTGTGCTGCCACATTTATATTTATTCGGGAACGAAAGCAAATAGAATTGGAAATGTAATTGCAACACAGACGCACCCTCGTGACCGTCAGCTCCCGAACGGATAATTAAAAGTGTTCAGGTTGAAAGCAACACTCAAATGTGTAGACCGTGCATAAAGAGAGGTGACAAGAGCCTTTTTAATCACTATTGCTTAAGCATGCACTAAAATGTCATTTTAGAACTGTAATTGAATGCAGTTTTTGTCCTACTCAACCCTTTTAAATAAGCAGAACCCAAGCAAGGCAAAGCTAATCTTTCCCTGACATGCCGTTCTCTTCGCGGCCCTTGTGCAGCGCTTTGTAACCCTCGGGTGAAAGGCGCTATATAAAACGCTATTATTATTACTTCCTACTTTTTTCTTTTTCAAACTCTCCCTTCCCTCTCGTCGACACTGCACGACTACCATTGAATCTGGCGAGTTAACAAGAGAAACAGAAAAATAACAAGGTTCTCTAAATATACATCAAGGAATGGAACAGTTCACTGAAACTACAACCTTAAAAGATGTGTTACTTAATTGTAAAAAAAAAACCTTTGCAACCCAAACTGTCATGCCATCTCCTGCTCTGCCACCCTGACCCTGACCCAGCTCAGTAGTTACACATCAACTGCAACCACCCCAATTAGTTAGCTAATGAGCCACGGTACACTGCCGACCAGCAGGGAGGCTGTTTCTGACACCGTGGCCCATCTTACACGCAATTGCTCCGGGAATAAAACGCAGGCAGCATGTCCACGCAAAGACATGGGCAGCCTAAATCAAATGCAACACAAAAAATAGGAAATAGTGGAGCCACCACCATGTATACGAAAAAACCGCAAAACATTCGTTATTAACCATCCATCCATTTTCTATCCGTCCATTTTCTAAACCGCTTGTCCTGGTGAGGGTCGCGGTGGCAGCAGTCTAAGGAGAGTGGGCCAGACATCCCTTTCCTCAGCAACAGATTCCAGCTCTTCCTGGAATTTTAAAATGTATAAAATAGATGACCTATAGGGTGCTGGCCATTCTTCACAACATATATCAATTATGGTTTGGTTTTCACCCTTGCACGGTTTGGTGCCGTGAGTTTGTTGTATTACCTTGTCAATACCCAGTGAGCTTGCAAGCTCTTTACGGGACTCCTAGCGACACAACAAACATGTGAATTGCTGACAATTGGCGAGCATTTCTCTTCCTATCAAGGCCACACGATCACACACACACAAGTGGGCACGTTTGCACAAACACAAAAAAAACCCACACACACCGATACGTTTTGCCAAAAACCTTCAACACACAATATAGGCGAACGAAAATACGCAAACAGGAACAAACACAGACGGGCGTAGGCGCCTCTCAAACATCCGACGGGCTACGCGCCATCGTCTGGCACCGCTGAGTCAAATCCCGCACGTCAGGTGAGGCCAGCATCGGAGGTTATTTGAGCGATCGTAAGGCTCCTTTACAGATTCACCACAGGCTGTAGCAAAGCCACATCCTGGCTACTGGAGACTCCCAGGGGCGGCAGTTGTGGTGAAATCTACGCCTACAGAAGGTGGCGGGGTGGCTCACTGGAGAAAGAGCATGTCAGAACAGTAAGCTGACAGCCCTGAGATCCCAACGTGATGAAACCGGGTTCTCAAGTAGTGAGAGTTGACAGTGTCGCCGCGTTCACCGATAATAAGTAAATAAATTACGTTTAAAATGTTTAACTTCTTAATGTAGGTTTTGACAGCCCCCATGTATGATAACCGCTCTCCATAGCTGTTCTTTACAAACAGCCATGTCGAGTGTTCGCCTGGTGACGCCTCCAACGATTGAGGTGAAACGTTGCAAATGAGAGAGAAGGCACACTCCACGCGGCTATTCCGAAAGAACAGCTATGCAGAACAATTTTCACAAATGTTTAGAATGTAATTGTTTTTTTAATACTTCAGAAATTTCTACCTCCGAGAATAAAAAAACTTTGATTTGATTGACATACGATGGATACACATTGCAGGCCATATAAAATGTGTGTCTAGTGTGGATGAAGAGGCCTATTAAAAGTATTTCAGAAATAGTTTTGTGATGTTGCACTCCAGGGCCGTTCTGTCACACAAGGTGAAGTTGCACTCGTAGTTGCGAAGAGTTTTGCATACAAATGCTCTAAACTAAAAAATATGACATCAATAGCGCAACTGTAACATAACCAGAGGAGTAAATAGAGCCCAAAAAACGCAGTGAAACATTCTGAGATCAAAACATATAATTGCTTCGTCCAGGAGATATAAAATGTGGTTTAGGAGCCCTTGTGGGGCTCCAGTCATCATTGGGGCAGGGGTGTAAAAGATGTACAGACTATGCAGCTGCAGGGTATCTACAAAGTGCAAAGGGACCTGGAGTCTACAAAGCACCATCTATCACCTCACTAATGATCTGGCTTTAGGTGACGGTATAGTCTTAAAAGCAGTTCATTTCTTCTGCTTTTCTGAATATATAACACTTAATAGGGTCTCCAAGACATCAACAGTGGCTGCAAGGAGTCATCAACCCAAGACTCCCTGCAGCCCACTGTTTTAGTCAATGGGCTGATAGCTTATTAGAATTATTTCACTGTATATTTACTCAGTTTGTTTTTATCTCTTTCGACAAATGGCTTTCAACAAGGGGCATTCCATAATTTAATTATTGGCCAATATACCCATGACTGCCAATGAACTTGACCCAAACGTTGGTCTTTGATTAGATCAGTCAGTACGAAACGGGGCAGTTTACCAAGAAAGGCACTGACCAGGGTGAGCACCCAGAGGTCGGTAACCAAAGGAAACACCTCAAGCCCAACGGTTGGATATTACAAAAGCGGTCCTTGGAAGAGAAGTGTCAACTTTGCAAGCACTGTGAGATCCAGCAGAAGTCTCAAAGTGAAGGGAAAGAGTTGTGACAAGAGGCTTGGTCGTAGATGGAATCTCAACCCGACCAGTCATTTTACATAGGATCAATATTGTTTTATACACATTCACTGTGTTTGCACATGTGCTATAAAAGTGGGAAGGCGGTAGCCCATGTGTGCTGCCCTCTGTGTCAATTTCGCTCTTGCAAGTATAACTTGTGTGATACTCTACCGTGTGATGCACTGGTGTCTCCAATGTAAAACCTAACGGTCCCGTTGGGTGTGTAAGTTTCTGCTGCGTTTCCATGCTTCTGCAGCACACGTTTGAGCAGGTCGCAGATTCTATACCTGATCCCGTAGCCCAATTTTCATCCGGCTATCAAAGCACATGTTAAATGTACCGTTGTTCTTGCTGTCCTGGAACATGGCTCTGCCTGCTGCTGGGAACTATTATTATGTTTTATCCAAACAGACCCAGCTGCTGAGGTTAATGCTTCCTTTGCCATTGTTAAAATGGCATTCTTTACCCCCCACTTAGCTCAAAGGACATCATGTAACCCAGTGTGCTGCCCACAAGTGTGCTGCCCTCATGCTCGGAGTACAATGGGTCCTGTCCCCCATCTGCCACCCTCCCAGGAGGGGACCCTAGGCCTGGGTTGACGCCGCGTGGAGGAAGGGGGTAACGTGAATGACATCGGGGTGGTGAGGCCTCACAGCTGGACGTTGGCATTCAAACCAACGCATCTACTTACGGAACAGACAGTCCCCATGCAGAGGGGACCTGGGTGCAGGCAGACAAATCGGGATTTTGAAGAAGGACACGACACCGCACCTAGGCCATAATTGCAAATTTGAGTGCTTACTTTGCATAAACAAAAACACTGTACATGGTACATGAGGGCACAGACAAGGTTGCATGGGTATGTGAAAGCAGAAAATCCATGATAAGTTTTGTGCAAAAGCCATATGTGTGGACACAGCAAACGTGGACCGGTGATGGGAGTGTGATTGCATGTCAAAGTTATAAAGTGCAATTGGTTTGTTACTTATTGCACCTTGTTTCAGACTGCCCACAGCCAGAACACCCTCAGGGCAAACAGGAAGGACAAAATGATGTCTCCGATAGTTATTCTGAACTGCGCCTTCCATTAAGCAACAATTTCGCTACGTTGAAAATTTGCAGCCATGAGGAATGGCTCTGGATGCTTCCAGACACTTACAAAACAATGCACTTTTTCAACTAACCTTGTAATGTTATTTATAACCAGCTAAGAGCCCATTGAGCTGCACTTGCACTCCCCATTTCACAAGGAAAACCCGGGACATATGGTGGGATTGTAACTCAGAGCATTCTTCCTGTCCGCAAGGCAAACACTCATCTCCTGGCCAATCTTCTAGCACTTAACATAAACTCAACACATTGACAGGATATGTGCTACGTCAATATGTTAATCTAACCTAGATATGCTTCTGAGATTAGTGTTTATATTAATATATTGTAGACAAACATTGGATTCTTTTTTTAAGTAAAAGGGATGTCGGAGTTTCATATCTTAGTTTTAGCTGCACGATAAAAACAAGTGGAGCATGATCTTCATTCATTGTCAGAAACCGCTTAATCCTGTACAGGGTTGCGGTGAACGAGAGCCTATCCCAGCGGACACAGGGTGCAAGGGAGGGCTATACCCAGGATGAGACGCCAGTCCATCACAAGGCAACGGGGGAAATTTAGTCAACAGGCCAATTTACCTATGCAGCAGCATGTCTTTGGACTGTGGGAGGAAACCAGAGTGTCCGGCGAAAACCAAAGCGGACACGGGGAGAACATGCAAACTCCACACAGAAAGGTACCCGAGCTGTGATTCGAACCCGAGACTTCTTGCAGTGAGGCGGCAGTGC
This sequence comes from Geotria australis, assembly GCA_036362915.1. Taxonomy (NCBI): domain Eukaryota; kingdom Metazoa; phylum Chordata; class Hyperoartia; order Petromyzontiformes; family Geotriidae; genus Geotria; species Geotria australis. Next base: position 3,593,790 of record JAZEWU010000001.1, read on the forward strand.
TACTCACCGTGCCACCATGCCACCCTGATCTTGTTCAGTTTTTGTAAATAGCGTATCATAGAAAAAGTGCTATGACTGCAAAGACTGCTGAAACATCGGCGCTGAATAACATCTACTGCGCGGTGTGGTGTAAGGAGGCCCGAAGAGAATTAAAAATAAGGAAAATTACCACAAAGCCATGCCACATGTTGCAGCCTTGTAATGGGAAGTGACGGGAACAAAAAAAACCACATTTCTCAAGCCATGCCATACAACACAGTAACACAAACACGGAGCAAAATGTTGGAGAAACAATGTCTGAATAAACTATGAAACAATCAGAGTTTGGGATCGATACCAAAGAACACAGCCGCAAGTTCATGGTTTGCGCGGTATAAAACTCCGAAAAACACTCAACGCTAAAGTCACAGGTTGCAAAGGCAAAATCAGCCATGCCAGGGTTTCCCAAGCACTCACGCATATCCTTCCAAGGCATTTCATCAAACAATGGCCTTTTTCAGTGGCTCTCATGTTAAAGCTGACGTCACATCACATCCTACAGAGGTCCTGGCCAAATCGCTGGCTACCTCATTGTTCTCTGCGTTGTAGAGTGAATTAAATTTTAGGGCACGCTTCATTTGATCGGTTTGTTTTCAGCTCGGTTATATTTAGGATTATAAAAAAAAACGACTGCTGCCAGAAATGTCAGGAAGTTATTAAAATGGGTCGGCATCCCACACGAATGTAAGGGACTTCCTCCTTCTGTGACACCGCTCGTTGCCGTGACTGGGGACTCATGTGTCGGGCCGGACGTGAAATGTGGACCATTTGTGGGAACGTGGGAGGGAAATGCTTTACTTTGCACGGGAGAGGAGGAGGGGGGCACGTGCCCGTTTTGTGAGCGCCCGTTTACCAGGGAAACAAGGACAACACCAGAGCACAGACATTATCAAGCACGCCCACCGACGAGGGAAGGTTTGTGCAGGCGTCGGTCAAAATGTCTATGACCGAGGCGGTGGCCAAAACTGTGCAGCCCTAAACGCAGGCCAATGGGACTGCTGCCACGCAATGAACAAGAGATGGGAAGAATGAAGTATGCTGGAAGTTACCAGGGTACAAAATGTATAAAGGCCTTCGAAAGTCTGCACGATAAGTGTGAAATGACGCTGTGTATTGTAAATATTAGGTTTTAAAGGGGAACGCTTTACACTCCCATGTACGTCTTTGAACTCCCCACGTGTTTTATGTGCATGCGTTTGGTGGACGGAAGGGTGTATAAGATTAAGCAGAAGCCAAGCGATCATCAAAAATGCTAAACTTACAAACCGTTCTGTATTTTACTTTTGCATTACTTGTGAAATGAAAACAATATGGTCTAATCGAAGATAAACATTCAATTAATAAGGCATGCAATGACAATTAAAAAACTAAAATGTTCTGCAAGGTAAAGAACAGCTGGCAATGTTGGGGTACTGCGTCATGTAGCAATGCAGTGCAACATACATGCACTACCGTGTAGGTATATACTGCACATCTACTATGCAGGTCTACATGGGGAGGTGCAAAACGATGTTTTAACGCATTGATGGTGATGGCTGCATGCTGCACAATACACTGTTAATGATCACCTACAGTGAACAGCACATGTCAGTCAGTCAGTTTATATTTAAGCTGGAAGGAACCGTTGAGCTATGTAGCTCATTTTAACAGCTGTCCAGCGAGGAGGGTTAAGCAAATTACAACTCCTCAGGACACCGGGGGGGCAAATTAGTCAGGACAATTCACCTAGGGAGCGTGTCTTTGGACCGTGATAGGAAACCGGAGTACCCGGCAAAAACCCGCACGGACATGGGGAGAACATGCAAACTCCACGCAGAAAGACACCCGAGCAAGGATTCTAACCCGGGACCTTCTTGCTGTGAGGTGGCAGCGATACTCACTGTGCCACCATGCCCATCATCACACGAACAGGAGGGTGGAGGCAACAGCAGGATGCACCCAAGTGGCTTTAGTCTCACCAGCGCTGGGATTCTCATGTTAGGATGAGTTGCCCCAGGAAAGACCAATTGTATATGGTATGATAATATATAAATCGAAAGCATCTAAGTGTAACTGTGCAAAGGGCAAAGGGTACTTGGGAGAAGGTATTTTTTACATTATTTTTGGAGACAGTATGGAGCAGCACAGAGAGAGAGAGAGAAAATAATAAAGTAAATTCCTGGCAGTAGAGGAGAGTCTTCAGCCTAGATTTGGGAAGGGTCCCTGCAGTGCAGATGTCCAGACGAACAAAATAATCATCTGCAGAGGAGCGACTAGACCTTGTTTGAAGGCCGACGCGTATTTCTGATGAGTGGATATTGTTAGAAGAACAGAGGGTATGAGGAACGTAGTAGATTGAGATGAGATTTAAGTGATAAGTAGGGGCACGTTCATGGAAGATCTTGAAACAGTGACGGTGAATTTATAGTTGATCTACAACTGATTAAGGAGCTCATGTGTGGGTTGTTTGGCTTAAGTAATGTTTGTCGAGACGAAGGCATAGTCTCGGAGTCTCAATAGTGTATGGGGTAAGTGGCAAAAACAGGAGATTCCTAAATTGTTGGGGATGTGAGGAGGGAACGAGCTGACAATCTATGACAACATCGCAGTTTCAAACACTCATGTGCACGATTATGCTCATGATGCCATTGACCAGGAATCAAACCTGGAATGCTGGTATTGCGCTCCATGTTTTACATATTTATAACCACCAACCAAATATTCAACACGTATAATGTGCTTATGTACAAAAGACAAAGATCCCCTTTTAGCCTGAGACACTCCAGGGGATTAAGCTGTTCGTGAGCACTTAAGGTCAGCATAGCACACAGGGGGCGGTGGGGTCAGCACCACGCCCAGCAATAACCCTTGTATCCCCAAAGCTGATGTTGTTCACACTGCACTGAGTACTAGTAATGTGACGAGTCGACTTATGGGAGGCCAGGTATAGATGACAAAGGCCACGATTGTTTCGCATCATGGCTCGGAATGGAAATGGGTCACTGGGATAATATTGAAGAACACTAAGCAACGTGCCACAACTTCCCACATTCACACATAGAAAAACACGTCAATTCCACCCTATTATGATACCCACCCTGAGTCATACAGGGAGACCAGAGAGAGGTTTAATTAGTTGGTATATAAACTCGCCCCATAGTTTCGGTTGCCGAACACCACAGACATATATTACCAGGCAGCTGCAGGGACGAGAATTTACGTTCATGTAAAAAGAAAACACTTCCATAAGCTGCCCACAGTGAGCAGTCGGTGGCCGTGCATTCCATCCCTCTACGGCAAGACAGCCAGATCACGCATACGCACCTGGACCAGCCTACACACCAGATGCATTTTATATAGTTCAGTGGCTTTCAAATTGGAGAGGTGGGGGATTTGGGGGGCGGGAGGCAAACCTCACCTTAAGAGCTGGGTCACAAAGTGGATGGGCTAAGGCAGGAAGAGGTTAACAAAGTAATGAGATGGTTCATGGTGAGTGACAAACTATGTGGGTGCACAAATGACCGTTTGTTTAATTAGCCAATTTCAGAACGGCAGATGCATTGTGAAGCTCACTCAATCATGAGAACGAGGTAAGCACCGCACAAGAGATTACCATTCAATATTGTCAACAGAGTTTGCCAGACGTGGTGGCATAGACCTGTATTTAAGCAGTCTGGAGGCAGGATTGGTGGAACATACATCATTAAAGTGCCTGCAATACCCAACCTAGCTGACCTTTATGTATGGGTTTGTGAGCATTATCCCCTAATATACAGAGTGCCAAACACCGCAATGAAAAGTCTTCCAAAAAAATATTTAAGCAGGCTCCTAAATAAGTAACTAAATAACCATTATATTAATATAATTTTAAGCAATGAGATGGCAAAATATTAATGCATTTGCTATAGCATGTGGCCCAAACATGGCTAAGAAAACGTGCCACTTTATGAGAACTGCTCTCCGTAGCTTCTCCATGGCTGTTATTTCCCAAAAGAACAGCTTTCCCAAAAAAACTGTTATTGAGAATTGCTCTCCATCTCCGTTCTTTAGGGAAAGAACGGCTATGGACAGGAATGTTTATACATCGAGCCATGAAAACCTACATCAGTAGATGCCACCGTTTTTTTTACTCAACCAGGAGACCGTGGATGGAGGTCTCTCTCTCCTCTCACCTCGGTGCCATTGCGTGTGAAGAAGATGTGCGCCAACCCGTAGGCCACCCCCCGGCCGTCGACGGTGGTCGTTCGGATGCCGCAGCCGATACGGTCGCCAGCCTCACAGCGCGGCCCAAACTGCTGGCCCACGGCCTGTCCACGGTAAAGCCTGGCAAGGATGTGGGTGGGGGGTGGGGGGAGCGGTAGCCCAGTGGTTAGCGCGCCTGGCTACGAATCTGGCGACCCGAGTTCGAATGCCGCTCGCGGCCAACACAAGTGACGAATTTCTGAACCGGTCCTGGGCCTCCCTTAGGTCTACTCAGCCTCAAATGAGTACCTAGTGCAGTGTGTAAACATCGCCACTAGGGAGACAAAGGCGGCCGGGCGTGGTGCTGGTCACCCACCCCCTCGTGTGCCGTGTCGACCTTCATAGGTGCTCGCTAACGGCACTTGCCCCAACAGTCTGTTAAGGCCTTACGGGGATCTTTGTCTTTATATTTGTCTTGGGAGCATGAAGGAGGACGATGAGGAAGAAAATGGACTACCGGGTTTGAGAATCTGTTCGACATTGAGCTCATTGCATTTTGTAGTTTGCTGCCAGTAGAAACAACATTTTACAGATGCGGCTCGGTACTTGAAACGTTATCAGCCACGATTTATGCATCGTTGGATGAAGGCCTCCCTAAGCCGTTACCATCCCTCAGTCTTGTGACACATTCAACTCGGTCCTGCACACCAGCCGATTTCTTCCATCTCCATGTTAGACACGCTGTCACTTCATCGTTGGTCTCAACTATGAGCAATCATCCCTTCTGAAGATGTGTCATGCACAAGCCGGTTTACTTTTAATAACTGTAAATATTAGGCGTCTAACGTGCATTTTCCTGATCCATCAATTCATCTTTCTGTCTCGGTGTGATTCCACGCACACATGAAGTACAGTCACTTGAAACACAGGCGATATTAAAATACCGTAGAAGCAAACAAAATGCGGTGGCGCAACGTTAAGCAATTAGATGCACATTACATTTGCGGCCTTGGAAAATATATGTGCTTGTGGGCTAAATTTTTCTTCTCAAATGTCACACAGAACCACATACACTATTACAGTAAACAATGATAGCCTACAAGGATGAGAATACACTATCCGGATGCTTAAATATACATTAAGTACAATGTGTACAGCCCATATATGCATATATAACAATGTTATTGCATGCATATACACACAAATAAAACATAGACTATATATAGAAATAAATACAATTAATTACAATATTGGAAATTGGTGATTAATGTTGCAATGTTTTTTTCGCATATTGCATACATATTCAATGCCAATGAGCAACTTGCAGTTTCAAATGAGCGTGCATTCTGAGCATGTTGAAAGTCCATTGCCAAACTACGGTCTACGCAGCCTTAATGTAACAACTGAGGAAACACAGACTCTTCAGTTAAATTTAGGTAGATGTAAAGAAGCTGTTCTTTCGGGAAAGCCGTGTCGAGTGTTCCTTCCATCTCCTTCGCGATGTGGGATGCCTCTAATGTGGGAGGCAAAACGTTGCAAAGGAGAGAGGAGCACTCAACATGGCTATCCTGAAAGAACAGCTATGGAGAGCAATTCTCACATATCGAGCCATTCTCACATATCGGAGCCATAAAACCTACATCAATACATTTAAAGAAAATTATAATGACAGTAATAATATATACTAACAGTTTAGGTTTGAATGCTGCTGTGATATTAACAGCAACTATTTTTTTCCATCTTTAGCATCAAGTTGGCTTGACTGTTATTTATACACTGTATTTACTGAGCTTAGCCGGTCCGTGAATTGCTCTTAATGAGCTGCTCTTGTGGGATAGCCATGTCCAGCGTTCCTCCTATCATGTGGAGGATTCCACAAAGGACAGAGGAACGCTCGAGATAACTATCCTGAAAGAGCAGCTCTTAAGAGCTCATAGAGCTGTGAAAACCTACACAAAAACATAGCTGGTCCATTAGACTAAGGTCATGGCTATTTTGAGTTTGTTATGTGGAGGTCACATTGTGTATAGTTTGAGATATAGTTAGGCTAGGGATGCAGAAAAAAATTCCACAGATATGTCCAGTGTATCTCAAACACACACCAGATCTGCATAACACTAAAATTAATACGAACACAACAAACGTCGACTCCAAATTACCTGTTATAAATACTTATATAAAAGAGCAAACCGTTTCATACTTTTTCACCCATCACAATCACTTTATATACAAAGTGCGTACATTCGTGCACACATATTTAAATAAAAACGTTGCCAACACAATACCACACTTGTCCGAACATTGCAATTCCAGATGGTCTGTTAAATATAAACCCCAAGGCTGGTGCCAGTAATGTCTACAACCAAAAATATTCTCCGCCAAGACCTATCAGCCGCGATTACGTGAGAAGCCACCCGGCTGCCTATGGTCTCTGTGGGAAGGTCGCTACATGCGCCACCCTTCCGCCCACATCAAGGCCACCTCACAAAAAAATCTGGGATTTTCTCTGCAAAGTCAGACATTCATTTTTTGTAGACTATCTGTCGATAATTAAAAGCATGTGAGGCATGTGACCTAGAGATGGCCATTTACCGCACAGGCAAATGCCGCAAGCGGCGTAAGGGATTGCAGCGTCGCTCTCGCCCTGCGATAAACACAACGGAAATAAACCGGAGGCCAAACTAACTAGAACGAGCGCTAAACAAAACCCAGGCGTACGGCACGCAGCCAGGGAAGGCGCATCCACCACTGATTTGTTTTATTTAGCTGGATTTAAAAAAAAAAAAATTGCAAAGGTCTTCAGTTAATGGAATGCACATACAATTATGTGCAAGATGACACATTGCCTCTGTCCCAGAAAGGAAGCACTCTGGAAGCATTCTGTCTGACTACGCTAATCAGACTGATGCCGCAGGAGAGCCATTTGAAATGTAAGCTCTTTACTGTTGCTAGTTATAATGGGGCTTTATAAGGCATCGTGTAATCTTTTATAGTAATATAACAAGTTAATTGTTTTTGTAATTACATTTGGACTACCTTACCTTTCGACTTCTCCCTGCATCACTCTCCCTGTTTCCTTGAGACAAGATAATGCTCTGGGATATCAATGCTCCATATGACTAAATTTAGATGTACATTTAAGTTCCCCGAATACTGCAAACATATCACTGCCATGCTAATAACCTAAGCATATATTTCTAATAACATTATAGGTGCAAACTTTATTTTACTTGACTACGGCTTACCAGTATTTAGAAGTGGGATTACAGCAATTGCGCAAGAAGTAATGCGTTATTTTCCAAGCCCGTATTCACTTGAAATCACAATAAACAATTGCTCACTCTCATGATCAACGCACGTGAGAGCAAAGCACATGGATGCTGAGGCCCGTGTGAGGTTGTGTGCTGCTGCTGCCGTGTGAGACAGTGCGTGCCATACTCTCCGTGCTCGGCGTGGAACGCCACGGATCCGGGAAGCAGGCCGGGCGGCAGGTCGAGCCGGTACCTCCGCGGCACCAGTCCCAGCGAGATGTTTCCCCGTACGCCGCCGTCCATGATGCACACCTTTGGAGCGCCGCAGCACAAACACTCTTTGATCACAAATATACGACGGGTACAGCACTGGTGCAGTGGTCTGCGAGGTGCGCTATAAACCGAGCGAACCACGTTCGATTCTCGGCCATAGCTAAAATTGGTAGCCGGTGATAGTGAAGCAGTCATGCCCATCCCTCACATTCACCAACCCACACTGACCAGCGTGAAATATGGTACATAAGATCCCATGACCGACATGGCATGAGGCCTTCTTCCATTGGTGGATTGAAAATAGCATATAACTCCACAAGATTACGATGTACATATGGTGTGAATGTCTAATACAGAGTGGTTCACATGTACAGCACGTTAACCATCTCCACATAAGCACAAAGAAAATGTACCGTTGAGATGACGTTAAAATGGAAGACAAAGATACATACTATACACATGGAAAGATAAAAAGAAAACATGGATTCGTAGTAAGACACCATGCTGTTGGTCTTCCCAATGACGATGTTCAAGCACCACACCAGATACTCAATGTAGGCCAAGATGCTATGGAAATGATAAAAAGGAAAATCTACAATGTACACAAATGCGTATAAAAAAATTACTGCCTGCACAAAAATGTATCTACTTAGCTCACACACTGCCATGAGTGTTCATTGCTAAAAATTACCCAATATTGGTGGGGAAAGGTTAAATGTGATCTCGCCAACTTTGTGACAGGCCTGCTGTACCTCGAAGTAGCTGTTGTCCTTCCCGAGGGGCTGTGCTGCGATGTAGCATCCCACGTCGTCGGAATTTCCGTGGTAACTGCACGCGCCATAAACACGTGCATAAATCCTCAAGTAAACAGAGGATGGAGGCTGTCCGTTCAATCATGACATATTAGCGCCTGTGCTTTATTCAGATGCAGAAATTACGGAGCATGATTACAGCATTCAAGATATAAAGATATTTTTCAATTAAATATGAATTTAAGCGTGTTGTTTTTACACTACTCTATCGAGTTGTTTTTACACTACTCAACTGATGTAAATGTGCAATAATTTGCGTTTCATTAATATATCTGTGTGTTGGATTACCTTGAAACTACATATTTGAAACCAAAGGTATTTCCATACAATGACTACATTATTATTTTGCTAAGTTATGATATTGTACCCAGACGATCACTTGCACTTGTTGGCACCAACATTTGCCAGAAACTGCATCCTCTACATATTAAGATGTTATCGTCCAAACATTGAGGGTTTTTTTTGTTTAGCTATGGGAGGAAACCAGAGTAACCAATTAAAACCCCATGCGGTCACGGAGATAACACACAAATTCCACGCAGAAAGGGACCACCCAAGCCAAGAATCGAACCCGGGAGCATTCTTGCTGTGAGGTGCGAGCGTTACCACCGTGCCACCGTGCCGCCCATTCAATCTCGCAGGGGCAAGTGCAGTCAGTAAGCACCTCGAAGCCCACAAACTCACCTTAAGATGTCGCCGTCCACCTGAATGTGCTCGAAGCGCGCGCGAAAGCGTGGGGGTAGGGGCTCCCAGAGGCCAGCGCGTCCCCGGCCTCCACGCAGGCTCGCCAGGAGCCCTCGCTCGCCCAGTCCCAAGTCGTCCATCCCACCCGATGTACGCACACACATGCGCACGTACTCTCACGTTCGCACGCGCATGCCTGCCAAATGGGAACGGCGCGGGGAGGATGCAGACGCATACATACATCTTACAAGAGCGACCAGTGGCGCCGACTTCCCGTTAGTGTCAGGAACATCTGTAAACACCACAGTTATGCAATGCCTGGGGATGTGTCCAAGCGTGTTGTAATGGGGTTTAGAGGCAGCAATTGTGACTGTGTATAAAAATGGTGTTCATACGCATCGCAAGATACGATACTAAAACGATGGATGGTTCTGAGGCCTTCAAACCAAAATTATTAGACCAACAACTAAATTAAGAGGTTCACTAACAAATAAGAACTGTCTTCTCTGTCACATTGACAACCAAGATTGAAATATGCAATGCCGATAGAACAGGAAGCCCCTAGGGTGGGAACTAAATGCACGAGTAAAATCCTGCCAGATGATTGTGTATTTACATGTAAATATAGAGTATAGCGTGCAGCCTCTATTTTAAGGCACCATCTGTATAATTGCATGCAATGTAGTTTGCCAATGTAGTGTAGTATGTATCTGTTATGCTGTAATTGTGTGCTGTACCGATATTTATTTTAACAGCAAAAAGCTGCAAAATATAATTTGATTAGACCTATGTGATGTGAGACAGCTTTGGAAGGACACTGCTAGCCATGCGTTTAGGTGCTTTTACATTTCAGTGGAACTACTATAAACTGCTTTTAATGAGCAAAAATAAAGACCTTGGAAACTTTGGCTCTTCATTGCCAATCTGGCAAACAGTATCAATGGCCTAATGTGAGATATGAGATTTTCACCAAAACACTAGCAAATCTCATCCAGTCATCAACCTTAAATGCTTTCTGTTTGTCTTTAAAACGGTGCTTCTGAACTTCCAGCCCCCCATAAACCAAGTTTTTTGTCCATCCAAAGCCATTAATATATGTGTGCCATTTGGATTGGATGAAATGTGCTTAAACAGTTGACACCCTGGATTGGTATTGGGGATACAGGCCAAAGTGATATTCTGGAATGTGTTAGGTCCATCAGCACTTAAAAGTCAATAGCCAGTGCTGTGCATGCTGTTGACACATAAGAACTTAAGCAGAGATGCATCTCCAGGTAAGCTTTTGCAGGTGTGCCAGGCCCAGAAAAATAAAAAGCTTTGCTCCTGCAAACGGCAAAGTAAGCACATTGGCACATCCATTAAAACGACTCAAAAAAGAAAAGTTAAAAAATCCATTTGGGAGTATCCGGCGGCATCCGCTGGCTCCCTACGAGAGCTGTCGCGGCATCCGTGCGTGCACCGAAAAGGCCAGGTGTCAGATTGCGCGTGTACGGGGAAACGGGCTATTGATAGAGCCTCTGGGATAGTCCATGGCCATGTTCCATAACACGCAGCCAGGACGCCCGAGTGGTCACCACACTCTCCACTCAGCCAGTTTGCGTGGGGTCAAAGGTTTGATTCCCACAGTCATCCGGTGATACCGCGATGCTGTACCAAAGCGTGTCGTCTGCTGTAAATGTTAAAAGACCATGTGAAATGTGTTTGCAAAAGTAGGTTACCAAAGTGCCCAGTGTCGAGGCCAAATCTAAAAATGTGCACTCATACGCCTGGCAAGTTTCAAACTTTAGGAAAACAACGGAATTTTATTATATCAGACCTAACTAAACAAAACTGAAATCGCCACTCACAAAAGATAAGCTATGTTCCCAGGTACTTGAGCAGAAAATGTAAAAACCGGATTATACATTAACATTTGCCATGGTTACATCCTTCATCAAACTTACATCTACTTGCTGTACATACAACTCTTAACCATAACCATGCACCACACTATCACTTAAGCGTGGCAATAAACAGTGTACGGTCACAAAATAAGAGTCAATTTAAAGTTTGATTCAACACAGCCTACTGTACGTAGAATTACAAGCAGGTTCGTAACTACTGTGTATACACTGCTGTTATAATCTATGACTGTAAAGGTGCATAACTAAATAAATTAATTGCGTACGTTCACTCCAAAGTGGTTCAAAAACTGGCCCCAGGTGGCTCCCATGCCTCGCATGTACGTATTTGAACCAGCTATACTTCAACTAAAAGGGTTGTTATTTATAGGAATCACCAGGGGTTAGATGTTAGGGCAAGGGGTAAGGGCTAGATTTAGTGTTAAGTGCAGTCAGGTGCTTGTTTAAAAATACAAGAAATACGTTGCCACGCTCACCCTTGTTTAGACTGCACTCCAATCACATGGCATATTCTTTCTGGCTAGTGTCGGCGTCATAAATTCCCACAATTAGAGTTTGTGTTTGCATGGGAACTGATACAACTAGACTCTTGTTGGAGGTATACACTGCAAGTGTGATGATATAATAAATCAATATTATGCTCAATTTTGGTCATATATCCATCACTAGAAGTGCTGACCCCTGCCCTGCTAAAGGCAATACCCCTCACCTCCAAGGTCTGCTCAATCTCCTGCCTCTTAGCTTGTGCTCCCCCCATCATTGCCGGCAACTTATGCCCCTAATGAATGTCCTGAAGGTTCTATGTCACAGCTGTTATCAGCAGGTACTTTTCTCCCTATCTCTGAAGAGTTTCTGCCCTCCCTTATCTCTTTCTGGCACTGTACTTTATCTCCAATTGGTACAATTCCCATTATATTTGGTTGCAGGTTCTGCCCACAATGCCTTAACAATTATAACCACCGATTATCATCTGCATATATCGATCCGCTGCTGTAACTGTCCCCACATGTATGCTAGGTTTTGAATCCCAATGACCCGTAAAGTGCTTTGAATGGCCACTGCCAAAAACGTTAGCTGTAACAACCTTTTCCTTTCAAGGTAGCGTTACTGACCAGAATGTGTTAAAGTTTATTTTATGTTCTTATGCACTCCTGCCAGCCAATGCAGTACAGTGTCACCAAATAAGTAGTATAATGTACTTAAGGGCCTGCTCCCCCTTATATATATTTTGCTTGGTTATAGACACTACTGCATATAGACAAAGCCCCACATCTCCTGTGGCTACTGCACATCTCCTCGTCTAGCTGC
>JAZEWU010000001.1:3606277-3617247 GCA_036362915.1 Geotria australis
ACAACAAACAACCAAACGCAACCCGTCCTGTCACGAACTCGAACAACCCCCAGACCAGACATCCCAATAGTTATCACCTAACTATAACTTAGGCAACATTTCATGCATTCGTTTAGCGAACGAGCCCCACGTTCTAGAGATCACCGTAGTAACATGTAAACGTCTCATAGCCATAAAAGATCCCCCGTATAGCCTTAACAGACTGTAGGGTCAAGTGCCGTTGGCGAGCACCTATAAAGGCCGACACGACACAAAGGGGGTGGGTGGCTAGCAAGCACCATGCCCGGCTGTCTCCCTAGTGACAATGTTCATACGGCGCACTAGGTACTCATTTGCCGACCTAGGGGATGCCTAGGACCGGTTCATAAAATCATCACTGGTGTTGGCCGTGAGAGGGACTCGAACTCGGGTCGCCAAGTTTGTAGCCCAGCGCGCTAACCACTGGGCTACCGAGCCCTCATCACCATCTGTATGTTACAACTCAGTCATAACTGATGGGGGGTTTCCTGGACTAGATCTTGATAAACCCACAAGCTCGTTCACAGCAGCATGGGGACAGGGTTGTGTTGAGAGTAGGGTGGTCACCTCGAAGGCACATATCGTGGTGGCAAATAGCATAAGTGAGGACTTCACGTGTAACTGGCAAAACCCCAAACTTTGAATGAGTGCGTACAGCTTTCCCAGGACAGTTGTGCCTCAAAAAGCAAGACGTCATGTAAAACCCAGGACAGGTGGCAACCCTAGAATTGACAGCAGGTAAAGTGGGTTAACTATTAATTCAATTGAAAGACCAACTGTGAGGGAACTATACAATAGCAGCAACTATGAAAAGTGTACCGATCATGTCGGTGAATCCAGGGCGCGAGAAGCGAGATAATACGAATGTTGGTTACGTTTTTTCAAGACACCCCCTAATTTGTAAAAAGGCGGCTTTAAGCCTAGCCTTTAACACAAATAAAAACACTTGAAAGTAAGTCGTCGACCAATTCAACGAGTTTGATAAACACAAGTTTAACAGAAACTGTCTTTAAAATCGCAAGTTTGGAGACTTAACGTCAGTACAGTACTGACAGTACAGTACATCACTAGGCCCAACACACTTAGATACAGAAACGAAACTCGGCCCTCTAACAGTGTTAAAGCTATAACATTCGCAAATATATTTCCGTAATTATCACAACCACGAGCGGTGTCTCGCTTAGTTAAGCGACCGCATGACAGCATTATTCAACACAACGCGAGTTGTATACCGGGGCTGGTTGTACGAGCAGGCCTCACAAGGCCGGCCCGACCTCGGATAGAACCTTAAGCCGGAGTCTCCCGGGTAGCCGACCCCTGCCCGCCCCGCTGCTGTACAATTGTGGAACGATGACGAATCACAGGGATTACGAATGACCGTGGCGGCGATGATGATGATGATGGTGGTGGTGCTGCTGGTGATGACGGTGGTGATGGTGGCGAGGCGGCACTCACTGTGTTGGAAGACAGGTCGCCCGGCGTGAGTGTCTCGTACGTGGCTCCCGGCGCCGCCTCGACCCGGCGACAACCCGCGAAGGAGGAGCTCAGCCAAACGACTGACTTCAGACAAGGCTGCGGTGTTACAACAGCCCAGGTGTTCGAACACTATCCCGTGTGTTATAACGCCGGTGTAACAATCAAACCCTCTCGAGTTGAACCACCACCGCAAATGCTTGATATCACACACCGCGGTTCTGACATTCCAGTTACAAAACTTTAATGCTGGGTTGGTCTAACGCTCCTGAGTTATAACGCCAGTGTACCAATCAAACGCTCTAGACTAGAGTTAGACCACCACCAGAATACTATGTATCACACTTCAGTTGTAACATTCCAGTGATTTACTAAACGTATAACACTCGATTGTTCTAACACTAGATTGAGTTATAACAGTAACAGTTTATTAATTTTACACTACAAATAAGAAGACCCCCAACACTTTAAATTTGAAATTATTATACCACTCTAGGGAGTTAGAACAGCACATACTGAACAATGTAACCATCTTTGGAACACTAGAAAACTCAAATTATAACACCGTAGGTCTAACACGGGCGCTTTGTAATAATATCACAGAGTGAAAGCATCAAAACATTAATTCTAACACCAGTTATAAGACTGTAATGTTACAACGCAGGAATTGTTCTAACCCGAGTGAGTTATAACACCGGGTTGTTCAAACACTAGTGAGTTTTAAAACAGCACAATCTAACAATCCAGCCCTCTGCAGTCAAAACACCTGAACACTACTTCAAACACTCACGTTCTAACATCATAGTTGTAACACTCTCGACAGTTATAAAATTAGATTGTTCGTGAACTCGTAATAAAATCATGGAGAGATGCATGTTTGTAATGACAATGATTAGCGAACAAACACGTGTTAGACACATCGTAGTGACTGTTAAAAATTAATTAACATTTGGCAGTCGACGTTTCTACTCTTGTCAAAACGAGAAACAGTGGCAGCCAGGGGAGGGATAAACACATGAATATGTGATCATTCCACTGCTGGATGAAGGCCTCGTCGTCATCATACACGGCCCTGCACATAAGCGGGTTTAGTCGCTCCATCTCCATATTATTTCATGGCTCCATCTGTCATCGCTCCATCAAAATATGAAATCGTTGTCACCACTATGACACTATAACAGCTAAAAAACTCAGCTATACGAAATCCAACTATCATGACTGAGTAACACAACTACTCATAACAGCTATCTGGTATTATTTTAAGATTATAAATACGTGGATATGTATACACATACTCTATATAAAATGCGTTATTAATATATGTAATTACAAAAATTATAAAGATTCCGTTCTCTGCCGTTGTTGACATGTCGTTCTCTCCGCAGCCCTGTGCAGCGCGTTGTGGCCCTTGGGTGAAAAGCGCTCTATAAATGCTATTATTATTAGTATAAAATGCTGTTAGCGAGCACCTATGAAAGCCGACACGGCAGACGAGGGGGGTGGGTGGCCAGCTCCACGCCTGGCCACCTCTGTCTCCGCAATGACGATGTTCATACACCGTACCAAGGTACTTATTTGAGGCTGAATCGACCTAGCGAAGGCACAGGACCGGTTCAGAAAACCGTCATTGGCGTTGGCCGTGAGCGGGAATCATAGCGCAGCACGCTAACCGCTCCATCATCATTCCCCACAATGATTACAATATTGTAAAGCACAACCATAATACGGTATAAAACATTACGAGCACTAACATAATCACTACCTTCTAATGCACACTAGCCATACTACCATGCTGTTGTGGCAACTGTTGATATGGTGGTGTTGATGAGAGTGTAGTGATGGTCACGTAACAGTAAACCTAAAGTTGACGATGGTTTAGAAAACCACTAAGACGTGGGTCCATCTTTGGAAACTGCTGCCTGCCATGTGTCTCATGTGTCTCATGCCAAGTGTGGATATGTAAGGCTCAAGACAAAATGTAAAAGATCCTGCTGTCATCTGGACTATATTAGCAAAAACTGATGTTAAGTAATACAGTAAATCACCATGCAAACAGAACTGTCTGCCGACAAAATGTCCCAAGGAAACTAGACTCAAATCTCAGTACCTCTTTGCAGTTTGCATTATGGCTTCTCTAGAATTCCATCCATCCATTTTCAGAGACCGCTTAATCCTGTACAGGGTCGCGGTGAGCCGGAGCCTATCCCGGCAGACACAGGGCGCAAGGCAGGGCTATACCCAGGATGGGACGCCAGTCCATCGCAGGGCGCCTGGGGCAATTTACTCAGTAGGCCAATTAACCTGACAGCATGTCTTTGGACGGTGGGAGGAAACCGGAGTGCCCGGCGAAAACCCACGCAGATACAGGGGGAACATGCAAACTCCACACAGAAAGGCACCCGAACAGGGATTCCATAACGGTGCCTTTTATCAAAGTGCCATAGAGTAACTTTAAAAAATGATCTTGCAGTTTACTAGGCAACGGGTACTAGGCAAGATGCCTACAACAACATAAATGCTTGTGCCCTAAAGCAAAGACACTAGCAAGACAGCAGTGCATTCATGTTTTCTCATATATAATCGCCCTAATGTTTTCTCATATATAATTGAAACATTATTTGATGGAAATGAGTGAGCGAAACACTGACCTCTACTTCGACCGTGACCCTCACCATACTTGAATCCACTTTCCACGCGACATTGAAGATATGCGCTAACCACGACACCCCAACACTGTCCAGTGCTTTCAACATCTCCGGACGAATCTCATCCACACCTGCAGCCTTACCATTCCGGAGGTCATTGACTGCCGTCGTGACTTCAGCCATAGTAAAGGACTCGACCCCACCGCAGCTTTCCAGCACTGCCTCCTGGAGGGAGGGCGTGTCCACCGGGTTAAGCAGTTCTTCAAAGTGTTCCTTCCAACTTCCAACGATCTCCTCGGTAAGAGGTCAGTGTTTCCCTCGCTAATTTCAATCAATGGATTTTTCAATTATACATGAGAAAACATTAGGGCGCATGCACACTACTGTATGTGCATCACAATGGTTTCCAAATCATGCACTGCTGTCTTGCTAGTGTCTTTGCTTTAGGGCACAAGCATTTAATGTTGTTGGTGGCATCTTGCCTAGTACCCGTTGCCTAGTAAACATAAAAAATATATATTTTTAAAGTTACTCTGTGGCACTTTGATAAAAGGCACCGTTATGGAATTTGACACAGTTTAATCTTTGCCAATGTTTCCAGTCCATACACAAATTTTGTTTAACTTGTGGTGACTTGTGAGAAAATACAACAGTAAATTCTCCCGTGGAGACTGCTGTTGTTGAAGAGCCTGTGTGCCTGTTCACGAGAGAGACAAATGCTGCTTGAGAGCGTAGCACGCACGAAAGTGGCCACATCTGAGAGCAGTAGCGATTGATTACCAACTGTGGTTCACTTGCAACGAGATGACTGCGGTGATGAACTCGCTATTTATAAAAAGCCACACGTAATAGCAACGCTTTAAAAAAAAAGTATCAGTGTCTCACAGTGATTTTAAAACAGTAATTTGATTTGAATACACTTTGTGGATACTTTGCTGCATGTTTTATTGGAACTATCAGGTTTGGTCCGTGTAACGCAGATAAAACAGAAGTTTAAAAAAGGATTCTACGTGTGTTGAGAAAGCATCATCAACCTTCGTTTGTTTTTGTCTGAAAATGGACGTAATTGTTTGCTGACACTTAGTGGATTCAACTGGACACACTCAGAATGTTGCTCTAACACGGACCCTATGCTGGCTCTTTGGAATGGTCACAATCAGCCTATGTGTTCTCATGTTATAGAGAGCACTCACCTTTATGACAACTTATATACTACGGGGTCCCATTACCATTTCATTGTTTCATCACGTTGTCACAATATGGAAAGGGATCATGGGTGATCCAAGCAAAAACATGACCTACGTGTGTATACAGTACTTGCTTTGTTCACTATTCCATTACAGTACCTAAATTGCCCCTATCTGTACTTTTATTCACAAAAAGCCATGCAATGCAACAGTTCCGACTTGAGGACCAAATAATGGATGCTGCTTTTATGGAAAACGAGTTTCTACATGAGCACGCACAATGGTCCACTTGGTGAGCTGACGCCTGTCATCTAGTAAGAGCATAGTTAAAATAAACACACCATCCATGACACAGTGCAGTCACAATGGCCTATATTATTTTGGTATAGCCAAACCTGCTATTATTGTTCTATCATATTTGATCAAGGGGTTGGTTGATCCCTGGCATCCAATATGATGTCACCTTTGGCAACAGTAATATGTCATTCTGACCCCACCTGATTAGAACCACACAAGCTGGAGCCAGAAATGTATTAAGAACTGCACCCTACAGCCACGACACTGACCACAATGAGCTGTGCATCTCATGATGATGATGACGATTGATTAGGGTGGTGAAAGCGATGATGTGATAGACCAAAGGGGATAAAGCAATGACAGTCACTTTGGCAATTAAGCATCTTTCCTACGTGTAAGTGTTGTCTTGGCTGATGAATGTGCAGGCACTATTAGTAGTATACGATATAGTTTAATTATTGTTTTAGTGTGCATTTCAATCCTTGTGTACATAGTCACCTGCTTTTTGAGAATTCAACCGGAGCCATTTTAAGGTGTATACGTTTCTCAGTTGTGATAGACATTCCAACATGCAAAGTCCACGAATGAGCCGTGGAGATGGTAGTGATGGTCTTCTTCTTTGCGATTCTTCGAAGCACGATGGTCAGCTTCTGGACATCGTTGTCTTTCAGCTCGGCCTCGAAGTGTTTGGTACAATTCGCAGGCAACACCAAGTATTACCTGACAGGGATCGCGACGTGAACGCTTCTACCTTGACCCCCGTAGTGATGGTGATATTAATGTATTGCGACAATAACAATATTGCCCGCAAACATTATTGAAATAATATCCGATGACGTGTTTTATAAACGTTGGAGTTATAAGCATTTCAATGCCACTTAATGGAGTAAAAAGCCAGTTAACAAGTGTTCTGCGGTTCTGCCCGCATTGACATGCACATTTGTCATGTGAGACCACAGTGGAATTTGGACTGCACGCTCAGGTTAAAGAAGGCAATGGGCGGAGAGATTCACAAGCCCCAAAGGGAGAGAGAGGGCTTCGAGTAAATTCTTGGTGATGGTGGTGTTGACGGTGAACAGAGAAGTGGATACTTCTGTTAGGCGTGTTGTTGATTCTGTGCTGGTGTGGGGATGCTATTTTGGTAAATGGTCTTGCCGGTCATAGTAGTAGTCGTGGTCTCAAGGTACACCTGGCCTGGCACAAGCGTCGTGGTGATGTCACCGCCACTTACTGGCGAACGGCGGTTGTTGTTGTTGCTGTTGGTGACGGTGGATATGGTGGTAATCGTGTTGTAGGTGGTGGAAAATAGATTGGAGGTTTTGTTGATGGTGGCACTTCTGGTGAGTATGTAGTTGTAGACAGGGTATCTGGCAAGTAAGGAGTTTGGGAGTTGTTTAGTGGTCTGGTGGTGGAAGTGGTAAAGGTGGTTGTGACGCCACACGCTGTGCGTGGTGTGTGCGTGTGGAGGCTGAATGGGTTACGGGTGCACCGCAGCATTGTATGTGGCGCTGTGACCCGCTCATTTTCAAAGGTCACCTCCTCTATAAACCCTATTGTTAGCACGTTTAAGGAGCAAGAGAACTGCAGCGAAGTAGGAATATATGTACAGACGTTTTAATTTCTGAGTGGACGGGCTAATTGTATAAAAAGTAATAGCGTTGTGTGTACATGGGTGTGCATGGATGTACCGTATGTTTCTGAAATCTAAAATTCCCAAGGATGATCCGATTTACTTAGACTGAAAACAATTGCCTCGGTGGTATAAAATCACCCGACCCTCTCCACAACTAAGCAATTCTGCTGTGTAAAATCCATGACATGGTTATTGCGCGGGATACGAGGGCTTCTTAAAAATACCCAGGATGAGAAACCTGAGGCCATCGGTAGGAGGAAAAGTTTCCATTGTGGGTTGTATGTGCGGTTTGTTAAATTCGAGTGCAAAGTTTTACTGAAATGAAACAATCGTGTGTGCGGGCACGCAATTATATACAGCATCTGCCAAATCCAAGGAGCGATGTAAGACTTGAGTGTAAAATACTAGTTTACACAGCCTTGTCAATCCACTGCTGGATGAAGGCCTCCTCACACCATATCGATCGCGGGAGTTGTTTGACCATACCGCACCACCCTTCTTGGTGCACATTAATGAATGTGGTGGGGGCCGAGGACAAGTTTCAGAGATCACTCGCTCAGGTCGCCAGGTTTATAGTGTGGTGTAGTAACCAGCGTGCCGCTGCTACACCCCTTGAGTATATAACACAATTAATAAATGAATGTTTTAATTTTTGAACCAGCGCCTGTGTAAATGTGAACTTATTTGCTTGTCACAATGGCATTTGAAGTCAAGCCATGTCAAGTCTATTAATCACATACATATTAGATACATGGCAGTGAGATTCTTTGTTCCCGTGCTCTCTCTCTCTCTCAATTCTGGGCAAAACAATGATGTGCAATAACATTCAGCCATCCATCTATTTTCTGAAACCGCTTAATCCCGTACAGGGTCGCGGTGAGCCGGAGCCTATCCCGGCAGACACAGGGCGCAAGGCAGGGGGATACCGAGGATGGGACGCCAGTCCATCGCAGGGCACCTGGGGCAATTTTACTCAGTAGGCCAATTAACCTGGCAGCATATCTTTGGACGGTGGGAGGAAACCGGAGTGCCCGGCGAAAACCCACGCGGACACGGGGAGAACATGATGTGCAATACGCGCTTAAGTATTAAAGAAAAAGTCAAAAATACTATGATATGATAACAAATACAAATTCGAATTCGATTCGATTCTTCGAAGCGTGATGGTTATATGATAGTTTTACCATTGCAACAAGTTATTTAGTTGCAGACAGCCCTTCAACACTAAGAGATGTAATAGTCAGTGCTGGCCTTAAAGGCAGCAGGCATTGGCCTCTCTTCTTGCTCCAGACTGAGGGGCTTCTGGCATCTGTTGAGCTTCTGGACATCGTGGTCTTTTAGCTCGGCTTCGAAGCGTTTGGTAGAATTTGCAGGTAATACCATGTATTGCTTGACAGGGATCGCGACGTGAACGCTTCTACCTTGATCCCAACAAGTACAAACAGCATATGCAGAGACAACGAGTGTAGTGAGATATGCAAAGAAATGGGTGCTTATTTTGAGATGAGGTTCGCCTGGCAGGAGCCCTTACTTGTAAGAATGTAGGGCCAAACGATCCCTCTTCCAATACACAGTTGGTATTATTAGTATTACGCGTGTTTGCCCAGGGAAGCCTCACTGATCATTGTGACTCGTTTTCATGAGCGTCCTACCAGGTTTTTGAAGCAGGGGAGATGAATGCTGGGTATAATGCCAATAAAGTAATTTGGTAATGATTTTTTCACATTTGGTTTGTTGGCCTGCAAAATTATTAAACATATGTAGGCCTTTCATGGGTGAGAAGTATTGAAACAGTTGTAGATAGCATGTAGTCATGAAAATGTAAATACAGCTGGTGCTCTAATTTTAATTTCACAATTGGAAAATCGGCAGTTGAAATCTTGGTTGGGGGTCATCTCGGTGCATTTTACTTGCAAGGTCGATGAAGTGAGTACCAGTTTGTGGCAAATACAACGTGGTTTCCTTGGTAGAAAGAAACAAAAACCTGTTCCCATCATAAGAACGTGTAATTTCCACCACTGGCTCGGGGTCACAGATGGAGATAAGCATTGCTCCACACCTGTGTTATCATACACTGATAACAAAACTGAATTGTGACAGATGCTGCAGTATTTGTATTTTCTGGATCGTGGCAGATGGCAGTGGCTTGGGGAGGCCTTCATCCAGCAGTGGATTAACTATAGCTAATACCTATACAGATTGCAATCCACTCTGAACGGTGACGATAACATATACGCCCAGAATCAATAGATAAATGAATTAATTCATTCGCAGAACAGAGTCGACATCACCAACAATTTATTCGTAACCTTTGCATCTTTCATGGCATTGCCTAAACTAAAGCAAGGTGGGTACAATCATGCGTGTGTATGGGGCAGGGAAGAGATGGCACCTCAGTGAGACACTTCGAGGCCGAGCTGAAAGACAACGATGTCCAGAGGCTGACCATCGTGCTTCGAAGAATCGCAAAGAAGAAGAAGTGAGACTCTCACCTGTAAGGCAATTTGGTGGCGTTACACGAGGCGGTACAGTGAGTAGGTTCGAGACGCGGAGTGTTAATGCGGTGGGATAGGCATCTATTCCGTTCGCATATTTAGGTTTCCTCTGAGCACTGTGGTTTTATCACACACACACAATATAGATGTTTTAAACCCACACAAAAACAGAAATGAGCAGCGAGGCTATCCTGCGCTTTTATTTTAAGGATGGAAACACGTTCAGAAAACAACTTGACATTGAGAGACACATGCGAGGGACGCTTAAAATACGGTCCCACATCCCTCTCTCAGCATCGCCACGTATAATGCCGTCTACATTGCACTGCTGCGCGTGTGTTCAGAGCAATGTTTAATGCCATGATCTTTATTTAACACTCTCAAAACCGTTTGACAGCCACTCAAGCAGTATGCATCTGTGCTCAACTTGAACTTATTAAGCGAAGGCCGTTGAGAGGCCTCCCTTCAGATCTGCATTGTCTCCTTGCGATCCAGATGTCGAGGCACATCCGCGGCATCAAGGACAACTTCCACTAAAAAAAAATATCTAACCAAGATGCTGGTGTGGATTTCAGCGGCACATTGAAATCAACCTCGTGCATTCACTGCGCGCGAGTCCAACTCGCTTCGTGTTAGAAAAAGTGCCGCGTCAGCCAATTCTTGCGAAGGCTGGAAAAGTGTTCGCGATGCGGCGTCTGTGGCTGCAGACCGGCTCAAGGGAGCAACTCCAGGGATATGCTACACCCTTGATTCGTGCACCTTGCACAACGGTGAGTGCATTCATGTATATTCATTCCTTCATTGTCAAAAAACGCGTAATCCTGTACAGGGTCGTGGTGAGTCGGAGCCTATCTTGGCAGGCAGAGGGCGCAAGGCAGGGCTATACCCAGGATAGGACGCCAGTCCGTCACAGGGCACCGGGGGCAAATTTAGTCAGCAGGTCAATTAACCTATGCAGCAACATGTGTTTGGACTGTGGGAGGAAACCGGAGTGCCCGGCGAAAACCCACGCGGACACGGGGAGAACAAGCAAACTCCACACAGAAAGGCACCAGAGCAGGGATTCTAACCCGGGGCTTTTTGCTGTGAGGCGGCAGCGCTACTCACCGGGCCACCGTGCTGTCCATTAATGTATATGCGCTCCGTATTTGTAATGCGCACATCCTCATCAATCACACTCACCACCCTCCATCACCCACCCGCCCTCACCACCCTCCATCAC
>JAZEWU010000001.1:3617274-3628089 GCA_036362915.1 Geotria australis
CCCACCCACCACTCACTCACACTCACACCCATCAACACCATCCGCCCCTATCACCCACACTCACCACCCACTATCGCCACCCACACTCATCATCCACACTCACCAACCATCCCCGCTCACGCATCAGTGCTCCTATGCAATTCAGTACTTTGCTCGTGGCTGGTCTATTCCGTTGTGATGACATGGGTGACATGAGCCGCATATAATACAGCAGTGGTACGAACAGACAAGCTGCTCGCTGCTGTCATCTTAAGGGCAGTGCGCATACTGACACTAGGAGATACTACGACAGATCCCCCTCTTATCCGCGACAACTCTGAACGCTACTCATCATCTCCACGACGGCTGCTGGCCCATTCGTGGATATTCCACGTTCGCACGGCGGGGACAGGTACATCCGTAGCACAACTACGATAGACTCCCGAGCATCAAGTGGCGCTGCCTCACCTGTTGGTCATTATTAGTTTACCGACACCCAACGAAATGAGGATGATTATGATGATGATGAAGACGGGGATGAGCTCGATCCTGGCTGGATGTGAACCCACGTTCCCCACAGTTGTGAGCCCGACTATCCTACCGCGCGCTATAATACAATACAGTCTATAGCCAGAGGTGATCGCTCTTACAGTCTATAGCGTGGACACCACTGGCTCGATAGTCTATATAGGTGACCGGTCTATAGTATAGACTATGGAGCTAGAGGTGGCCACTCTATATAGACGGCCACTCTATGCACTGTAGACTGGTCACCTATATAGACAATCGAGCCAAAGGCAGTCACTCCGTAGACTCTTAGAGTGACTTTAAGACTGTATTTCTAGACTGTATTCTATAGTCTATATAGGTGACCAGTCTATCATGCGTAGTGGTAATCTCTTGCTCTATAGTCTATACAGGCGGCCAGTCCAGCGTACACAGAGTGGGCATCTCCTGTCCGATAGTCTATACAGGTGATCAATCTGTATTGTATAACGTGGTCTTCTGTTGCTCTATAAGTCTAATCTGTGTGGCCAGGCTATACTGCAAAGCGGTCACCTCTTGCGCACTACAGTCTATCTGGGGTGTCCAGCCTTTAATGTGTAGAAATCGCCTCTCGCGCTAAAGTCTATCCTCGTGTGAGCAGTCTACAACACGTCCGCGTGCCCGTGGTCACCTCCGCTGTGTCCCCCGCCCGTGCCATTGTGCGCCCGGGGACGCGCGGCTGCCGCGCACTCTCCCGCCGCTCTCTCCCAGCCGCTCAGAGCGAGAGCGAGCGAGTGAGTGAGCCAGCCCAGAGACCCGCGGCGTCTTAAATTACAGCCGCGGCCCCGGACCCAGCACAGGGCGGCCCCCCCACGGGCCCCCGGTGCGGGGGCTGCGCCCATGCAGATGCAGGGGCCGCGCTACTTTGTTCGCAATAAATTGCGCCGCTGTCTGCGTGACGGACTGAAAAGCGCGCAGACGGGGCACGCGAGAGCTACTGCGAGCGCGCTCCTCCTCCGCTGCCTCTCTCTTTCACTGCCCGACTCTCTCGCTGGCTGACTGGCTGACTCGAATCTTCTACCTCGCCACACTCTCTCCGGCTGCTTCTCTCCGGCGGCAGAAGTTTAGGGGGGCATCTCTGCTGCCGCCACCACCACCGCCGCCGCAGCCGCTGCTGCCGTAGTTATTGCGCACTAACCAGCCCGACGTGCGCGCTAAAAGCGCTCGAGCGTTCGAGCGCGGCTCCTCCGTCCGTGCGTCCGTCCGCCCTCCTTTCTCCGCTCCAACCTCCGCTCGCGTCTCACTTGCAGCCGCGGGCACGCGCGAGCCACCCCCAAGACCGCAGGCGACGCCGTCTCGAGTCACCATGAGGCAACGTCCGAGCTCCGCGCGTCCCCGGCGACTCGCCGACTCCGACAGCGGCACCGCGGCCGCGTGCTCGTCACCCTGCCGCCCCCCGGACTCCAGGCGCGCGTCCACGGCGCGCTCGCTACTCGTGGTGGCCCTGGTGGCGGCGTGCGGTCCCTGGCCGTGCCTGGCGCTCGGCGGCGGCGGCGGCGCGGGACCGGTGGTGCGCTGCGAGCCGTGCGACGAGCGGGCGATGTCGCAGTGCGAGCAGCTCTCGGGCTGCGAGCTGGTGCGGGAGCCCGGCTGCGGCTGCTGCAAGACGTGCGCGCTGCGGGAGGGCGCGCAGTGCGGGATCTACACGGAGCGCTGCGGCTCCGGACTCAAGTGTCAGCCCCAGGCGGGCGAGGAGCGGCAGCTGCAGGCGATGCTCGAGGGACGGGGCGTCTGCCGTCACTACGAAGGTGAGCCCCGTCGGTTTGGGGGGTGTGCGTGCGGCCGGGGTGAGGGGGACGCGGGCGCAAGGGTGAGTTGAGCACGGAGATGCCGAGAGTGGGGATTCCCACACGCACGACGCTTTTCGCGGAGTTCTAAAGTGACCGCGGCTGAGCAAGGAGGGGGGGTGTCTTCTCGTTGGGTGGTTTGGGAAATACGAGTTCTACTGTACCGGTGTAGGGTTTTCACGCCTCGATTCGTGACGGTTGCTCTTCAGAGATGTTCTTTCGGGATAGCCGTGTCGAGGGAAGGGGAGATCGCTCGACACAAATACAAGTTCTGTCTTCGGTGAACCGGAGGGGAAAGGTGTGCGAGCGGCCAGCGTGTGGTTGCGTTGAGTTTGCGGGCAACCTGCGCGTGTCTGTGTGTGCGTGTTCGAGTGTGTGCGTGTCGGTGCGTGAGCGAGCGTGGGGAGAAGAACACTTAACGGTAAATGCCACCACATTCGTCACGAGCAGCAGAATCGCGTGAACGTGAGCGAATGATAACCGGGGTGGCGTGAATGAGGTGGCGTGTTGGTGAACGGCGCATGTGTGTGTGTGCGCGCTCTGTGGTTAGCGCGCTGGGCTACAAACCTGGCAACCCGAGTTCGAATCCTGCTCACGGCCAACACCAGTGACCATTTTCAGAACCCGTCATGGGCCCTCCCCTAGGTCCACTCAGCTTCAAATGAGCACCTAGTGCGGTGTGTAAACATTTCCACTAGGGAGACAAAGTCGGCCGGGCGTGGTGCTGTTCGCCCACCTCCTCGTGTGTCGTGTCGACCTTCGTAGGTTCCTCGCTAACGGCACTTGAACCCTACAGTCCGTTAAGGCTATACGGGGGATCTTTGTCTTTTGTGTGTGTGAGCGCGCACCACGTGTGTTGCCGGGGAGGCGGGCACGCTCTGCGCGCATGTGTGTGTGTGTGCGCCAAGCGTGCGAGCATACGGCACTTGCCCCTAAAGTCTGGTAAGACTACACGGGGGATCTTTGTCTTTGTTTTGCCAAGCGTGCGCCTGTTTGCGCAAGAGGGTGCGCGCGTGTATGTGTCTGTGTGTGTGTGCGCGCACACACAGCGGCGGCTCAGTGGTTAGCGCGCTGGGCTAACAAATCTTGCCACCCGAGTTCGAATCCCGCTCACGGCCACCAACACCAGTGACGATTTTCTGAACCGGTCCTGGGGCTCTCCCCTAGGTCCACTCAGCCTCAAACGAGTACCTAGTGCGATGTGTAAACATTGCCACTAGGGAGACAAAGGCGGCCGGGCGTGGTGCTGGTCACCCACACCTCCTCGTGTGCCGTGTCGACCTTCGTAGGTGCTCGCTAACGGCACTTGGACAGCTACAGTCTGTTAAGGCTATACGGGGGATATTTTCGTCTTTGTGTGCACAACCGCGGTAGCGCGCGTGCTGATCGTAGAATGTCACTCAGCGTGAATTCACGCAACTCATTTGTTGCTCCGCACGCAAGCTTCCAAAAAAAAAGTTCTCAGTGTGACCCCGCGTGCCCGGTTGATCGACAGGTCTTAATCCAAGACACGCTAACTTACCACGGCGAGCGCGCCTTTGGAACGTTTGGAAGAGGAGGCGTCATGGGGTTGGTGGATACGGGAGAGCCCACGGGCTGCCCAAAGCGAACCGGTTATGGGTTAGAGTTGTTAGAGTTGCGTTTGGTGACAGATGTATGGGACACGGCGCGAGGCGTGGGAGACCCGACCAAGCCACGCACGCACGCACGCACCCGCAGGCGGTCAGCTCCAAACCTCAGATCGGACCACAGGGCTCTTGATTGGAGCTTGCCTCACATCGGTATGTCGGGTTATACCGATGGTGAGCGGCGAATTAAATTACGTTATGGCGCCACAGACGGGCGTTTAGCGTATCGACAAGGCGACCCACGAGCGGGAGGAGGAGACGCGCGTGCGGCCTGCTGCTGTCGAGGCATTCCGTGTGTGACTGCCGCGTGTGTCTCTGGCTGTGAGTTATGATGACCCCCCGCGCGCCTCATCTCGATAGAGGAGAGGTCACGGGGAGCATGGCAGCCCCGTCCATCCTGCTCATAATCGGCAGCAATGCTCGCTTCACGCCACACTCAAAATTGATATCCATCGTAGTCGATGCTTTAGCAGCACATCATCGCTTATCAATGCGAGTGTGTGTGTGTTAGGAGCCTTACTGAGCCTCGAGTGAGCAGCAACTAGCCCATGGGTGAGCCAGGCAACGGTACGCAACGATCGTTTGGTAAACAAGACTCCGCCGGCGGCGTCCGTCCGTCGTGAGCAACACGCGCAACTGAGCTGAGCGTGCATCACCGACCCGACGTGCCTTTCCATCCATCCATCCATTTTCACAAACCGCTTAATCCTGTACAGGGTCGCGGTGAGCCGGAGCCTATCCCGGCAGTCACGGGGCGCACGGCCTAGGGCGATACCCACGATGGGACGCCAGTCCATCACAGAGCACCGTGGGGCAATTTAGTCCGCAGGCCAATCAACCTATGCAGTAGCAGCATGTCTTTGGACTGTGGGAGGAAAGCGGAGTGCCCGGCGAAAATCGCACGCGTGAATCCACAGAGGATTACAATGAATGAGCCACCGTGGTAGGTGACGGCCGGTGCCGCGTGGCGGGCGCGTGGGGGCCGTGGTGCGGCTTGTGGGGTCTCGTCTGCTGCCCCCTCGCGGACGCTGCGACGTGGTGGTGTCTGCTAGGGTCGAAGTGGAATCCGATGTTGGGAGTGTGTGGGCCACACTCGATCGACGCAGAGAGGATGGGCGATTACGGATGGGCAGTCATTAAACAGCGGTATCAATTTAGCCAAGGAACGCTTCAGTGAGTCTCAAGAGCCACTTTCAAGGAGCGTCCTGCTAAGTAAGGGTATTTTGGCCGAAGTGCTTGGTTTGTGGGAAGGATGCCGAAATGCACGGCTATAGCTTTCCACGGCTCGATTCGGGATATCCGTGTCGAGCGATCACCCTCGCGACGTTTCGCCTCCCACGCCTGATGATGCTTCCAACGTGGGGAGGTGAAACGTCGAGAGAGAGAAAGGGAGATCGCTCAACACGGCTATACCGAAAGAACAGCTCTGAAGAGCAACCACCATGGATGCCGAAATGCCCAGAGAAAACACCCCACGCAACCAGCCACTCAGGCTTTGGACAATAGTTCAGCACCCTACCTGCTCCACTGTATACAAACCTGCCTACAGGTTGCCGGATTACAGGCTAGTATACCTGCTATGTCTGGACAGACAAAGCCATTAGCCAGGCCACCCACCAGCTCACGTGCTCCAGTCGTTACAGCTTCATAATTAGCCACGGTTGTTCACCATAACCCCCTCCCCACAATAAAACCTTTGAAGTGTGCCAAAGGTAATTATAGATCATAGGCATCTGTTAATTGGCGATTGTCGGGTTAAACGTCATCAGAAAGTTACGAGGTGTAGACTTTGGGATACCCTGTCCACGTGACTCAATACACACATCCACTGTTAATCTCGAATTATATATTCTTCCAAAATCTGTAACTGTAAGCCGCATACAAAGTATGCGCGGCCAGGGCTTTCGTAAATGTAAACAGCTCTCCAACTGCACTGGCCCACCAATTGTCCTGCACTGGCTCAACAAAACATTTTCCCAGCGTAATTATCACGTTGCATCACCCTTACCTCACAATCCATAATAAACATGTCAGAGTTCTCATTGAGAGTCCACCCACTCGAACCTGACGACGACAACGTTTGATGGTTACGATGAATTCGAAGCTAGATTGACCTCTAGGGAAGGTCAGGGAGTCTGGCCCAGCCGCAGTGCTATAACAAATACATACAGTAATACGATTTATAACTCGCAGCGCAAACTCCACGGCTGGCCAGACACGCAACACGGACACGGAGGCACAGCGAGGAAACCGCAGAGAGGGGTGTGGGGGGAGGGGTGAGGGGAGTCAGCCAGACGGTCAGCCGGCGCCAACCCCGCCAGACACTCCATTCCTATACATTCTAATATTATCGACCAGTGAATTAATCCAGCGTGTGTTCTCGCTATATTTAACCGACACGCATTGCCCCCGTTTTTCCCCACCCCCCAATTGCTTCCCGTGCAATCCCCCGCGTCTCCCCTCGGCGCTCGCAGCAGAGGTGGACCATCGTGACGAGTCGAGCTTCGGCGACTCGAACCCGACCGAGGGTCCCGACCCGGCGCCCCCGGCTCGCTCGCGCCACGGACCCAACTCCAACAAGAGGAAGAAGGAGCTGTCGCGCCTCGTGGGGGACAACACCGTGGTCAACTCCCACGCGCAGGACAACAAGCCCGAGACCGTGAGTGCACGCACTGTGTGTCCATAGGTGCTCGCTTTGTCCATAGGTGCTCGCTAAGTGCTGTTAGCGAGCACCTATGAAGGAGGCCGACACGGCACACAACGGCGTGTGTGGCCAGCACCACGCCCGGCCGCCTTTGTCTCTCCTAGTGACAATGTTTACACATCGCACTGGCGGGGGGGCGGTACTCATTCGAGGCTGAGTCGCCCTAGCAGAGGATGCACGACAGGTTCAGAAAATCGTCATTGGTGTTAGCCGTGAGCGGGATTCGAACTCGGCTCGCCAGGTTTGTAGCCCAGCGCGCTAACCGCTGAGCCACGTTGGGCACCCATCCACCCACCCACTGGATGTCAGGATTCTCTGACGGAAGGAGCCCTCTTACGATGAGAGCGTGGGGTGCGCTGGAGCACGGCGTCAGCTGGTGTCACAACGGGCACCCACCCACCGACCCAGCCGTTCGCTCGATGAGTCTCGGGATTCTCTACTCGAAGGGGGTTCGTGCTATCTTACGATCCTTGCGTATTTACGTTGCATTAGTGTGTTGTAACTGCCGCGTAGGTTGTGTCACTGCTGATGATGCTGCACGGATCTGCCCGTGCGTTTTCCGGTTGTAAGGCTGCGCTGTTGCTCAGTACGACGTGCTCTGTTACGCTCCACGTGCTGGGTTGGGGCTTCTCTGGGTAATTATAATAATAATCTACTTTTGTAACGCGCGCATTTTCTCCGGGCGCGTTGCACCCGTTGCTTCGGAGGCGCACTAGGGTGGGGTGACTGAACTCCTGCGTGGGAGAGACAATGTAAACCCCGCTGGGTTCTGGAAGGATACCAGTAACGAATGTAATAGTCAGTTTTTAAAAAATGTAGGCTTGAAGGAACCGTTAAGCTACGCAGATCGTTTTAATAGTTGCCGAGCGGGGGAAGGGGTAAGCAAGTTACAACATCTCAGGGTATCGAGGACACTTTAGTCAGTAGGCAGGGTAGTCCGCGCGACCTCCCCTTTGTGCTCAGGCTAAGTTGGTACGGTCCAGATCAGGGTTGCGTTGGCGGTGGGAAGTTCCCCCAATAATTTCTTCACATTTCCAGCCATGGGTAACAAACCTGAGCACACGGCCGGAGACTTAAGTCAGTGTTTGTCTTCACGTGGGAGGAATCCGGGGAAAACCCACCACACCTCGCAGCCCCATGCCTACTACAACAGCCGACAAACTCCGGTGGTCACCGCACCCTAGCGCGATATTTTAGTCACGGGCACGGTGAGCACGGTCAAAAGACTCACGCCCGCCTCTCACTCGTAAGGAGCTGGGCGGGTTGCGTGGGTGCTGCGTTGCAATGCTGACGTCCTGGGCTGGGTTGGGAGCATGTAATTCACTGACAGCGGTGGCTCACCTGACATTTCTGAGTTTCTCGTAAGTTGAGTGTGCCAAACGCGAGTACCTGGGGGCAGTGTTTCAGTATCAGCTCTTTAGAGAGAAAGGCAGCCGCCACCCACCCACTCGTGTGATATTCCAGCATCCGTCACCGACTTAGTCCACTTAGCGATATGCGCTAACGGCCCGGTCCCTTGACAGATCAATGAAGGCACTGACCAATTAAGACCGCTCACCTGACACTTTAATGTCCTATTTTATATTATCAGTTCTTGTCCAGAAGCTGACCATCGTGCTTCGAAGAATCGCAAAGAAGAAGAAGAGTTCTTGGACGTTTTACTTAATTCAAAGGTTCAGCAATGGCTGTCCCTCTGTGAGCAGCAACTGGCGACTACGTCGCATGGCTAAGACTTGGACTAGCAGCTTAATTAGTAAAATGGTTTTCAAATTAGTGAGAGTAATGCTGTGAAAATGAGTGAATATTTAACATGTGTGTCAGGACATAGCGCGGTCTAACGTTGTGTTTGAGAGCCCAAGACCACACACGTGGGCCTTGAACGCCGTCTGGTGGCCGAGCCAGTGTAACGCAGCCTATGCATATAAATCACACCGACTGAGTGTTCACTGTCATTCATTCGGTCACTTCAAGTGGCCCCTCGCTGTCCAAACAATATAGAAGGAGTCGTAAGAGTTAAACGACATCCATCTATTGTCAGAAACCGCTCAATCCTGCACAGGGTCGCGGTGAGCCGGAGCCTATCCCGGCAGACACAGGGTGCAAAGCAGGGCTATACACAGGGTGGGACGCCAGTTAAACGACGTGTTTAGCTGAATTGTTTCTAAACCTGTGCTGATTTCAGAAACGACGATGCCATCAATGAAGAGAGCGCGCATTAGAATTGGTCGCAAGAGCTGCTCTCTTGTGATAGACGCGTCGAGCCGTCCTTCGCGACGCCGCAAGACTATTCCTCGACGGCGAAACGCCGCGAAGGAGAGAGACGAGGCACGCTCGACACGGCCGTCCCAAGAGTGCAGCTCTTGCGAGCAATTATCGCGCGCCGAGCCGCGACAACACCTACATCGATACGGAACGTGTTCCGAGCAGCGATTGACACCGCGCCACCCCTCCTTGTGCCACTGTCGCGACGCAGGGTCCATGCAAGCGGAGCATGGAGCTGGCCATCAAGCACCTGAAGGAGAGCACCAACCTCGTGCCCAAGTCCATCTACATCCCCAACTGTGACCGCCGCGGATACTACAAGAAAAAGCAGGTTTGTGGAGACCTTTGGCGAGCGGCGCGCTGTCCGCTCAGGAACGGCGTGACGAACGGACAAACTGTGAACCGCCGTGGGTCGGGGGAGCAGCGTGACGGTGGTGGCAGTCGGGTGTGTGGTTGGTTAAGAGCTAGTTACTAGTGGCGGGTTAGTTAACTGGTTAGGGTCAGTAGGAGGCCTGGTACCAGTGGTTGTTTGGTCAGTTAAGAGTTAGTTACTAGTGGCTGGTTGTCTAATTGGTGAGGGTCAGTGGGAGGGGGGTGGTAGCAAGTGGCTGTGTGGTTGGTTAAAGAGCTAGTTACTAGCGGTTCGTTTGCTAATTGGTTAGTACTCGTGGCTGTCTCGTTAATACTTGGGTTAGGATTAGTAGGGTTGGTACTCGTGGCTGGTTGACTAGTTGGTTATAGTTACGTTTAGGCCAAGCATTTTGTTGGCGTGGCCTCCAACCCTACATGATTTCCCCCCGTTCCCAATCGCAATGCTCAGACCCTTTCAAACGTAACCCGCTCGTTGTTTCTGCTGGTTGGAGCAGCGCTCTGTACGAGCCTTACGAGACGTAATACACGTGGAAACTATAACGTCCACTGAAACCTGAGTCACTGCTTTTGGCATAAATTTAGACGATTACGTCGTTGCAACGGATTGTTAGTTAAAGGTGAGGGCGGGTGAACTGTGTTCAGCAAGGACAGGGATTATACCTGGCCCTGTGTTTATATTTTCAACAAAATGTTTAAATGTTGATGTCGGTGAAAATCATTTGACGGTGAGATCTAAACAAAAAAAGCCACACTGCGATTTAATCGTTGAACATCACTGAAAGTCCCTTATTTTTTTTAAATACTTTACTGCACAGATATCGCAATTTAACCAGATAAGTCCCGCGGAGATACCCGTCTCCTTTGCGAGGGAGACATGGGAATCGATGGTAATCTTTGGATAGCTCTGCCAAAAAATTGAGTTTGACCCTTTGCTCACTTTCAACCCCCATTTTCATAACGGGTCGAGAGCGCTGTGCCGGCAGGCCCTCAAGACAGTTCTCCACCAGTGTAATCCTGAGCGCAGCGCTGGCCGCGTCTCGGCGCAAACTACAATCTTTGGCAGCAGCCAATAGCCTACGTCGGGCCAACAAAAATCCCACATCGGATGTAGGCGGGAGAAAAATAGCAAATTTTCCATGAAATCCAAGTTGTGGCTGAAGCTCCAGCCATCGATCTTGCCAAGGGTGTTCAATGCGTCGTGGATTTCGCCAGTCTGCGCCCGTTGATTACCGTCGACCGAACCTCTCTCCCTTTTCTTAACCGCGCTCCTTTTCCGTCTCTTGCTTTCTTGTTCCCCCGTGCGGTCCGCGTGGCCTCCGGCAGTGCAACCCGTCCAAGGGCCGCAAACGTGGCCTCTGCTGGTGCGTGGACAAGTACGGGGCGCGGGTCCCCGGCTCCGAGCACATGGGCGGCGGCGCTCGCTGCCAGTCCCTCATGGAGCGCGACTGAAGCGCCACCGCCAGGGAAGGGACTCGGGGGTGGCGGAAGAAGGCTGTGGCAGATTGTGTGTGTGTGGAGCGGGGGGGGGGGGCGGCAC
>JAZEWU010000001.1:3635131-3645586 GCA_036362915.1 Geotria australis
GGGGGGGTGATGGAGATCGCTCGACACGGCTATCCCGCAAGCTCTGAAGGAGCAACCATCGTAAACATGATTTTCAATCAACAAACTCACGGATCATCGCATGCCTGATTCTTGCCGCTCTGGCTCCGTCTCTTCTCACCACACAAAAAGTGTTCCCCCAACCCCTAATAATAATTTACTTTTGTAACGCGCGCATTTTCTCTGGGCGCGTTGCACCCGTTGATTCGGAGGCGCGGAGCCCTGCTCAGTCGGCTTGTTGACTGGCCCCTGTAATGGTCAGCCTACATCTCTATCAATAAACCTGCCCTTATAACCTTTGGCTGCCCACAAGAGCGCCAGGCCTCCTGGGTAGATTGATTTTCCCCTCGGTGGTCTGAAGCCACTTCTGTAAAAACAAAAACCCACCGCTTTTTTTCTTTCAATAATCAATTTCGGGCAGCATTTGTGTTGTTTCCTTAACCGATAGTAAAAAAAAAGACACTGACCTACTTTCGTCCCATTTCCCATAACGGTGCCCTGTAATGGACTAACGTCCAATCCTGGGTATGGCCCTGCCTTGCGTACTGTGTCTGCCGGTATAGGCTCCGGCTCACCACGACTCTGTACAGGATTAAGCGGTTTCTGCCAACGGATGGATGGATGGATGAAATTGTTAGCGTTCGTCTACGTTTGTGCTGGCGTTGAATCTCAACCGCAACATTTTACGGTGTTTTGCTGAGGGCGCTTGCCTCTGCCCTTTTGGGTTCCCCCCCCTCTCTAAAGCGTGTGATACATCACACGGGAGGTGGCTGTGTAGCCCGGTTGTTGAGAGGGCCCATCTCTAGAGCCAGTTTCGCACTCGGCCAAATATTCTTCATTCTCGCAGCTGCCCCGTGATTTACACGGAGACCACCAACGCTGTGTTGTCTTGCTGCACGGGGAGGTATAGAGACTGTGCGCTCACTGCAAGGGCATCTTGCAAGTTTGAAAAAGCACCTACGAAGGTCTCGAGTTCGTATCCCGGCTCGGGTGCCGTTTTGTGTGCAGCTTGCATGTTCTCCTATGTTGCTGTATATGTTAATTGGCCTGCGGACTAAATTGCCCCCGGTGCCCTGTGATGGACTAGCGTACAATACTGGGTATAGCCCTGCCTTGCTCGTGGCCTTGCGCCCTGTATCTGCCGGGATAGGCTCGGGCTCACCGCGCGCGACCCGTACAGGATTAAGCGGTTTCTGACAATGGATGGATGGAATAAATAGTTGAACAAAATGGGACCGGTGTAACCGGAGTTCTTGGAACAGGGTGTGAAACTCAATAATAATAATAATAATTTTACATTTATAACGCATGGCACATATTCATTCACTGTCAAAGGTACTCATTCAACGAGAGAACGACTCAGAGGCGCGAGGAAAGCGCAGAGAGGCGGAAGAGGTAACCAGGTGGTGTTGCCGGCGCCATATTGCCACACACTGCTTTCTATATATTATGATGTTATCGGCCAAATAATTTGAGTGTTGTGGGCGGAAACCGGAGAACCCGGAGGAAACCCACGCAGAACAAGGGGAGAACACACAAACTCCACACAGAAAGGCGCCCGAGCCGAAATTCGAATTCGGGACCTTCTTGCTGTGAGGCGCAGATGTTACCACTGCGTCACCCTGCTTACCTGTTAAGCTAAAAGGCACTGAACGACTATATATTGCAACCATGGAAGAACAATTAACGTCAATGGCATTTACCTTCGTCAAACAAATTACATTGATTTAGCAATCAGTGTACCCGCCCAACGGCCGATTTTGTTCCAAGCGTGTCAGCGTTATTCGGACGTCAGGATAAAAGTTAAAGAGTTCCTAGGAGGTTTGATGGTTGTGAAAACTTGGGAATTTAAAGCTGAAATTGTGTTAAAGTCTCAGAAGAGCAGTCAGTAAGTGGGAAAAAAAGCCGAAGTAAGATTTGAGGAAGTGCATTTGCAATCACCCCTTATGAAGGATTAAAATGCTGTACCTTCAGTGCGAACATACATACATACAAACACTTGCTCCATTATATATATATGTTCCTTGATCTGGGAGAGATGACGGCATGTGTGTCGATCACAGGGCTGGGCATTGTGTGCAACTGTGACCACAACTGCCCTTTGGAAGTTAAAACAAAAGCGCCACTGCGCGCCCACAAAATTCAAATTGGGTGCTGCGTGGGGGATTTTTTTTCCTTTCCCGTGGAGGTTCCCGTATCTCATTTGCATGTGGAAGAGTGACTTATATTGCAGCAGTGAAATACCGAGGAACGAAACTGTTCTGCAAGTCGCGAGGGGGAGCGAGCCGTGGTGCCGCGTTGCTCCGTGCTATGAACCCGGCGACCTGAGTTCCGAGCCAGGGTCATCATCGTGGTGGTGGTGGCGGTGGGTGATATCCGAGCTGGCCTTGCTCTCAACACCCCCTCACCCCTCACCCCCCCCTGCCTGCTACCAACCCGCACCGACCAGCTTGGTGAAGTATTGTGCAAAAAAGCCTCACGACCAAAACGCCGCTGCGGTGGGCATTTGATTCAGCAAATTAAACCCTGAATCGATGCTTATTCGGCGTGTAACGAAACGTGCGTTATTGATGTAGGTTTTCACGCCTCGGCGTGTGAGAAAGAGCAGCTCCGAAGAAGAATACGATTCGTGAGTGCCAGAAACAGGCACTGGACCGCGCACGTGGGAATGCATTTTAAGGTAAGTGCTGTATGTGCTCGCTCGTTTGCTCCAACATAACGACGGGTACACTACACTTTTTCACATGACCTAAACTCAGCAACAGAGCTTCACTATGGGAATGCATTGTTTACGATTTGCATCGGCGGTTAACTGAGCAAGCCACAACTGCACAAACTAGATCGACTAATTTCGAAACAATAAAAATCCATCCATTTTCTAAACCGCTTGTCCTGGTGAGGGTCGCGGCGGCAGCAGTCCACATTAAATGTAAATGAGACAGTACATGTAGGCTAGATCAATCCATCCATTGTCATCCATCCATACATTTTCAGAAACCGCTTAATCCTGTACAGGGTCGCGGTGCGCCGGAGCCGAGCCCGGCAGACACAGGGCGCAAGGCAGGGGAACACCGAGGATGGGACGCCAGTCCATCGCAGGGCGCCTGGGGAAATGTAGTCAGTAAGCCAATTAACCTGGCAGCATGTCTTTGGACTGTGGGAGAAAACCGGAGTGCCCGGAGAAAAACCCACGCGGGCACGGGAAGAACATGCAAAATCCACACAGAACGGTACCCGAGCAGGGATCCGAACCCGGGTGCTTCTTGCTGTGAGGCGACAGCGCTATTCACCGCACCGCTCGTGAAGATTAAAAATACATCGAATTGAACTACGACCCAGAATCGGGACAATGTATCAAAGCGCTAGGATCGGGGTTGGTGGTCGGGGGAGTGTGATATCACCACTGGTGTGCAGGTAATGACCCCTCCGGCACAGCAAACACAGACAGCACGGAGTCCGAGCCACAACCTTGTACAGTTCAGACCCACAAGGTAAACCCAGACGATGCAGTGAAACTCAAACATCATAGTAAAAACCCAGGCGCAACAACACAGGGCAATCCGTTTTGCTGATGTAATAGAAATTCGCAGACACGACACAGAGACGCCGGCAAGATAATTATTAAGTGCTGCACTGTGTACAGAGTTTAAAACGCAGGCATGGCACAGCAATGAACTTCAGATTCGGAGAGAATGCAGCTGCCTTGACACAAGGTTAAAACCTCGCAGGCGCAAGGCAGTTTAATGTTCACGTAAAAGCAGACGTAATTAGTTGTGATGGTTGCTCTTCGGAGCTGTTCTTTCGGGCTAGCCATGTCGAGCGATCTCGGCGAGGGAGAGATGGAGATCGCTTGACATGGCTATCCCGAAAGAACAGCTCCGAAGAGCAACCATCATGAATCGAGCCGTGAAAACCTACATCAATATAATGAGGTGTGTGCACAACATCCCTGGCACAAACACTTCACCACCGATCACACAACAGGCTTAAGGTTCACTGCTTATTGTTGGTCAAACAAAAACCGCGTTTCGCCACTAAGTGCCGGTGGCGTCACCACGGCGCCTGTGCCAGGCCAGGTGCACCCTGAGGCGACGCAGAGTGTCTAAGACTCGCTGACAGGTCGTGGGACAGACCCAGTTGCTACGGGCTGACTGACTGGTAAGACAACGATGTCCAGAGGCTGACCATCGTGCTTCGAAGAATCGCAAAGATGAAGACTGGCAAAACTGGCTGGGGCACCACTTGTGCTCCTTACCGTGTCAGATTGCTGAGTTTTATCCACCCGGCGCTCGGCTCGCTGTTGTGAGCGTCGCTCCTCCGCCCTCCGTTGTTGTTGGAAGGCGACTGCCTCCAACTGCCCAGTAGCGTCCTTTAACGAACCTCCTCCACCGAGGTCGATGTTGACACCGCTGGTACCAGTCATAGGGCAAGCTCAATCAGCTCCACATCCTTATGCACCGCATCAGTCCACCTGCGCGGCGATATATCCACCACCTGGTGGGAGCGCGACGTTGAGTCGGAATGCCACATCGCGTCGGCCCAAACGGATGAACTGGTCCCTGCCAGAGGAATGTGGAATTTACTTTCACCGTAACGTCCCACTTCTGGGCAAAAGGCTTCCCCCGTAGTTTTCCCAATCCGTCCTTATCCGGAGTTGTTTCTGTCCAGTAGTGACCGACACATTCTGTCCTATCAATTTGCCACCTCCAACACTCGCCTCCCTTCCGTCTCCACTGCGAAGTTAATTTTGTCTCATGACCCGTCTTGGGCGGCACGTAGGCGGAGTGAGTAGCGCTGCCGCCTCACAGCCAGGAGGACCCGGGTGAAAATCCTGGCTCGGGTGCCTTTCTGTGCAGAGTTTGTATGTTCTCCCTGTGTCTGCGTGGGTTTCTGCGGGGCACTCCGGTTTCCGCCCACAGTCCAAAGACATGCTGCTGCATAGGTTAATTGGCCTGCGGACTAAATTGCCCCCTGTATCCTGTGATGGACTGGCGTCCCAGCGAGGGTATATCCATGCCTTTCGCCCTGTGTCTGCCGGGATAGGCTCCGGCTCACCGCGACTCAGTACAGGATTAAAGGATTAAGCGGTTTCTGAAAATGGATGGATGGTCTCTCGTCCTTATGAGGCATACTACCAATGCAACGTTCTCTAATATTAATCTCAGCTCGGTAGCCTTATTTCGTCTTCCTTAACCCATTTAACCTATTCAACCTATTCAATGCCTTAATTTGTTCACCTAATGGGGTAAAACGTCACCCAATTCTCGTTTGAGAACAGGGGCAGTTGCAATTTAATGATGATGATGCCACATCACTAATCGTACCGTAATGATAATAGTGTTTCATAACAATTATAAAGTGACTCTATCACCGTAATCCTTTGTAATAGTAGTAATTACGAGCATCATTAAGCAAAGCACGCGACGCTATGTAGGCAATTGCTGGTGGATCACAGGTTCGCGGAGGAGGTTCGTGAAGGACGCTCCTGAGCTGTTGGACACAGTCGCCCTCCAGCAACAACAGAGGGCGATGAAGCAACGCTCACAACAACGAGCGGAGCGCCGGGCGGATAAAACTCGGCGAGTTGGCACAGCGGTAAATACAGGCGGTGCCTCGACCAGTCATATCGGTCAGTCAGCCCATGGCACCTGGGTCTGTCCCGTGACCTCCAGCCGGCGAGCGTTCGACACTTCGCGTGGCCTCAAAGTGCACCTGGCCTGGCACAGGCACCGTGGAAACGTCACCGCCACGTAGTAGTGATGAACGGCGGTTGTTGTTGTTATTTTGTGTTGCTTTGGTTTTTATTGGTTGTTTTTTTATTTCGTTGTTGACGTGCCGTCCTCTTTGCGGCCCTTGTGCAGCGCTTTGTGACCCTCGGGTGAAAGGCGCTATATAAAATTATATTAATATTATTGCTTCTTCTTCTTTGCGATTCTTCGAAGCACGATGGTCAGCCTCTGGACAGCGTTGTCTGTAAAAGTACCACGCTGAGCCGGGCGGTATCTGGAGGCGGTATCTGGGTTCGTCAATCAGTCTGTGCGGATCGTCCCAGTGTTATTGGTTTAGTATGCGAGGTGAGGTTTCTCATCTTACTGCCGTTTCCTCCCCCCCACCCCTTGCACGGAAGTTAAAATCGGCAGAACTTTTATTTTTAACCCCGTGTGAAGCCAGAGATACGCGCGTCCCCCTTAGCAGGTGGCGGCGTCCCAAGCACGAGCGGAAATCAACAGGGGAAAAACAAGAAAACAACTTTTACAAAATCCAGACAAGAGACAAACCAAATATTAACACAGCTCAGACAAACACAAGCGCCCTCATTGACTTGGCCGAGCATCCTCACGGCAGGAGCGTCCTGGAAGAAGCATAAAAAGCCACGGAAGGACAGTGACCGTGGCATGGCTGAGTCATAGTAATTCATTATACATTTGTAACGCGTGGCACACATTCATTCAATATCGAAGGTATTTATTCGAAGAGAGAACGACTCGGAGGCGCGAGGAAAGCACAGAGAGGCGGAGGAGGCAGCCAGGCGGTTTGCCGGCGCCAACATATTGCCACACACTGCTTCCTATATAATTATGCTGTTATCGGCCAACTAATTAATGAGTGTTTTCTTAAGTCGTTGGAGGAAACCGGAGAACCCGGGGGAAACTCACGCAGAACAGGGGAGAAAACACACAAACTCCGCACAGAAAGGCGCCCAAGGCTGGGAATAGAACCGACTCGGGGAAGACATTTTTTTCCGTGAGGCGCAGATGTTACCACTGCGCCACCCTGCCGCACAGTGCCCATGGGGGACCAGGAGGAGGGGGTGAGCAACAAGAGACCTTCATTCCTCGCCCAAGGTCCACGACCCACACGCGATGCCAGTGGCCACGCGTGGGGCTTTCGTGGGTAAATAAATGACAATAATTAGTTCGTGAATTTAACTCGAAGGCTTTCATGACCAGTGTTATCCATAGTAAAGCTCTGTTTAAGGGTTTAGGTCACGTGCACAAACAGCACTTACCTTCAAACCCTGAAGACGCTAGACGTAAGTTCCAGCGAAACGTCGGTGACATCTTTGGAGGTAAGCGCTGTTTGTGCCCGCTTGATTCTCCAACATATCGACGCGTATACAACACTTACATATTTTTTCACATGACCTAAACCCTTAAACAGAACTGTATTAATAATTAGTTCGTTATTAATCAACATGATGACGATGGTGATAATCGTTAAAACCCATCGCAGTTCGACATAATTATATCGGGTGATTCGGGGCGGGGAAAGTCGCGATTTGTGAGTGTCAGGAATGTGAACTAATGAGTAACTGGGAATGGGTCAATGAGTAGCCAGTCGTGTTCAAGGCAGCGCCGTCAACAAATATCTCTGATCAAATACGCAGTGGCCTCCGGTCCCGTTGTGCATTCCCCCAGTCTCCCCGTGTCGCCAGGCCCCACACACGCTGGCCACGCGGCCTCTCTCTGCGGAGGGGCTCGTGACGGATCGCTGGGGGTCGCTGATGCTAACATCCTGGCACAGCAGCATTGAGCCGCATCAATAGTCCTGTGGACGGAACGAGGGCGCGACACGCACGGAATGCACTCGCGTGCACGCGTGGTCACGGACACACGGCGGGGCCACAGGGTGGTTGGTCATCCACCCACCGGATGGTCAAGCACCACCCAGCGCCTATAGTCACGCGCCGGGGACCAGTAACACTGGCTAGAGCCTCCAGTCTCAACCGGTCGGTGGGCCGCGAGCGCCACCTAGTGGTCCGTGGAGACCAGACCAAAGTGGTCCAAATGGACCTTAGGGTGCATGAGTCCCGTAACGAGCTTGCAAGCTCACTGGGTATTTTTCTGCTGTAATATTAAACATCTATCTATGATCTGTCAACGCGCGACTGGTATGGCATTCAAACTTCTGATTGGCATCTTCTTCTTTGCGATTCTTCGAAGCACGATGGTCAGCCTCTGGACATCGTTGTCTTTCAGCTCCTCGGCCTCGAAGTGTTTGGTAGAATTCGCAGGCAATACCAAGTATTACCTGACAGGGATTGGCATTATTATTATCATCATCATCAGCCATACTCACTCCACTGCTGATTATTATTGCCAGCCCCCCTCGTGGCCTTGCAGATTGTATGGCAGTCGTTACGACAGCCCATTGATATAAACTACACGCAGAGGCCACGATGGGACGATTCAATAAATAAAGCGGAAAAGGTGGAGCTCAAGATGAACGCGAGCAATCAATTAAAGTTATACACAACAATGAAATTCAACCAGGGTTATACGAGGCGCAATCTGTTTTTGAGGTAATATGGAAAGATCGGTTGACCATAGGAATGTGGAATTCCCGTCACTGGTTCGGGGCCACGAACCGGATACGAACCACCTCCCTAAGCTTGTTTTGAGTATTGAGACGCGTTTCCTGTTATATTTATAGAAGAAACTCTCTCCGAATCGAGACTCGATCTCATGGGGGTCATAGTGGAGATGCTTGGCGAAATACCGCAGGTATGAGTGTGGCAAGAAATTGGAGTACCCGCAGAGAAACCGCGTGAGTCATGTGATAACTCAAAACCTCTTGCGTTATTAACCCACTTTCCATACTGCCATCTACTGGTGAGTTAGTGACTCTACGACTCTATCCATCCATCCATCTTCATAAACCGTTTAATCCTGAGCCGGAGCCCATCCCGGCAGACACAGGGCGCAAGGCAGGGAAACACCGAGGATGGGACGCCAGTCCATCGCACGGCGCCTGGGGAAATTTAGTCAGTACGACAATTAACCTGGCAGCATGTCTTTGGACGGTGGGAGGAAACCGGAGTGCCCGGCGAAAAACCACGCGGACACGGGGAGAACATGCAAACTCCACACAGAAAGGCCCCCGAGCCGAGATTCGAACCCGGAACCTTCTTGCTGTGAGGCGGCAGCGCTACCCACTACGCCACCGTGCCGCCCTCTACGACTCTAGAAAAACTCAATTTGTTAATAACAATGCGGTCTTAAAAGGAAAAATATCATCGGCAACGTTTTGGACAACGTCCCTTCTTCAAAACACATGGAGAGGTCAGAGAGGCAGAGTGGATGATAAGAGTTGCAGATTTGAGACCGTGAGTGCCTGATGAGAATTACATCTACAAACTGGCTTTCTTTCCTGATGACCAGTTTAAAAATTGTCATACGAAGTTATAATTGCAGATATTGAGTAAAATAAAAACCCTTCAATAATCAATGCATCGTGCTTGTGCACCGCTGCCAACGCACTATCATCAAATAATCAGTGGCTACGCTGGCGCAAAACTCATGCGACAAACCTATTGTGTGTGCCATGGACCCAGGGTTAGAGGCGTGCGGCACGGCCACATCCCAACACAGCGGATCTCAGAGCCAGGCGTATGACAGATCCACAATCAAGACCAGCGATGCCCTCAATTTCACCCCCAAACGACCCCGACACCCCCCAGCAATCGCCAACACATTCTCGGATCGCATTGTTTATTCATGATCATGCGTAGGTTTTCACGGCTCTATTCATGACGGTTGCTCTTCAACAGCTGCTCTTTCGGGATAGCCGTGTCACTGAGCGCGTCATCAGGATGCTTCCAACGTGGGAGGCGAAACGTCGAGAGGGAGAGAGCCCTTAACACGACTATCCCGAAAGAACAGCTCTGAAGAGCAACCATCATTCATGAGCAGTCCCCCGCTTAATTCTGTACAGGGTCGTGATGAGCTGGAGCCCATCCCGGCACACGCTGGGCGCAAGACAGGGCTGTGTCCAGCATGGGACGCCAGTCCATTGCAGGGCACTTGGGGCAATTTACTCAGCAGGCCAATGAACCTAACCAACAACATGTTTTTGGACTGTGCGAGGAAGCCGGAGTAACTGCCAAAAACCCACGCAGACCAAGGGGGGAACGTGCAAACTCCACACATAAAGGCACCCGAGCGGGGGAATTGAACCCGGG
Source organism: Geotria australis (assembly GCA_036362915.1). NCBI lineage: Eukaryota > Metazoa > Chordata > Hyperoartia > Petromyzontiformes > Geotriidae > Geotria > Geotria australis. Next base: position 3,645,111 of record JAZEWU010000001.1, read on the forward strand.
AGCTTCTTGCTGTGAGACAACAGCGCCACGCACTGCGCCGCCCTATTTCAAGTTGTAGATTCGTGTTTTTTACTCCCACAACGTGACGCCGAGTCTGCCCGCGAACATTCAATAGTTTTCGCTGGGCACTCCGGTTTCCTCCCACAGCCCAAGGACATGCTGCTGCATTGGTTAATTGGCATGTGGACTGCATTTCCTCCGATACCCTGTGATGGGACTGGCGTTACATCATGGATATTGCCGTGCCTTGCGCCCTGTGTCTGCCGGAATAGGATCCGCCTCACCGGGACCCTTAACAGGATAAAGCGGTTTCTGACAATGGATGGATGGAAGACGTGCTGCCAGGTTAATTGGCCTACTGAGGAAATTTCCCCCGTGCCCTGTGATGGACTGGAGTCCCATCATGGATATTGCCATGCCTTGCACCCTGCGACTACCGGGATAGGCTCCACCTCACCGCAACCCTGTACAGGATT
>JAZEWU010000001.1:3651883-3667521 GCA_036362915.1 Geotria australis
CACCAACCCCCCCCACACACACTACCCACCCACACTACCCACCCACACCACCCACGCACGTGCAGAGCGCAGCGCCGCCGCGACACGCACACGCACAATTACGCGCCCCCCAACCCCCAGGGGCGTTGTGATAATCTAAGTCATCCCCCGTTGTCCGGACAACCGCTATATTAAGGGCGAATTGTCCATTCATTAAAGCGGGCCCGCAGCGCCGGCTCTTGCTTGTGTTGGGGGGGTGAGCAGTCGGCGGTCCCGTCGAGAGACGCGCGAAGTCCCCCAAGCGCGGTGGCCGCGGACACTCTTGTTCCCGGCCACATGCGTTGGGGGATGATGGATGGGTGATAACGCTCTTAGCTGTTGGGCAACACAGGCAATTGCAGGGACTCCCCCCTCCAATAAGGGGACGGGGCTCGTTGGTTGGCCGATTGACCGAGCGACGTCCGGCATACAGATAATTCAACAATAGTTTCACAATTCACTGGTCACGTATGCAACGCTGTTAGATTACCGCTTGACGCTGTGCTGCAACAGATCTATCAAATATAAGGTTAAAATTGAAGCACATTATCGCGACATTTCATTGGGACGATTCACTCCTGGAAGAGCTGGAATCTGTGGCTGAGGAAAGGGATGTCTGGTCCACTCTCCTTGGACTGCTGCCGCCACGACCCTCACCAGGACAAGCGGTTTAGAAAATGGATGGATGGATGGATTCTGTGCTTTGTAATCAATGTGTGTGGGGAAGGGGGTCATAAGTGAATTGTGTCTGGGTCGCCAGAGTGAGCCTTTGTCCGTCTATCTACATATAATGGAGCAAGCGTTCGTGTGTATGTCCCACTCTGAGGGAACCAGCGCCGTTCCTATCCTTCCTAAGCGCAGACTTAATCTGCACAACACCAAAGCTTTTATGCCTGATTTCAGCTTTGCTCGCCACTTATTGACGCTTACTCTTCTGAACCTTTAGAGAGCCAGAAATAATCCCAAAATAACATCAGGAAGACAACAAATCAGCATGTCAGCAGAAAGCGTCATCAACAAGAGACGTCAGAAGAACGCGTTACACGCTTGGAACAAGATCGCCCGTAGAGCGGGTACTCTGCTGGTACTGGTAAAGCCAACCGAATCGGAATGCATATGTGCGAAGCTCCACGCGAGCTGGTGATGGGCAGCCAAGCAATAACCAACTGCAACGCGTGGCGACGACTCAGAGCTAAGGCAGAAACGGGACAGTGTGGCGCAGTGGTAACATCTGCGCCTCACTGAAAGAATGCCTCGGGCGCCTTTCCGTGTGGAGTTTGTGTGTTCGCCCCTTGTTCTGCGTGGGTTTCCTCCGGGTTCTTCGGTTTCCTCCCAAAACTTCGAGAAAAAAACACTCGTTAATTAATTGGCTGATAACCAACGTAAGATATATTCCCGCACACAGTGTGCGGCAATATATTGGCGCCTGCAAACCGCCTAGCCGCCTCCCCCGCCTCTCTGCGGTTTCCCCGCGCGTCTAAGTCGTGCTCTCTTCGAATTAATACCAGACATCGGAATGAATATGCGCGCGTTATAAATACCATCCTTTATTTCTTACTATAAACAATTAAAGCAAGCGATAAGGCCAATCTGTTCCTGAGCAAAGCCAGCGATGATCGCACAAAGCCCAAGGCTTGGAGACATCTGATAGCGGCACGAGGGCCTGTCTGCTGAACCTCAGCCTCTCCTACTGACGCTCTCAAGCTAATATCCACGGCAGCGGGTGATAATAATAGCATTTTATATAGCGCCTTTCACCCGAGGGTCACAAAGCGGGTAACGACGAACACGCAAACTACACGTACCGACCCGCACCGAACGACAACGCATCTCATGAGCTGGCTGGGGATCAAGGTAGAAGTGTTCACGTCGCGATCCCTGTCAAATAATACTTGGTATTTACCTGCAAATTCTACCAAACACTTCGAAGCCGAGGAGCTGAAAGACAACGATGTCCAGAAGCTCAACAGATGCCAGAAGCCCCTCAGTCTGGAGCAAGAAGAGAGGTCAATGCCCGCCTTTAAGGCGAGCACTGACTATCATATCTCTAAATGTTGAAGGGCTGTCTGCAACTAAAGAAGAACTTGTTGTAATGGGAAACTTATATATAACCATCACGCTTCGAAGAATCGAATCGAATTCGAACGAGCTGGCTCGCTGTCCCAGGCGAGCCCAGGATAGGATCCAGACTCAGTTCTCCGCACAGCTCGTGGTCATCACCATTAATGCGTGCTACAAGTAGCAGCGTTAACACTACACGGCAGTGACGTTTATCTGTCCAGGAAAGTTTCACCGCGGTGCTTCATTGGAACGTGGGGATCATTTCACGAGGCCTAACGAGTGATTGGCATGTGGAGAATGCGGCGGGGCACCCGGAGATAACCCACGCGAGCGAGAACGCTCGGAGCTTTGCACAGATTTCAGTATGAACCCGTCATTGTGCAGGACAGCCATCTCTTGCTCAACTCCCATTAACATCAGAATGGTATTTCGCGGTCAATCGCCAATAATAATAATGATAGCATTTTATAGAGCGCCTTTCACCCGAGGGTCACAGAGCGCTGCACAACAAGTAGTTGACGAGGCTCAAGATTGGTTCAATCTGAGAAACAAGTCTCAACAACCATCATGAACGCACTCGTCAGCAGCGATAACACTCACTCACCAATGGAAGCGGGCCAGACACTCTAAAGAGAAACCCTCGCTAAGTCTTCAGAATCATCGATGCGTCGTCGGATGAATAAAGGCCACTATTACCGCATTTACATCATCACGCGTCCATTTAAATCGCCACCACGAGGGTGTGAACCCCGCGCGGGATACGGGGGGGGGTTGGTGGGTGAGTGGTGGGTGTTGCTCGCGGCCGTGCGGTCTCAGGACACACACACAAACAAAGACAAAGATCCCCCATATGGCCTTAACAGACTGTTGGGGCAAGTGCCGTTAGCGAGCACCTATGAAGGTCGACACGGCACACGAGGGGGTGGGTGACCAGCACCACGCCCGGCCGCTTTTGCCTCCCTAGTGGCGATGTTTACACACCGCGCGAGGTACTCATTTGAGGCTGAGTCGACCTAAGGGAGGATGCCCAGGACCGGTTTAGAAAATCCTCACTGGTGTTGGCCGTGAGCGGGATTCGAACCCCGGGTCGCTAGATTCGTAGCCCAGTGCGTTAACCACTGGGCTACAGCTCCCCCCCCCCACACGCACACACACACACACCTGCCATGTCGGCTTGAGCAGTGGGGCCTCCTCCTTCTCCGACGCGAACGCAGTGTCCCAGGCCCTCGATGAGCTGGTGCAGTGGCCTCTCGGTGCCGCCGCGCGGCACGCAGCGAAGGCCGGAGCCGCAGCGCGCCGTGTACACCCCGCACGGCGCCTCCTCGTCCAGAGCGCACGCCGGGCAACACCCGCAGCCCGGCTGTCGGACCAGCTCCGCGCACTCGGAGGTCGGCGGCGCCGTCGGGCACAGGGATATTCGCTCGGGAGTGCAGGCCGGGCAGCGGAACGCCCCGTCGGCCCTAACCCCGGGGCCGGGCCTCCACGCAGCCAGGGCGGCCAGGGCGAGCAGCGCCCAGCAGGAGCGCATCGCCGGCTGTAGCGCCATGCCAGCGGCGGCGATAGCAGCTCGGGGCGGGAGAGCGATCGAGCGGATCAACGAGCCGAGCGAGCGACGCGACGCGAGGCGCGCAGACCGAGCTTTTTACAGGACGGGGGAGAGACTGAGCCACGACCGCGGTTTGGAATTGCTCCACGCCACAACTCGCGCTCACAACAATCGCGCGCTGCACACACACACACACACAGAGACACCCACACACACACACACAAAGCGGGGGGGGGGGTTTGGCGAAGCAACGCAGCCGCACAAAGCGCTTCTTAATTGCGGACTAGGGGGCTCGCACACGCACGCACTCACTCTCACGCACGATCCGAGTTGCGCACTCGCCCAGGGAGCGCGCTCGTCGGTCGCACAGGCGTGAGACGCGCACTCAGACGCGCGCTTCGCAACGTTCACGCCGTCGTCACACGCCGACTCGCGCACCTGGCAAGCGCGCGCATCTCGCCTTTTAGAGAATACAGAGTCTCCCGAGCGCGTCCTTGCTCCACCGCAACAAAGACCGCGACTGCTCGCTCGCTCGCTCGCTCGCTCGTTCGTTCGTTCGCTCGTTCGTTCGTTCGCTCCGATGCCTCCTTCGCGCCTCGGCGTGCGCGCCGAGCCGATGGATGGCGAGAGTCACCCCGGGCAAGGCAAAACACGGGCGCGGTGCTGGGTGCTTCTCTTACCTGCGCCAAACAGGTAATGATCGGAGTGTGACGCTACCCCTAATGCGCGCCTCGCCTAGGCTGGAGCTACCCAGTGAGAGTGAGCGAACGAGGCTTTGGGCGGCGCCCTAGGAGGGGCGAGTTGAAGTTGGAGAGAGAGGGGGGTGGGTGTGTGTGGTGTGTGTGGAGAGGGTGGGGGAGCGGTGTCCCAGTGGTTAGCGCACTGGGCTACAAATCTGGCCGCCCGAGTTCGAATCCCAGCTCACGGCCAACACCAGTGACGGTTTCTAAACCGGTCCTGGGCCTCCTACCCTAGGACGACTCAGCCTCAAATGAACACCTAGCGCGGTGTGTAAACATCGTCACTAGGGAGACAAAGGCGGCCGAGCGTCGTGCTGGTCACCCACCCCCTCTGCGTGTGCCGTGTCGACCTTCATAGGTGCTACTCGCTAACCGCACTTGCCCCAACAGTCTGTTAAGGCTATACGGGGATCTTTGTCTTTGGTGTGGAGAGGTTGGTGGTGGGGGGTGTGCAGTTGGGGGTAGCTGCTAGTCGTGGCGATGCTCGCGGCGGTGGTGGCGTTGGATGATGGGGGGGGGGGTTGGAGGCGAGGCACTTTGAGTACAGACCTACGCCCCTTGCCACACACCACCCGTCCCAACCCCGCTCCGTACCACGCTCTCTCTCTCTCGCTGTCCGCTCTCAGCCCTGCCCGCAAACTCAGCTTGGCTCCCTCCCGGCCGCGTCTGGGTTACAAAGTCCGTTCCACCTCCCCATGTGCGGCGTGCAATCCGCAGGTTTTGCTGAGTCAGCGGGTTTTGGCGCGCGGGACCTTTGCTGGGAACTCGAAAGCAGCGTCACTTGGGGTCGCGTCTGCCCCGCTCCCCGTGTTCTTCATTCCATTCTTCTCCCCTTCGCTCCCAACCCACCACAGGCCCCTCCACCCACCCAACCACCCACCACCCAACCACCCACCACCCACCACAGAACCCCCCACCCAAAGATCCCCCCGTGTAGCCTTAACAGACTGTTGGGGCAAAGCGCCGTTTGCAAGTCGCACCTATGAAGGTCGACACGGCACACGAGGGGGTGGGTGACCAGCACCACGCCCGGCCGCCTTTGTATCCCTAGCTGCGATGTTTTACACACCGCGCTAGGTACTCATTTGAGGCTGAGTCGACCTGGGTTGGGGGGCCCAGGACCGGTTCAGAAAATCGTCACTGGTGTTGGCCGTGAGCGGGATTCGAACTCGGGTGGCCAGATTTGTAGCCCAGCGCTCTAACCACTGGGCTACCGCTCCCCCACCACAGAACCCCCACTCACCCACCCACCCACCACAGAACCCCCACCCACCGTTCCACTTGGTAGATTCACAGAGTCGGCAAAATAACGTTTAAATAGGACGCGCACTCACGGGAAGCGTGAACGGACCTTGTTACAGATGCTGACGTTGGATAAAAAAAAACACATAAAGCAGCGGATTTAAAGTCACGGTTTGTATGAATAGTGCCGCCGGAGACGCCTATACGTTGTAACTGCTGCCAGTAAGGAACTAGCTCTGCAACTACAGACCGAACGGTTTGATTCGTTATATAGAAGATCCCACACATCAGTCCGTGGACACTGGCACACTGATTCATCATCAGCAGGACTAAATCGCCCCCCGGTGCCCTGTGATGGACTGGCGTCCCATCCTGTGTATACCCCTGCCTTGCGCCCTGTGTCTGCCGGGATAGGCTCCGGCTCACCGCGACCCTGGACAGGGTTAAGCGGTTTCTGGCAATGAACAGATGCACGGATAACACTATCACTTCCGTTCTCTGTCGTTGTTGACATGCCGTTCTCTCCGCAGCCCTGTGCAGCGCTTTGTGACCCTCGGGTGAAAAGCGCTCTATAAATGCTACTATTAATATTATCAGTATCAGCAGAGGCACCATCAGCATCACGAAAAGCTGCAGCAACGTCGCAATTATAGTCGCGGTAACGGCAGGCATGGCATCATCATCTTACATGAACATCCTGGTGGAGGGGCGACTTACGGGCAGTTGATATCTGCCCGGAATCTACCGATGTAGGTATTTCACGGCTCGATGTATGATACATTTTCCCCCTTATATAGCTGCTCTTTCGGGATAGCCGTGCCGAGTTTCCTCCCACGTTGGAGGCATCATCATAACGCCGGAACGCCTGATGATGCCGGCACGGCTAACCCGAAAGAACAGCTATGCAGGGTCAATTCTCACAGCGGCCATTTCTTTCTCCAAACGTCTGCAGCTCGTGTCGTGCAGAGACGAGCAGACCGCCACTGTCTGGCGATCGTTGCCACGTTTGTTTCATTTTTCTCTCTCCGGCGAAAGGATTCGTGCGGGCGGGCGGGCGGACGGCCGCACGTTCCACGTTTTCAACGCAATTACGTGTCCTACTTATTGCTCCTGCTCTCGTGTTACAGGCCCAGGTGACGTCAGGCGCGGACCGCCGGGGTAATTGCGTAAACGTTCCGCTTTGAAGTGTCCGTTTTCTTAAACTTTTACCACCCCAGCCACCCCCACCCACCCCCGAATCCTTGAAGCGTCACGAAAAATGATGTCACCGCCGCTCCTTGGGAATTCCTCGACTCGCGTGACCTGCGCTGTGAATGGCGCCTATAAACACGCAGACGGAGACGGGGAGGGGAGCGGGGTAAGACACACACTTAAAAAGGCCAGACGTTGTCGCAACGGGGAGTCGGGGCAAGGCAAGTTTGTCGGCCGAACCACACCGGGTTGACAAGACACCAGCACCCCCCCCACCCCCTAACTCGGAATGGTCCAGCCAACTCGCTGACTCTCTAACCCAGGGAACCCTCTAACCCAGGGAACCCAGGGGGCCTCAACTTTTTGCACCTCAAAGGGTCACTTGGCCTGCTGGGGTATGGTCTCAACGGGCCACTAGGTGGCGCTTGTGGCCCGCTGATGGGTCGCGACCCACCGGTTGAAAATGGCGGCTCTAACCACCCGGCAACGAGTACTAACTACTAACCGTTCCGCTGAGCCTGACCCCGAGGTGATAAATTAGCTCTTAGTCCAACCGTCACGTTGACCCCAACCCTAGCCAGGCGCTCGCAGCGTGGTGAGGATCAGCATCGCGCCTAAGATTATTCGAGCCAGTGTTTGTATAACGTAAATACACTCTCAGGACGGTTGGGAGAGAGTTTATTTTTGAAAAGTCACGGCTCGGGTGCCTTTCTGTGTGGAGTTTGCATGTTCTCGCCCCGTGTCCGCGTGGGTTTTCGCCGGCGACTCCGGTTTCCTCCTACAGTCCAAATACATGCCACTGCATAGGTTAATTGCCCTGCGGACTAAATTGCCACCGGTGCCCTGTGATGGACTGGCGTCTCATTATGGGTATAGCCCTGCCTTGGGCCCTGTGTCTACCGGGATAGGCTCCGGCTCACCGCGACCCTGTACAAGATTAAGCGGTTTCTGGCAATGGACGGATGGATGGTTTGCCGATAATTAGTTATTGCTCGAGATTTTTGAAGAAATTTAACAGAACCCAATGTATAGTTTATCATAATTAGTGTCGTCTTAAGCACAGTACTCAATCATTTAAAATGCCACTTGCTTCAAAAGTAACGTTTTATGTAAACATTCCTATAGTGTATACTAGGTTTGGGATGGAGTGGTGGCGCAGTGGTTAGCACTACGGCACCGTGAACCTAGCAACAACATGAGTTTGATTCCCAGCCACGGCTAACATCATTGGGTAATCATATTCGAATCAGTTGTCGGTGCTACCTTAACCAATCCGCAATACTGACCAGACTGGTGAAGTACGGTCAACGAGCCCTTCAGGCCCAACTTGGCATGGGGAGGGATTTATCCAGCAGCGGATTGAAAATGGCTGCATTTGATTATAACATAGAGCACTAAGACTACAACAATACTGCTCGTTTTGGCTTCTGCTGTGATGTCATTAATCCGCGTTACAGACAAGATCACTTGCCCTGTCGGTTTTTAATAACTTTAGAATGTTTTTAATAAGTGTAATCATAAAGAGCAATCACCCAGGATGTGTCATCAAATTGCACGCGGACAACCGCGTGGGGTTGTTGTCCCTTAAAGCGGTAATCCGCGTTCAGAGCGGTTACCGGTTCTGCGAGTCAGGAACCTTTAACCGATTTCACTGGAATGTGAGCGATGAATGCAATGACTGGCACGCGTGACCTTACAGACCGCGCGGCGGGTCTGTGTCACAGCCTGGATACATTGCCCCCTCATTTCTCATTTACTAAGTAAAGGTGCAGCCAGAGGTGAAAGGAATCCGGTACGGTCCGGTACGACGTACCCGTAAGAAAATGGCCGAAGCATTCAGTATTGTACAGGTGGGAAGGGGGGATGTGATATGACCCCATATTGGTAAGAAATGTCAGTTACTGCCACCGAATATTTTCTCGCTCGCGTCACTCACTGCTGGGGCGATGACTCCACTAGAGGGAGCTCTCCGAGGGCACCCCTTGAATGTAATTGGTCTATTCTTCCACGCTGACCAGAACTTGTGGAAAAAGATGGGCGAACCCACTGTTTACCCTACCACGAGTGACTTGCCGGCCGACTGACGGTGGTTTATCTATACTTGCTGCGTGGACAGAGGGTGGATTAAGGTAACTTGCCCCATAGCTTCAACTGCCGCGCCCGGGAGATGGAATTGAACCGGTGGGCTGTGGGTTGCAAGTTCAGTGTGATAACCGCCACCCCACGGCAGCTGCTTTTCTTGCTCAGTTAAAATCGCGAATACACGGTATGTTTACTGCTCTATCCATCCATCCATTTTCTAAACCGTTTGTCCTGCTCTAGATATTTCTATGTGCGGCACACTGGTCACCATTGTTAATCAGTTTGTTCACTGCAGTGAGAAGCGCCGCCGCCTCACAGCAAGACGTGCCCCGGTTCGATTCCCGACTGGGGTGCCTCTTTATGTGGCGATTGCATGTTCTCCCCGTGTCCGCGTCGGGTTTCCGCCGGATATTCCGGTTTCCTCCCACAGTGCAAAGACACGCCGCTGCCTCGGTTAATCGTCCTGACTAAAAGTGCCCTGACATGTTGTTACATGCTCACCCCTCCGCGCTGGACAACTGTCAAAGAGAACAGCATAGCTCAACGGTTCCTCCCAGCTTAAGTACAGACTGACTGACTGACACGGTCACCCGTAAAACAAATATTTTAACAACCCGACAACTGCGTAAAATAATACAGGATTGCTGGCATCTGCCCCGCTGTAATACGATAACATTAACCTCTTACTGGGGGGAGCGGTGGCAGCGGTCTTTGCACTGCGAACCCTGCAAACCAACTTTGTTTCTTGACCACAACTCGAAACAGGGGGTGACATCTGAACCGGCCATGCGTGGGTCGCTCCCCTCTCCCCCCGACCCGCAATGACTATAGTGGTAGTATCGTCAAACGGCCCCCACGACGGACAGGGCGGCATGGGGAGGCATTCGGCCATCAGCGGATTGCCAATGCGCTATAAATCATTAACCCTTTACTTGAAACACGTCGCACGTTACATGTTGCCCTCCTTCGTCACTCTGCTGTTGCATTGCACCCTTTCGGCAGCAGATGACAGCAGCGAACCGAGCTCTTCCAGACAGCTAGTGCTACTTTACCATCAATGGTATTTTGGTGTAAATATGAAAGTACATTTTCCCCATTGCTCCGGCTCACCGTGACCCTGTACAGGATTAAGCGGTTTCTGAAAATTGATGGATGGATTTTTCCTCAGCGTGATCGTTCACGCGCGTTGCTCCAGTGATGAAAAGTACAGTGACGTTATAGGTTAATGGTCCGCTTTCTGAACAAAGAAAGGATATGACCAAAACACTGAGTGTCGTATTGTGTCACAGTACAGCCATGGGTGAACGTAACTTAAATCTCTTACCGGTACGGTCGTATCACAACCCACCTTCTCACCTGTAACGAGCTGAACGCTTTGGCCACTTTCCTACCGGTACGCCGAACTGGACCGTACCGGCTTACTTTCACCTCTGGTTAAAAGCAACGCGCCATCTGCTCGAACGAAACGACCCAAGAGCTCTGGCGCGGACAGAAATCTCCAAGTATTGGATTGTACTGGTGTAGGTTATCACGGCTCAATTCATGATGGTTGCTCTTCAGAGCTGTTCTGTCGGGATGGCCGTGTCAAGCGATCTCCCTCTCGCGACGTTTCGCCTCCCACGTTGGAAGCATCATCATGCGTGAAAACCTAGATCAGTGAATCTCAGCCTGCAAAGCCACGTGAAGAGACCTCGGCCCTCGGTCTCCCGCGCGCTCGGAGACTCGCAACGCGATGACGCGGTAGCTGCCCGCACACCGTGGACAGGTTCGCAATGTTTTTCTCGGGGAAAAGTCGGATTAGTCCACGTGGTATCTTGTGACAAAATAATTATAATCGATAACATTTTTACATTTCTAACGCGTGGAACATATTCATTCAATGTCGAAGGTATTCAGTCGACGAGAGAACGACTCAGAGGCGCGAGAAAAGCGCGGAAAGGCGGAGGAGGCAGCCAGGCGGTTTTCCGGCGCCAACATATTGCCACACACTGATTCTTATATATTAGGATGTTATCGGCAAATTACTTAATAAGACATGCACCGTGTCGCGACACTCCCAAGAATAACGCCAACAACCGCCATTCGTGTCAAAGCTCCTCCAGAGGGCGGTAAGACTTCAACTGCCGGCCGTGAGACGCTCCGCGAATAGCCTGGGCGACAACGGCGCAAACGCTGAACATTGACTCAGCGTCCGATTCCACCACTGGACAGTTGAGTTAGCGCCAGACTTTGGCCTCGCTTGGCAGGTCAGCGCAGCCAGCAGCATCGGCTGAAACGCAACCGACGCTCCGCTGAGTACGGCCCAGGCGCCACACGCCTTGTTTACAACTCTTTCGTTGTATCCGCAATAGTTTTGGGGATTCTGGCGAACAAGCATACATTTGTAACTATTTTAATTACTTTGTATTATTATTTTGTGTCACTTATGTGCCATTCTGTGTGTAAATGTATTATTTTTGTTTGGTTATTTTTACATATTTTAATATATATATATTTTAGTAAATGTATGTGTTTGTTGTGTTAATGCAGGAATCCTGTGAAGAGCTTGCGAAGCTCACTGGGTATTTTTCTGCTGTAAAAAATAAACATCTATCTGTTTACAGAGGATGTGGAATTCCGCTTGCGCACATTTACGACCGTCACCGGCGTTACGACCGCGACCGCTTCTCCAACTAATGCACGATGACCTCCGCTGGCTGTGACAAGCTCTAGCGGACACCGGAGCGGGTCACCGGCTGTTAATAATAATAATAGCGATTTATAGAGCGCCTTTCACCCAAGGGTCACAAAGCGCTGCACAAGGGCCGCGGAGAGAATGGCATGTCAACAACGACAAAAAAAAAACAACTAATAAAAACCAAAGCAACAAAAAATAATTTATTAAGGCTGCTTCGAATATACTGAAAGGTCGTGAAACTGGCAATCTTAAGTCTGCTAAGCACGGAGGCATTAGTCGCGTCACCCAAGGCGAACGCGTCTCACGTGTCAGTTGCTGGAGAAGTGGCGTGTCAGTTGCTGGGAAGTATAAACACATCTCTATATCGATGTAGGTTCTCACGACTCTATGCACCAGTTGCTGTCCTAAGCTGTTCTTTCGGGATGGCCGTGTGGAGCGCTCCCTCTCTCTCTCCTCGCTCAGTTTCAGAACGCCTAAGGATGCCTCTCCAACGCGGGGGGCGAAACGTCACGAAGGAGAGAGGGGTGGCGCTAGACACGGCTATCCCGAAACAACAGCTTCGGACAGCAATTCTCAAACGCATCTCTCTCGTAAAACCAAAAGTGACCTTAAAACTCACCGTTCTTGAAATGTGCACGAATAATAATAATAATTATACATGTTTTTATTCTTTGTTCAGTTACAGGGGCTGCTTGCTAATGACGGTGGAGGCAAAATATGCCCAAAACGCGTTATTGAACCTGCGCCAATGCATTCCCCGAAAGTCTATTTGACGTTGGCATTTTTGTGCCGTAATAAAACCAAATTAAATTGTATTGTGTTACACTGACCCTTCACTGATTAATGGCTTCGTGTAATGAAAACCTGAAAACGCCTGATCATAAGCAACTCAGCAAAACAGAAACAAAACCCTGTGCGGCTCCAGTTCGAATAATCAGAGAGGGCAGGCCTGCTGTTGACATTCGGCCAGCCGTGCCGTTCCATTTGCAACGCAGAATCACTTCGGTCACTTTGTTACACACAGCAATGAACCTTTCAGTGTATTCGAAGCAGTCTTAATAATTGATTTTTTTGTTGCTTTGGTTTTTTATCAGATGTTTTGTCTGTCGTTGTTGACATGCCGTTCTCTCTGTGGCCCTTGTGCAGCGCTTTGTGACCCTCGGGAGAAAGGCGCTCTATGAAATGCTATTATTATTACTACGTTTTACCCAATGTCTCGACACAGCAGGACCAGCAGTTGACAACACAGCAAAGCCATCTCCGGCACTGCGCTGTCCATCAGTCTCCCTCTTCGCCGCTTCTATTCCCTCCCCGCCCCCTCTCATGACGGGCTCTCTTCACCCCTCACACGCCCTCTCTTGTAATAGCCTCTCCACTCATCTACGCACAATGCTAAAGAAGGGTCGGAGCGCTTTGTTTGTAAATTGTAGCGTGCACAGTTTCGAGGCACCGTTGTCAAGACCTATTAAGTTCACCATTGCCTCTTAGACTCAAATTGGTGATGCAATAGCGATTCTTTAATCGATCAGTGATTGACCATTTAGGCCTAACGACGGTAATGGGTTGGTTTTTTTTAATAGACAACAAACCCTAGTAGTTGATGGTTTTTCTTCAGAGATATTCTTTCGGGATAGCCGTGTCGAGCGATCTCCCTCTCTCTCTTGCGACGTTTCGCCTCCTACGTTGGAAGCATCATCAGGCATGATAATAATAATAATAGCGTTTTATATGGCGCCTTTCACCCGAGGGTCACAAAGCGCTGCACAATGGCCGCGGAGAGAACGGCATGTCAACAATGAAAAATAAATAAATAAATACCAAACGATTTCTGCTTTACGGGTTTCTGCTTTACGAGTTTCATCAGCACGGTCCTGTCTGGAAAGTAAACTAGCACGTTCTTCTGACGTGTGTTCCCAACGTGTTACACGTTCTTCTGACGTCCCTTGTTGACGAGGTTTTCTGCTGACATGACTGCTGCTTTGACCTGGATTACCTCCTGGATTAAAGGTGGCTGGTGGTACTAGTGCCAACGTGGGCATGAAAAGCTGAAATAGTGTTACAATTCCAGAAGAGTAATCAATACGTGGAAAGTGACGCTGACATAACACATAAAAGCCTCGGTGTTGTGCAGATGAACACGCGGAAACAATCACTCCATTATATAGAGATGGTGCTGGGTATGTCCGATATAAGCAAGAGTTATTCACAGCCACTGGAGGGCCCACTCAGTGCCAACCAGCACACGGGCTCGCGGAGGTAAACCCCGTTCTCCGTGAGCCGTTCCATCTCTTGCTGGGGACTCCTCAATGCAGAGGTGCTCCTCCGCCTGGGAGCGTCTCGCACTGCGATACCTTTAGCTCGTCCCTAGTGCTTCATTGCGCAAGGATCGTGTAGCGGTTATCACAGGGTTCGGTAAAGCGTTGACCGCTTCACCTTCTTGCACTTTGCCCGATAGCACCCTAGCGCAGGGGCTCTTATCTCAGCCGCGTGTGTCGGCCACATAGGCACGAAGCGCAGAGGTGGTGTTTGTTTCACCATTGCGATGAAGCAACGTGTTAATTGGTGATTTGTTGAACGAGTCGTGAACTGAGACCAGGGTCGTTGAATTTGCGTTGGGTCGTGTTCATGTCCATTGCCAGTCGTGAGTGAGTAATGGGAATTCCACGTGGCTATGGGCGAGAACCATCTAATTGAGAATCGCTCTCCATGGCTGTTCTTGCTGGGTAGCCGTGTCGAGTGTCGCTGCTGTCTCCTTCACGACGCTGAATTGAAAAGACTATTGACATTGTATTGATGTATGTTGTTACGACTCGATGTAAGATTATTGCTCTTAAGAGCTTAGCCTTGCCAAGCCTTATGGTGCCTACAACATGGTAGGCTTTTTAGAGCAATTGAAATGATCCATCCATCCATCCGTTTTCTAATCCGCTTGTCCTGGTGAGGGTCGCGACCGCAGCAGTCGAAGGAGGGTGGACCAGACATCTCTTTCCTCAGCATCAGATTCCAGCTCTTCCTGAGGAATTCCCATGCGTCCCCTGGCCAGCCGAGAGATATAATCCCTCCAGCGTGTCCTGGGTCGGCCTCTAGGTCTCCGCTCAGTGGATTGTGCCTGGTAGACATTCCGGGGGAGCCTCCCAGGGGGCATCCTTAACAGATACCCGAACCACCTCAATTGAAATTATTACATTCTACTTTTCGAAATTCCACATATATATATCCTTGTACTTACCGTATGAAACATGCGTTCACCGGCCAAATCGTTCAGCATTTATACCTGATACTTCAGTCTCCACGTGGGTTTTCGCCGGGCACTCCGGTTTCCTCCCACAGTCCAAAGACAAGCTGCGGCACAGGTTAATTGGCATGCGGGCTATAATGCCTCCAATTCCCTGTGATGGACTGGCGTCCCATCCTGGTTGTAGCCCTGCCTTGCGCCCTGTGTCTGCGGGATAGGCTCTGGCTCACCGCGACCCTGTACAGGATTAAGCGGTTTTGATGTATGGACTTTAGTCTCCGCAGTGTGTTAAACGTGCACGCATTGTCGTGCACGTGTACACACATACAGAATACACACGGAACATGGCGGGCACAAGAAAGCGCATGCAAATAACTTGGAAACTATACACAACAAGGGCGGCTTCGTTTAACCGAAAGCACATGCTCCGTGAATTAAAAAACGAAATATTTTAATGCGTCCAATTGCAACGCTTACCGAGCGTTTGACTGGAGATTCGTGAAACACAAGCCCGCGCTGGAGCTGGGTTTATAGTCGCTGGTGGGCGAATCCCATTCCAAGCGAGCAAAGGGCGCTCGCTGTAAGGCGAATAAAGTGACCTCGTTCAACAAAAAAAAGGTGACCCTACGAAATCCGATTACATGTTAACGAGCCTCGCCATATGGCTTCGAGTTGCGTGTTTACAAGCGCGCAACCACACCGAATGATGCCGCACGCTCACAAGCCCCACAGCCTCGTTCGTTAAGACTTCAGATGGGGCCAATCAGGCTGCTTCGTCTCTCAACTGAGTGACTGTTACTGATGGAGGTTTTCACTGCTCGATTTGAGGGGGTCAAGGTAGAAGCG
>JAZEWU010000001.1:3675161-3699273 GCA_036362915.1 Geotria australis
TCCACTGAACGAATTTCCAATGGAAGAGCATTCCAGAGTCTTGGAGCAACGTGCGAGAAGGCTCTGTCTCCCATCGATTTGCGATCGTTTCGCGACCGAGCCTCGGACAGGTTTGTGGATGATGCTGGGTCCTCGTTCCCTGAGGGTGATTGGCTCAGTAGTTGTTATCGTTGGTCGCTACTGGAGATGTGGAGAGCGGTGGTGGTCGTGGCGGGGTTCGCCTCCGTTCGACAAACAGTTGCGAGGAGCGGTTGTGCAGCAGTCCAGCAGTTCCAAGGAGAGTGGACCAGACATGCCTTTCGTCAGCAACAGATTCCAGCTCTTCCTGGGGGGGGATTCCCAGGCGTTCCCAGGCCAGCCTCACCCTCGCCAGGATAAGCGGTTTAGAAAATGATTGAATGGATGGTAGTGCAGTGGCACTTGCCCCAACAGTCTGTTAAGGCTATACGGGGGATCTTTGTCTTTGTCTTTGTTTGCAGTGGCTAGCGCGCTACGTCGTGGGCCGCACTTTTGGGAACCGTGGGGCCGCCAATGGTTTATACCAATGGTTTATACGGTCCCACTTATTACGATGCACACATTTCAGGGGGGCATCCAATCAAAGAGTGAAATTAAACAGTCCCACAAGCTGGTGTGAATGTGGATCCGTATTTTAATAAGCGAGATCAGAGCAGAGAACCTGTTACGTGTAAATACTGTGCGTAATGCCGATTAACTCTTTCAGTGCCCTGTCGACGCCGATCGACATTATTTTTCATCATCCACTGTGCCCTGTCGACGCGCGTCGACACATTATAGTACTGCCTTACAACTCATTTTATGAATGAATGATAGTTCCCAAAGTTGTCACTAGCCACCGGCCTTTAGCCACCGACGCTGGTATTTCTGGTGGATCTGAGCTCGGCCGGGAAAGGGAGTCCAACTCTGACGGCACGGACGGGCGTGCGGGGTCCCCGTGCCGCTTGCAGGTTCGCGGAGCCCATCTTTGGCAGCGGTGACTACCCCGAGGCGATGAAGAGGGCTGTGGAGCAGAAGGACATTGATTGCGGTCGTCCGGGCGCCAACCGCCTGCCGGTGTTCACGGACGAGGAGAAGTCCTACATCAAGGGGACGTCGGACTTCTTTGGCCTCAATCACTACACGACCAGACTGGTGAGCGCGTCGCGCCGCGTGTTGCCTCCCGCGCGTCGCTCGCGACCGAGACTCGCCGCTGCTCCGTCATCTCTCACATGCGCTCTCACCCGGTCCGAATCCACTTGTGTCACAAGTCCGTCCATCCATCCATTGTCAGAAACCGTTAAATTCTCGACAGGGAAGCAGTGTGTGGCAATATGGCACCGGCAAAACCGCCTGGCTGCCTCCTCGACCTCTCTGCGCTTTCCTCGCGCCTCTGAGTTGTTCTCTCGTCGAATGAGTACCTTCGACAGTGAATAAATATGTGCGCGTTATAAATCTAATATTATTAGTATTATTAGGGTCGCCATGAGCCGGAGCCTATCCCGACAGAGACAGGGCGCAAGGCAGGGCTATACCCACGATGGGACGCCAGTCCATCACAAGGCACCGGGGGCAATTTAGCCTGCAGGCCAATTAACCTATGTAGCAGCATGTATTTGGACTGTGGGAGGAAACCGGAGTAGCCCGGCGAAAACCCACGCAGACACGGGGAGAACATGCAAACTCCACACAGAAAGGCCCCCGAGCCGAGATCCGAACCCGGGGGCCTTCTTGCTGTTAGGCGGCAGCGCTACCCACTACGCCACCGTGCCGCCCATAAAACTAGGATTTCAAACCGTCGCAATAATGTCACCTTACCGGCAATTTCGTACGCTGGCGAGCCGTGACACGCACGCGATAATCTCCGGGCGATCGGTTCGGCAAAAACCCGCTCGCTAATTGACCCGGTATTAAAACGCAGTTGACAAATGCCGCGTTTCCAGGTGAGGAGCGTGAGCAGGCCGTGCGAGGAGAGCTACGAGAACGACGGCGACTACGAGGCGCTCACCGACCCTACGTGGCCGCAGTCCGCCGCGCCGTGGCTCTACGCCGTGCCGTGGGGCTTTCGCCGACTCCTGGCCTACATCTCGAACCGCGTGGGACCCTCCGTGCCCATCCTCGTCACCGAGAACGGCTGGGCCACCGACTACGCGGCCGACGCGGTCAACGACACGGACCGAGTCGAATACTACCGCACGTACATCAACGAGGCGCTCAAAGGTGTGCGGGCCCAGCAGGGAGGGCGATGAGAATTATAATAATTATAATAATAGCATTTTATAGAGCGCCTTTCACCCGAGGGTCACAAAGCGCTGCGCAAAGGCCGCGGAGAGAACGGCATTTCAACGACAGAAAAAAAAACAACTAAAGCAACAAAAATTAAATGATTAATTTAAGGCTGCTTCGAATACACTGAAAGGCAAAAATCTGCCAGCGTCCCCTAAGATGGCCGTCACTTCCTTAACGGACTGTTGGGGGCAAGTGCGGTTAGCAAGCACCCGCGATACTAGGTTACTTCGATGTGTAAAAAGCGCCGCGCAAAATTCGCTCGCTGTAGGAAGAGACGGGAACGAACGACTCGGTGGCGCGACGAACCGCAGACAACGCAGGGAGGTGGTCGGGCGGTGGGTAGGTGGTATTAACAATTGCCAGAGCTCTCTGCGGGCTTCCACATATTCAGATTTACGTAAGCAATTAATGAGGTTTTTTTTGTTACATGCAGAAGGAAACTGGACCGTCTGGAGAAAACCCAGGCGTGTGAGGTGCGGCGGTCACGTTTGTTGTGCCGCCTAATCGTAGGTCAGGGTATGGCGCCTCAAAGTCCAATGAAAGAGAGTTTCACAAGATGTATGTGATCCACCAACCCTCGCCTCCACGGCGCTGGAATAGAGGCATGCGAGAACACGGCCAGGCAATGCGTCGCGGCTCCTGCGCCCAATTATCCACTTCTTCTTCTTTGCGATTCTTCGAAGCACGATGGTCAGCCTGTGGACATCGTTGTCTTTCAGCTCGGCCTCGAAGTGTTTGGTAGACTTCGCAGGCAATACCAAGTATTACCTGACAGGGATCGCGACGTGAACGCTTCTACCTTGACCCCCAATTATCCACTAATTTGTATAAAGTGATTCGTACATTACTTAAATGGGAAAAGCCACAAAGCATCATTACCGGCTAGGAGCAGACTGATGTCCATTTGCTACACAACAACAAGCGTTGTGTAGCCCCGGAACAGCCGCCAATCGGAGTCTTTTTGGATAAACTGCAGCAGGACTTTCGAGGGGATTGCTTGGAGATGACAAGCGATGTACGACGCGTTGAATTTCCGAGGCATTGAATCACGATATCAATGCAAATTCATGTCCTATATACTCATTAATTTATTGTCAGAAACCGCTTAATCCTGTACAGGGTCGCAGTGAGCCGGAGCCTATTCCGGCAGACATAGGACGCAAGGCAGGGCTATACCCAGGATTGGACGCCAGTCCACCACAGGGCACCAATTAACCTAATGAATAAATATGGAATGTGGTCAATGCATGAGGAACCGTAGGCCTCCAGTCTAATTGGCGAGATCTGCTCCATTGCTGGGATGCATGATGTTGAAAACACACTTGTGGAGCCGCAGTTGAAATTGCATGTAGAAAAAGGTTTGAATTAATAATGACATAAACCATAACATCAGTGAAATCCCTGACATGGAAAAGCCAGAAAACAATGACCTGCAATCACTGAATCGTGCATCCGCTTGCTTGACTGCCATCTACCGGCCACCACTCGGCTCAACAGGGTTGACAATTTACAAATGAATGGGAACCACAAACACACCATGTGCGTCTCCGATTTCATTGTGGTTAAAGGCAGATGTGAAAGTAAGCCGGTACGGTCCGTTACCGCGTACCGGTAAGAAAGTGGCCGAATCATTCAATACGGGGGGTCAAGGTAGAAGCGTTCACGTCGCGATCCCTGTCAGGTAGTACTTGGTATTGCCTGCGAATTCTACCAAACACTTCGAAGCCAAGCTGAAAGACGACCATGTCCAGAAGCTAGCCATCGTGCTTCGAAGAATCGCAAAGAAGAAGAATTCAATACGGCACAGGTGGGAAGGGGTGGGAGGTGTTGCAAAACAGTCGTAGCGGTAAGAATTTGAAGTTTTCAGAAACCGCTTAATCCTGTACAGAGTCGTGGTGAGCCGGAGCCCATCCCGGCAGACACAGGGCGCAAGGCAGGGGATCACCGAGGATGGGACGCCAGTCCTTCGCTGGGCGCCTGGGGAACTTTAGTCAGTACGCCAATTAACCTGGCAGCATGTCTTTGGACGGTGGGAGGAAACCGGAGCGCCCGGCGAAAACCCACGCAGACACGGGGAGAAACATGCAAACTCCACACCGAAAGGCCCCCGAGCCGAGATTCGAACCCGGGAACCTTCATGCTGTGAGGCGGCAGCGCTACCCACTACGCCACCGTGCCGCTTAAGGGATAATAATAATCTACTTTTGTAACGTGCGCATTTTCTCCGGGCGCGTTGCACCCGTTGATTCGGAGGCGCGGAGCCCTGCTCAGTCGGTTTGTTGATCCAGATGACAAATCGTGCACGCGCGTTCGAATGTCAGGTTCTCATTCCGCGTGTGACCTCTGCCACCCCACGCACGGTGCAGCCGTGAAGCTGGACGGCGTGTCTCTGCGCGGATACACCGCCTGGTCGCTCATGGACAACTTCGAGTGGCGGGAGGGCTACAGCCAGCGCTTCGGCCTGCACCACGTGGATTTCGAGGACCCGGATCGGCCCAGGACACCCAAGGAATCGGCGCTCTTCTACGCGTCGGTCATCCGCAACAACGGTTTCCCGGCGGAAGGCGGCAGGAGCGGGGGGCGCACGGTGAGTGGGGGAGACAAGCCGGGACATTGCCCGGCTGCACAGACCCAGCCACCGGAATGTCCGCTGCCGTGATGTCGTATTGTCGCCGGTCGGCGAAAAGTCATTTTTTAATTTCTCACCGGTGCGGTCGCATCGCACCTCACATTTTCTAGCTGTAAATGGAGTGAATGCTTCGGCCAATTTCCGTCTGGTACGCGTTGCCGGGCCGTACCGCCTTACTTTCACCTCTGATTGGTGCTGACATCGTATTGTGTCTGCACGGGGTGGAACGATTTACCGGCAGTGATTTGATGAGTTGTGATTCAGTTTCGGATTGATCCGTAATAAAGCACGGAATAGTGCTTTTTTAGATTTTGGTGAATATACTCAATGTTCCTCACCTCTTTGAGTCGACTTTATTTCCCACCGATTTTGCCTCTGGTTCAACAATCAATTGTTGGAGTTTAGCAGCAGTCCATTATATGTTTTTCTTGATTGTGAATCAGCTGTAATTACAGGTTATCAAATCTCTTTGTGGTGGAATCGTGTTTTCTAATTTTAAGGCAATTGTGTAAAACGACCAAGTTGGCTTTATAAAGTAAGTGCTTGTAGCATCTGTTTAAAATTCTGAATACATAAAATCGTTAAGCCGTAAAGAAATAATATGTTTTTGTTGACATTTAAGCATGGCGGCACGTTGGCGTGATGAGTAGCGATGGCTCCTCACAGTAAGAAGGCCCTGGGTTTTATTCCCAGCTCGGGAATCTTTCTGTGTGGCGTTTGCATGTTCTCCCCGTGTCCGCGTGAGTTTTCGCCGGGTACTCCGGTTTCCTCCCACAGTCCAAAGACATGCTGCCTATGTTAATTGTCCTTACTAAATTGCCCCCGGTAACCTGAGATATTGTAACTCGCTTTCCGCTCCCCGCTGGATAACTGTTAAAAAGAGCTCAATAGCTCAACGGTTTCTTCCAGCTTACATAGTAACCGACAGGGTACATTATGGCTCTGCAATGAACACAAACTTTACATAAGTGAAATGTTAACCGATTAATTGTTGTTCTTGTTGTTGCCGCTGTTGCTGTAAAGAAATTAATCATCTTGAAATCAACAAACTGCTTGAAATTCTACAAACGATTCAATAAATTATACCCGATTTAAAATTTCAATCACCTCGTATCTTCAGTGTGTTTTGTTTGATATCGTGTTGTTTGTTTTCTGAACATTTATAGAAAATGCTGGTTTGAATTTCGGGGGCTCCCATTAGCAATTGACCTCTCCATATATGTGCATCCAGAACCATAGGGCAGCAGTGAACTATGATGACCGTATTGTACTGATGAGCCCTAATGAGGGTGAACGTGGACTTCAGTTGTCTCTGTTTCCACTGCTGCACGTTGGAACGGCCACAACTTTTATGCGATAGCGGCCTATACAATAATGTGGCTGAACACTCAGGCCTTCCGAGCTGGTGGTTTAGACAAGACTCAGAACGTTGTCATGTGCAGCTGCTTGATGGATAAATACCACGCAGGATCGTGGGAGACTGGCAGTTTGGGGAGAGGCCTTCAACCACCAGTGGATTGATCAAGACCGATGACGACAGACTCGACTTAGTATTAAAATCTAGACATTGTTTGTTTGGTAATTTTCATTATTTTAGGGCTAGTCTATAAAGTAGATGCTAGCCAGAAGACTTTTCTACGAAGAGAATCACCTCCAATTAAAGGACCAAGTTGCGTGTAAAGTTAATTCACCGCGGGGAAAATAAGCCGCTTTGAGGTGTCTGCACGACGACGTTACAGCGGAACAACTAGACACACTGGCATCTTATCAAATTAATTTCACTCTTATGTTTTTGTTTGCTTAATTTGTTATTTTTGTCAATTCACGTGTTTGTTATGTCGTTAAAAGCTTGCAAGCTCACTGGGTAGTTTTCTGCTGTAATAATAAACATCTATCTATGTTCACTCAAGTTACACAGGGTAATGTATTTCCAAAAAAGGCACAGTAGTTTAAATGACATTTTTCACAATGTGGCTGTGTGGAATTGCTCGTCCCCTCTCTCTGTGAGCAGGTGGGTCCTGGGAGTCTTTGTGAGGAGAGTTAAACGTCTCCTGGCGTGTTTGGTCATCAAAATAGAGGGCATTAAATTGTCTGGGGGACAACTCTCCCTGAACGAGGAGGATTGTGAGTGTCTCGGAGATGTCCGATGCCTCCAATTTAATGAAGAAGGGATGTCTCCGTTAAGGGAAGCTAAGGGGGGCATCTTATGTCTGGAGACGTCTCAATGAATAAAAAGGACAATAATCTAGGAGACGTTTCTTTGTGAAAATTCTGCAATTGGGAAATCCTGGAAACCCATGCAACTCTTCGTAATAAGAGCTGACTAGAATCATCTCAGCATGTCTCTGTGAATTGGTAGACCACTATGGTATGGGGATGTTTCCACACATAAGGGGGACTAATTATCCATAGTATATCCCTTTTTATGGGTTAGGTCACATAACAAATCAGTTTTCAGAACCTTTGTTTCTGATGCAGCTGATTGCAACTATTAGCGAAGCGTCGTACCTTCATTGTAAATGTCGTGGGTGTGCGGAGGTAAGGAATTACCTTACTAATTGGGTGGAGGTGTGTTTGCGACATTTATAATTTTTCATGTGAGCTAACCCATGAAAAAGGGACACACTATAGACATCAATGGTCACAGAAGCATTGATGTCAAAGGGACTAATTATCTACGGGATGTCCCATCATGAAGGAGCTAGGGGCTGTGAGCGTCTGGGCCACCGCGTATGATCGGATTCTCCTCCGGGTCACCCGTCTCACCGTTGCTGCCGACAGGACTCAGGGTCACTCTCAGCTCCGAGTGGCCTCGACAGGAGCCGCGCTCCCCTGGCGGCCTCTCTCGTCCCCTCCAAGGCCAGCGAGGACATATGGGGTCGCTTCTCTAGCCAGAGCGTGGCGGAGAGAGACGAGTTCCTGTACGGGTCGTTTCCGTCCGGATTCACCTGGAGCGCAGCCACGTCCGCTTACCAGGTGACGACGGAGGAGAGCTCGCGTGTGGTGGTTCGGCGCGAGGAAGCTTTCAGAGCTGGGAGAGAAACGATGGCTGTTGTTGCTGCTGGCGAGGATAGAAACGTCGTGGAGCAGGGTGGCGCAGTGGTAACATCTGCGCCTCACAGCAAGAAGGTCCCACGTTCGAATCTCGGCTCGGGCGCCTTTCTGTGTGGAGTTTGTGTGTTCTCCCCCTGTTCTGCGTGGGTTTTCTCCGGGTTCTCCGGTTTCCGCCCACATCTTAAAAAAAACACTCATTAATTATTTGGCCGATAACATCATAATATATAGGAAGCAGTGTGTGGCAATATGGCGCCGGCAACACCGCCTGGCTGCCTCCTCCACCTCTCTCTGCTTTCCTCGCGCCTCTGAGTCGTTCTCTCGTCGAATGAGTACCCACGACAGTGAATGAATATGTGCGCGTTATAAATGTAACATTATTATTAATATTAATAACGCACGTTATAACGTGATGTGAACCGGCAGTGATAATTCTACACTCCCATTCCGGATCGCAGCATTACTCTTTGAGAATTACCATTAAGAGCTGCACATAAACACTGCATTTTTTATCCAGTGCTCAGACCCACTACATCAAGCAACCCCGCAACGTTTGTTCAACAGGGCTGACTGTAGATGACATTCAGTGATTCAAAACTGGTCCGGAGTTTAATTGCTGAAATTCTTTAGCAAAATCTATTTAATTACAGCCTTGAGCCAACGTTACAAATTGCACATTCCTATGACAACGGGGCAGGGTCTGTCCAGAGTACAATCACGGCCACAAACAAACGTTCAGAAACCGCTTAATGCTATACAGGGTTACGGTGAGCCGGAGCCTATCCAGGCAGACAAAAGGCACAAGGCAGGGCTATACCCAGGCATGAGACGCCAGTTCATAACATGGCACCGGCAGCAATTTAGTCCGCAGGCCAATTAACCTATACAGCAGCATGTCTTTAGATTGTGGGAGGAAACCGGGGTGTCCGGCGAAAACCCACGCGGACACGGGGGAAAGAACATGCAAACTCCACAAAGAAAGCCACCCGAGCCGGTGATTCGAACCGGGGAGCTTCTTGCCGTGAGTCGGCAGCGCTACTCGCCGCGCCACCGCGCCGAACCCCACCGCAAAACAAAACAAATCGAAAACACAGCGCGCCTGATGTCACCCGCAGGTGGAGGGCGCCTGGGACGCGGACGGCAAGGGCCCGAGCATCTGGGACGACTTCTCTCACCGCCCGGGCAACATCAAGAACAACGACACGGGCGACGTGGCGTGCGACAGCTACCACCGCATCGCCGCCGACGTGTACATGCTGCGGGGGCTGCGCGTCTCGCACTACCGCTTCTCCGTGTCGTGGCCGCGCGTTTTCCCGACTGGCCGACGCGACAGCCTGAACGCTGCCGGCGTCCGCTACTACGGCGCGCTCATCGACGCTCTCCTGGCCGCCGGCATCGCGCCCGTGGTCACGCTCTACCACTGGGACCTGCCGCAGGCCCTGCAGGACGCGGGCGGCTGGCAGAACGAGACTCTGGTCGAGCTGTTCGACGACTACGCGGACTTCTGCTTCGCGGAGTGGGGCGACCGCGTCAAGTTCTGGATCACATTCAACGAGCCGTACGTGGTCTCGTGGCTGGGCTACGGCGTGGCGGCGTTCGCGCCGGGCATCTGGAGTCCGGGACACGCTCCCTACCGAGTGGCGCACACCATCGTGAAGGCGCACGCGCGCGCCTACCGAACGTACGACTCGAGGTACCGGGCCGCGCAGCAGGGCGTCGTGTCCATCACGCTGAGCACCGAGTGGGCCGAGCCCAGGGACCCGTCCGACCCGAGGGACGTCGCCGCCGCGGACAGGTTCCTGCAGTCCATCCTGGGATGGTTCGCGCACCCCATCTTCAAGAACGGAGACTACCCGGACGCGCTCAAGTGAGAGTCGACGGACGCGTTTCGCGTTATCTCGTCTCGCGCGTCTTTAGCAGGCGCGGGGTGGTTTGCAATGGGATGTTGTTCCAGGGCTGCTCAGCAATCAAAACCCCTGGAGCGTTTTAGAGACAGCTCCGGATGAAATTAACTCCTGCTTTTTAAGGATAGGTTTTATGTTCACTCATTTAAAATGTGTATTTCTAATTAATAAATAACTTGACCGACGGGCGTTCTTGCTCCAAGCGTGTAACATGGTTCTTCTGACATCTCTTGTCCATTATAAATAGATTATAATTCTTGCGTGTGGCTTTATGTGCCCTGCGATGGACTGGCGTCCTATCCTCGGTATCCCCCTGCCTTCCGCCCTGTGTCTGCCGGGGTGGGCTCCGGCTCACCGCGACCCTGTACGGGATTAAGCGGTTTCACAAAATGGATGCGTACGGCTTTTTATTCTCGACTCATAAGCAGGAGGCTTTATAATCAACGCTAGTGCGTTCATAAAGGATCCTTCTGCGACGGAGGGTTTATCCTTCCGATACGTCCCGCCCGCGCGTCGCGCAGGTGGCAGGTGGGAAACAAGAGCGCGCTGCTGGGCCTCAACGAGTCGCGGCTGCCCACCTTCACCGACGAGGAGCGCCTCCTCATCCGGGGCTCGGCGGACGTGTTCTGCCTCAACGGCTACACGACGCGCATCGTGAGCTACGCCATGCGGCCCTTCGACCCGCCGCACTACGAGCACGACCGCGACACGCTCGAGGAGACGGACCCCTCGTGGCCGACCTCGGCGGCCGACTGGCTGCGGCCCGTCGCGTGGGGCATGCGGCGACTGCTGGGCTGGGTCGCCGCCGAGTACGGCCCCGTGCCGGTCTTCATCACCGAGAACGGCGTCGCCTCCGAGTACCTGTCCGGCAACGACGACCCCGACCGCATCCAGTTCTACGAGACGTACATCAACGAGGCGCTCAAAGGTGCGGGCCCCGCCGCGTGGCCGCCGGGGCGGCGGATTGTCTCGTGCCGTGGCCGAGAGGACGACTCAGAGGCGCGAGCAAAGCGCAGATATAGATGGACAGATTATTGTTATTATTGCAGCAGAAAAAATACCCGGTGAGCTTGCAAGCTCTTTACGGGAATCCTGCGACGCAACAAACATGCGAGTTGTTGACAATTATTAAAATATACACAGAGGTGGAGAAGGCAGCCAGGCGGTTTGCAGGCGCCAATATATTTACTCACACTGCTTCATATGTATTATGATGTTATCGGCCAACTAATTAATGAGTGTTTTTTAAAGTTGTGGGAGGAAACCGGAGAACCCGAAGGAAACCCACGCAGAACAGGGGGAGAACACACGTCTCAGAACGTGTATCGATAGTCCAAGCAGCGTGGATAGCCATTGCATATGAGTACGGATTTTGTGTGCAAGTGTATGTTCGTGGGAGATCGGTGGTTAGCGCGCTGAGCACATCTATGAAGGTCGACCCGGTACACGAGGGGGGCGGGTAGCCAGCACACCACGGGCAGCCTTCGTCTTCCCAGTCGCGTTGTTTACACGCCGCACCAGGTACGTGATTGAGACTGAGTCGACCTAGGGGAGGCTAAGGACTGGATCAAATAATCACCACCGGTGTTGGCCGTAAGCAAGAATCCTCTCAAGAGCTTGCAAGCTCACCGGGTATTTTTATGCTGTAATAATAAACATCTACCTAACTAAACCGGGTTTGTAGCACAGAGCACTAACCACCGCTGTCTTACGCACACAACACACGCACGCACGCACGCAATCCGCACGGCAGCTTCGATGCTGGACGGCGTGGACCTGCGCGGCTACACGGCGTGGTCGCTCATGGACAACTTCGAGTGGAACAGCGGCTACAGCATGCGCTTCGGCATGCACCGCGTGGACTTCGCGCACCCGTCGCGGCCGCGAACCCCGAAGCGCTCGGCCCACGCGTACGCGGCCGTCGTGCGCGACAACGGCTTCCCCGAGCCGCAGCGAGACCGGCCGCTCTACGGCCTCTTCCCCCCGGACTTTGCGTGGAGCTCCGCCACGTCGGCGTACCAGGTGCCGCGACTCGCTCGTCCCGATACTTCGCCAACCGCGCCGTCCCTGTGTCTGTTAAATGATAATAATAATAGCCATAGTAAAGCTCTGTTTAAGGGTTTAGGTCACGTGAAAAGATATGTCAGTGTTGTGTAGCCGTCGATATCTTTTCACGTGAGCTAAACCCTTAAACGGAGCTTTACTATGGATAACATTGGTCATGAAAGCCTTCGAGTTAAATTCAATAATAATAGCATTTATAGAGCGCGTTTCACCCGAGGGTCAGAGCGCCGCACAGGGCTGCAGAGAGAACGTGACAGAGAAGCGCCGCTTCTCTGTCACCGCACCTGCAGCCTGGAGCAGCATGCTTACCTCCCTCACTGGCTGCGTCTCTCACTACCTGCAGCCTGTGGCAACACTCTGCTACCCCCCTCCCCCCCGCACTCCCTGCATCTCCCACCACCTGCAAACACCCTGCTACCCACTCGCTCACGGCTCATTGCATCGCCCACCACCTTCGAATAGCAATTCACGAAACACAGTACCTGTTCGCCATGACACACACACACAGCGACCGAGCCGGGCTCCGTGCCTCTGAGCCTCACGCTCACGAGTCAAAAAATGTTGCGCATTTTACAGCTTGCTCAGCCTTAATAATACAAATTTTGTTGCTGTGATTTGTATTCGTTGTTTTTTGTCGTTGTTGACATGCCGTTCTCTCCGTGGCCCTTGTGCAGCGATTTGTGACCCTCGGGTGAAAGGCGCTCTATAAAATGCTATTATTATTATAATTCGGCACGGCTTTGTCGATTTGAACTTGCGAGCCGCGTGACCGCTCAACACGGCAGCGCCGATCGCCCGCTGCTCCCGGCGCTGCCCCCTCTCTCTCGCCCGCGAAACCCCACAACGCCTTCGAAAACCCCCCGATCGATAACCGCGCCCGCAGATCGAAGGCGCCTGGCAGTCGGACGGCAAGGGCCTGAGCATCTGGGACGAGTTCTCGCACTCGCCCGGCCGGGTGGCGCGCGGCGACACCGGCGACGAGGCGTGCGGCAGCTACCAGCTGTGGCCGCGCGACGTGGAGGCGCTGAGGGCCCTCGGCGTGTCGCACTACCGCTTCTCGCTGTCGTGGCCGCGCCTGCTGCCCGACGGCACCGACTCGCGCGTCAACCCCGCCGCGGTGCGCTACTACGGCGAGCTGATCGACGGGCTGCTCGCAGCCGACATACAGCCGCAGGTGAGCAACGCGGCTTGCCGTGAGCGAGATGGTACCGTCGGTTTTTTTTGGAGAAAAAAATAACGTGTAATCTCGGCTCGGGTGGCCTTTTCGTGTGGCGTTTGCATGTTCTCCCCGTGTCCGGGCACTCCGGTTTCCTCTCACCGTCCAAAGATATGCTGCCAGGTTAATTGGCGTACTGACTAAATTTCCCCAGGCGCCTTGCGATGGACTGGCGTCCTATCCTCGGTGTTCCCCTGCCTTGCGCCCTGTGTCTGCTGGGATAGTCTCCGGCTCACCGCGATCCTGTACAGGATTAAGCGGTTTCTGAAAATGGATGGATGGATGGAAAATAAACTGTGCAATGCTGTGTATTTTGGACTATTTGGTTTAACAAAATGTGTGCAATGGCTACGTGTAAATGTTTTTTTTGTTGTTGATTTAAATTTTGTTTATTGTCAGCAACTCGCATGTTTGTTGTGTCCCGTAAAGGGCTTGCAAGCTCACAGGGTATTTTTCTGCTGTAAAAATAAAACATCTGTCTATCTATCGGTGGCTGATACCATCAGACGGCTCGCTGCCTGCCGGATTTGCCGGTAAAAGTCAGTGGGAAGGGGTTCAAATATCGTGGTGCTAGGTTAGAGTCAGGGCTGCTTGTTGATTAAATGGGGCCGACAAACCTCACGCTGGGTTTTTCAGTTTCAGGCGACAAATCTGAGAGGTTTCAGTTAATAATTTGAATACACACACGGTGGCTTTACGAGGATGGTGCTGTGGTTGAAGAACGTCGTTCACAAAGGGAAGGCTTGTGAGCTTAATTCTAGAGAGAAGATGATTTAGGCCATTATACTTTTGAAGTCAAGAAAATATGTACAACTGTGTGGGTCATCAACAGTGGTTTGTCCTATGCATAGACCAGTCTCCACTAGTCTCCACTAAATGCTTAACTACGCCAGTAAAGATACAGAATTACCGTACTGCATGCAGAAAACGTGCCTCTTTACTTGGAGTGGCTTTCACACATCTGTTAGAACAACCATTAAAGTAAAAACGGGTTAAAGGTGCAGCCTAGAAATGTCTTGCTCATGCCACTGCTGATGGACGATCCTCGACTCGAGGGAGCTCTAGAGAACCCCATTAAATGAAATTCAAGTATTGGTATTTATTCACTTAAAAGTTGCTCGAGGCTAGCTACTTTCGTCCCTCATTCGCGTGAGCCGTTCCTTGGGCCCTGCCACTCCGTCAGGTGACGCTGTACCACTGGGACCTGCCGTCAGCGCTTCAGGCGACGGGCGGCTGGAAGGACGAGCGCTTGGTCGACCTCTTCGCCAACTACGCGCGCAAGTGCTTCGAGCTGTTCGGCTCGCGCGTGCGCTTCTGGATCACCTTCAACGAGCCGTGGATCGTGGCCCTGCTGGGTCACGGGTACGGGTCTCACCCTCCCGGTGAGTGCTGCGGCCATCGCGCGGAGGTGAAACGAAGCGAGTTGGCACGATTTGGAGCACAGGCGGTGCATCTGCCAGTCATCTCGGTCAGGCAGCCCACGACGTGGGCCTCAAGTTGCGTATGGCCTGGCACAGGCGCCTTGGTGACGTCACCCTCACTTAGTGGCGAATGGCCAGTTGTTGTTGTTTTTGTTAGAGGTGAAAGTGAGCCGGTGCAGTCCGGTTCGGCGTACCGGTAAGTGGCCGAAGCATTCGGTACGGTACAGGTGGGAAAGGAGGGGTTTGCGATACGATCCGGAACGGTTAGAAATTTGAGTTACTTTCGCCCCCTGGTTGTAATACGCAGAAGGTTGGACAGTGGGCAGCACAGGTGGCGGATCTGCCGTTCGTCTCAGTCAACATGGGTCTGCCCAGTGACGTCTCGCCAGTGAGATTTTGACACTTCACGTGGCCTCAAAATCCACCTAACCTTGCAACAAGCACTGTGGTGGCACCCACCGGTCTCAGCTTTCTGTGTCATGTGGAACGGGTCGCTGGCCACTTTGAGGCTTTACCGCTCGTACACATTGCAACTATCTCCCGCAAAAGCCTTTGGGAAGTCTTCCAATTAACCCATTTCTAAACCCAATGGTCTCATACGTAATGGGTAATGGCTTGCTTCATGCTTTTGCTATTGAGTAAAACAGGAGGGGAAACGGTCAACAGAGTCCTGCCCTGATCCAGCCCACCTCATAACGGCCGGTACTGGAAGCCTCGATTTATTCTACCGCCGAGTGTCTGCCGTGGAGTCTGTGATTTCTCATCTCAGCCTCACTCTTCTCCCAGCCGCAAAAGTTTTCTTCATGACTGGAGGGGACGCGTGCCGGCTTGAACAAAAAAAAAAACCCACACCATCGAACCGGGGGGCAAGGTAGAAGCGTTCACGTCGCGATCCCTGTCAGGTAATACTTGGTATTGCCTGCGAATTCTACCAAACACTTCGAGGCCGAGCTGAAAGACAACGATGTCCAAGAGGCTGACCATCGTACTTCGAAGAATCGCAAAGAAGAAGACCATCGGACCGACAGAGCGTGAAAACGAATCGGCGCGTCGCAAGCCGTAAGTAACGGTCTGTCGTAGATGCCAACCCGGGCCCGTCGTTTGTCGCCGCTTTGCCGACGCGCCAGGCGTGGGGGAGCCGGGCCGCGGGGAATACCGCGCCGCACACACTCTGCTGCTGGCTCACGCGGCCGCGTGGCACGTCTACGATCGCGAGTTCCGCTCCGAGCAGCGAGGCCTCATCTCCATCACGCTCAACTCGGACTGGGCCGAGCCGCGCAACCCCAACAGTCACACAGACGTCGAGGCTGCCAACAGATACCTGCAGGCGAGTCGTGGCTCCCGCATTGCCCCCCCCTCCTGGGAATAGCACTCTTGTCCCCCCTGTGTCTGCCGGGAAAAGCTCAGGCCCTGCGCGCCCCTGTGTGCGGGGTTAAGCAGGTAGATGTTCGAAGGCTTTCATGACCAATGTTATTCATAGTGAGGTTCTGTTTATGAGTTTAGGTCATGTGAAGGTGTGTAAGTGAAGCACACCCGTCGATATGCCGGAGCAAACGAGTGAGCACATGCATCACTTACCTCAAAAGATGGCACCGACGTTTCGCCGGCATTACAGCAAGCTGAATCCCTGATGATGCTTTTCACATGACCTAAACTCATAAACAGAACCTCACTATCAGGTAGATGTTATTTGTTACATAATAATAATAATAGCATTTTATAGAGCGCCTTTCATCCGAGGGTCACAAAGCGCTGCACAAGGGCCGCGGAGAGAACGGCATGTCATTCATAATAAACTGTGTTTTTACCTTCTGATTTACGTATGTGTAGTATTAGTCAGTGCTTGTTATTATGCTGCGTACATTTAAATTCCTAATTGTTGTTCGCTTTAGTTTTTTTCATGAATTGTGCCTCAATATAGAAATGTTTCATTCGGATTTAATTTGGGCAATGGCCTGTCGTCATTCGAGTTCAAAGAGTAACTCACTTTGAAGTGAGAGTAACTCACTTAACATGAGAGAAAACCTCGCCTGGAAATCTCTACGCTTTAAAACAAACGCGTCTGTACACCACTGTCAACAGAGTCCTTTAATCTGTATTGTCAATTACGGTGGTCTTTTAACACATTCGCACCGGTGGCTTCTCTGTCACAGCTTGATCCTTGTCCCTGTATTCTGCAGGGAGAGTCTCAGCTCTGCTATCCCTCTGTGTTGTTGTACCCTTGAGTTTAATGCGAACGAGGTCGATGAGCGATCGAACAGTGACGGACCGTCTGCCCGCTGTTGCCCTGCGTAGTTTTTCCTGGGATGGTTCGCCCACCCGATCTTCAAGACCGGCGACTACCCGGACGTGATGAAGTGGATGATCGGAAACCGGAGCATGGAGCAAGGCCTCGCCGAGTCGCGGTAGCTGTGCCGACGATCGCACCGGTTCCTCCGCATTGCGGATCGACAGCCAACACCCACTGCTACACGACGTGCCGTCTATTCACATCCAATACTATAATAATAATTTTACATTTATAACGCGCACATATTCATTCACTGTCGAAGGTACTCATTCGACGAGAGAACGACTCAGAGGCGCGAGGAAAGCGCAGAGAGGCGGAGGAGGCAGCAAGGCAGCTTTTGCCGGCGCCATATTGCCACACACCGCTTCATATATATTATGATGTTATCGGCCAAATAATTAATGAGTGGTTTTTTTTAAGTCGTGGGAGGAAACCGGAGAAGCCGGCGGAAACCCACGCAGAACAGGGGGAGAACACACAAACTCCACACAGAAAGGCACTGGAACTGTACAGGGTCGCCGTGAGCCAGAGATATAAAGCAAGAGCCGGCAAACACGGCACACGGCAGGGCTATATCCAGGATGAGACGCTAGTACATCGCAGAGCACCGCGGGCAATTTAGTCAGGCCAGTTAACCTAGGCAGAAACAGCATGTCTTTGGACTGTGGGAGGGAACTGGAGTACTCGGTGAAAACCCACGCATCAATGCAATACTTAAGAGAACTGCAGTACAACCTTCACGAAACGCCGATTCTCGGTCGCGGCACGCACAACCTGGAACAGCCTGCCACACCTATTGCGTCAAACACAGTCCCCCACAGCCTTCAAAAAACTCTTAAAAAGTCACCTCTTCACTGACTCACAACAAACCGACTGAGCAGGGCTCCGCGCCTCCGAATCAACGGGTGCAACGCGCCCGGAGAAAATTGCGCACGTTACAAAAGTAGATTATTATTATGTGTACGTATCCTTTCTCACAGTGGTGACAGGCTGCTTATACGGAATGTCTCTTGTTCACAAAGAAGGCCTGAATCACCAAGCAAGAAACCGATCAGAACTTTAAACACGATGCTGGTTTTCAGCAACGTAGGCCCCAAAGCTCTGCAATGACCCCTGACCCTGTGCTGATTGTCGGCGTACCGTCCTCTCCTGGGAGCTCTGAGAATTGCTATTAAGAGCTGTTCTTTCGGCATATCCGTGTCGAGCGAAGGAGAGAGCAGGATTGCTCGACACGACCATCCTGAAAAATCAGCTCTTAAGAGCAAGTCTCATACATCGAGCAGCGAAAACCGACATCAATACATCTCTAAGTCAAATTAAAATAAAATGAATGATCATATCCTTGTTCGGTCTCGTGAGATGTTCTTCCCGTCGAGGTGGCGACCAAACCGTGTCCCTCTGTCCCCGCTCCCTGAAGGCTGCCGGAGTTTACAGAGGCGCAGAAGGCCTCGTTGCGTGGAACGCACGACTTCTTTGGCCTAAACCACTACACGTCGGTGTTGGCCTTCCCGCGAGGCTACAACTCCTCCGACCAGTCGTACGACGCGGACAGGTGTGCGTGCGTGCGCGCAGTGGGGAGCGGTAGCCCAGTGCAGGTGTGCGTGCGTGCGCGCAGTGGGGAGCGGTAGCCCAGTGGTTAGCGCGCTGGGCTACGAATCTGGCGACCCGAGTTCGAATCCCGCTCACGGCCAACACTCAGTGACGATTTTCTGAACCGGTCCTGGGC
Source organism: Geotria australis (assembly GCA_036362915.1). Taxonomy (NCBI): domain Eukaryota; kingdom Metazoa; phylum Chordata; class Hyperoartia; order Petromyzontiformes; family Geotriidae; genus Geotria; species Geotria australis. Next base: position 3,693,752 of record JAZEWU010000001.1, read on the forward strand.
CTCCCCTAGGTCGACTCAGCCTCAAATGAGTACCTAGTGCAGTGTGTAAACATTGCCACTAGGGAGACAAAGGCGGCCGGGCGTGGTGCTGGTCACCCACCCCCTCGTGTGCCGTATCGACCTGCATAGGTGCTCGCTAACGGCACTTGCCCCAACAGTCTGTTAAGGCTATACGGGGATCTTTGTTTTTTTTTGTACGCGAGCCGAGCGCCGGGCGGCTAAAACTCGACAATCTGGCACGGTAGCGAGCAGAGATGGTGCCCCAGCAAGTTCTAGAGACCCACAGTAGAGCACATCTGACCCACTCTTACACGATGGCCAGATGCCTCGGAAGCAGGCGGAAGCACCCACACTTTACCCCACCAGACGTAACATACCAATTGACCAACTGCAACGGACTAAGTTACATCGCTGGCTGCACAGGGGACGGTGAATGGTGCCGGGAGGGAGGGTGGGGATTTAAGACACACGCTCCCATACCAATCGACCAGCGTGCCGACCATAGCCCCGCGCCCCGTCGCACCGTAAACGCGGCCTCAAAGTCCCGCCCGCAGACTTGTCGCGTGGTTTGTCGGTCCGCGCACGCACGCACGCAGGGGCCTGGGCGTCGAGTCGCACCGCACGTGGCCCGTGTCCGGCTCGAGTTGGCTCCGCGTCGTGCCCTGGGGCCTGCGGAGGCTGCTCGCGTACATCCGCGGCGAGTACGGGGACCCGCCCGTCTACGTCACGGAGAACGGCGTGTCGGAGCGCGGCAGCCTGGACCTCAACGACACGTGGAGGATCCGCTTCTACCGCACCTACATCAACGAGGTGCTCAAAGGTAGCGTATTGGCCCGTGACCACAGCTACCGATGATGATGATGACGATGATAACCGAGGGTGGTTGCTGTTTGTTGTCGCAGCTGCCGGTGAGTGAATTGTAGACCCTGTGTAATCGTTTCAAAATGTGTGCGCTGATTTAACGTGAAGGCTTTCGTTGACCGATGATGAAGCTGATTGCAACTATCAGCGAACAGTCGTGCCTTCATTGTAAATGTCGGGGATCAAGGTAGAGGCGTTCACGTCGCGATCCCTGTCAAGAAATACTTGGTATTACCTGCAAATTCTACCAAACACTTCGAAGCCGAGCTGAAAGACAACGATGTCCAGAAGCGCAACAGATGCCAGAAGCCCCTCAGTCTGGAGCAAGAAGAGAGACCAATGCCCGCCGCCTTTAAGGCCAGCACTGACTATTACATCTCTAAATGTTGAAGGGCTGTCTGCAACTAAAGAAGAACTTGTTGCAATGGGAAACTGTCATATAACCATCACGCTTCGAAGAATCGAATCGAATTGTAAATCTCGTGGATTCGCTCTCCAACATAACCGGTGTGCTGGAGTAGTAAACAACTCGCACGTTTTGTTCACGTGACAAACCTTACTGATTGGCCGTGTCGGGTGGAGGCGGCTTTACGACACTTATTTTTTCACGTGACCTAACCCACACAAAAAAAAGTGGATGCACGACGGGTAATTCGTGCGCTGCAGTCGATTTCTAACAACCGCACGCGCCGCCGCTGCTGCCGCCACAGCCATCGAGCTGGACCACGTGAACGTACGAGGGTACACGGCCTGGTCGCTGATGGACAACTTCGAGTGGACGGAGGGATACCAGGAGCGCTTTGGCCTCTTCCACGTGGACACCGCGGACCCCGAGCGGAGGCGCGTGCCCAAGGCCTCGGCGACCTTCCTGCGGTCGCTCGTCAGATGCAACGGATTCCCGGACCCGGATGAGCCGCCCCCCGACTGCGTCCTGCCCCAAGGTGGAGCGACACGGGATATGGCGACTCACTAGGCCCTTCTAGACTGTTAGCGTCCATTGATAATGCTGTCAAGTGAGAATTGCTTTTTCAAAATAGTTTTTTTTTTTAATCCTGGGATAGCCGTGCTACTCTCAGAACTTAGAACGCCTGAATGTTACCGCTGCGAAAAAAAAATCTTCGTAAAGATGTAGGTTCTTTTTTAAACCCCTGCATATGCTTGCAATGTGGGAGGTGAAATGTCGCGAATGAGAAAGGTGGAGCGCTTGACATGGCTATCCTGAAAAAAAAACGGCTTCGAAAATCAATTATCAAAAATCGATATTGCTTGACTCTCAGTTAATCTCCGTTGATGTTGTTGACATGCCCTTCTCTCCACAGCCTTGTGCAGCGCTTTGCGACCCTTGGGTGAAAGGCGCTCTATAAATGCTATTATTATTATAAAACCTACATCAGTGTAATGGACCAAGTGTTTTTATGTATTCTATATGTCTGCACTGAGGGTACCAGGTTCAAATTCTTCATAAAGCACCATTTTTATCTGCACAGGACCAACGCTTTTATGTCGTTTTTCAGTTTTACATTCCCACTTATTGATATCACTTCTGAAACTGTACAAATATTTCCGCTTTAAATTCCAACTTTTGCACTACCATCAACCGACTTGAGCACCCTTCCCCCTTGATCCTGACGTCAAAAGAACGGGTTCCACGCCTAAACCAAGATTGCCCGTAGGGCGGGCACTTTGCTAGTAGCAAGGTCACGAATCCCAGCAGGGCTACCGAACGAATACAAACGACGGTTGCATCTGCGCTTCCCACAGGAACGACCGCAGGGACGGCGCCTCCCAAGCCCGTCGTTCCGAGCCCGACGCCCGCGCGCGTCCCCGACCCGAGCCGCGTGCTCTTCATGGGCGCGGAGATGAGTCCGGGCGACGCGGCCATCGTGCTGTACTCGCTGTTCGCCGTGTCGCTGGCGGGCGTGCTGGCGTGCGGCGGGCTGCTGTGGCGCGTCCTCTCTCCCCGCAGGAGCCGCGGCGGAGGCTCGAAGATGCGGGAGGACTCGACGCGAATGTAGCCGTCCGCTGTCGCCTAATAACGAGGGGTCGCTTTGAGAGCGCGGGGGCGAGAGTCGGAACCGGCTGCATACAACCGGGCCTGCTGCGTTGGGAACGCACACCGTGCAGCAGCAGCAGCAGCAAACGGACGGAACGCTCGCTCGTGCAACGCTCGCCACTTACGCTCACAACATTCGCTCACCGTTACGCGCAGACACGGCGTGCATCCCGCAATCAGGAGGGAACACGAGCGGCGTGATTCTTCGGGAGTTTCTCGCGCAAGGAGGCCGCGCTATAAGCAGCCATCAGTCACGGAGATTTTAGAAGATGTGCTTGTTTTTTAATTCGATGGGAGGAATTAAGGCATGAACGTAAACGGAGAAAGTATTAATCGTCATGATCGTGAAAAGTAAAGCGAACAATGTGCCTAAAAAGGTACTTGTTTAATCATCGGTGCACATTACTTACCACGACACGGGGGCCAGAAACACTGCCAAACAGAATCAAACGGAAACTGAATAATGCACAAAGCAGCGCGTGTGAGATTACGCTGAGAGACGTGAAATCAAGGAAGGTGCAATAAACGTAGGCCGGCCACGATTGCGATACAAGGACTGTCTGAAGCGTCATATAAAAGTCTTCAAAATCGACGTAACCTCCTGGGAAGCTCATGCCAATGACAGAACTGAATTGACACAACAGGTGAGAAATTCCACGAAACTTGTTGATGCGCACATCGAGAAGGAAAACCAGACGCGTAAAGAACTCCGACATGCTTCCAAATCCGAGCCAGCAACGGGATGCCAGATACGTCATACTCAGTAGTGAGTGACAGCCAGAATAATAAGATGCTAACCGTTACACTGCCACAAGCGCCCATCACTAGCAACATCTCCAGCATCTCCAGTACCAATGCAGCTATCCAGCCCCACAACAAATACACACGTGAACCTCACAGCACACATGAATCTCTCACTGCTCGTGAACCTCTTCAGCCAGGGGTGCAAGTAACTTCAATCTTTCACCGGTACGGTCGTATCGCAACCGCTCTGCCCACCTGTAGCTGCACAAAACGCTGTGGGCACTTTTCTTATCGGTACACCATACCGGACCGTACCGGCTTACTTTCACCTCCGCTCTCAGCACACGTGAAGCCACTCACCACACGTATCTGCGTCAGTGCAAACCGTTAAACATGCACCAGACAGAAACGAGAGAACACGAAGCCACACGATCGTATGGAGAACACCAGTTTTAAGCTCTTAGAGATTCATAGTATATCCCTTTTTTGGGGGTTAGGTGACGTAAAAAAATAAGTGCCGTAAACCCGCCTCTACCCGACACAGCAAATTAGTAACGTTTGTCACGTGAACAAAAACGTGCCAACTCTTTACTACTTCAGCACACCCGGTAAGTCGTGTGGCGTCAAATGCACGACACAAAACTCCTGTGGTCCGCACAATCAAACGCCCAACGTTTAATGCATCCAAATTAGGTATGTACAGACGTGTGTGTAACATTGTCAATGTAATTACGTTGAAATTCGCAACCGATTCGTGCTTTGAGTTGTACAAGTGAACAATGTTGTGTAATAATAACAACACAAACTGTGTTTGTTCCTGTCTCGTCCTCATTTGAACACTCTGAATGTTTGAGATTCAATACAAATATAAACTATAGATGAACTTTTTTATTTAACAGGTAAAGTCCACTGAGGCGACCTGGCCACACGTGATAAGAGCTTATCATAGTGGCTTAGATCATATATTTGTGAATCTATAGGCATATTGAAATAACCTAAATGCATGTTTCTAAACAATTGTTTATCATATTCAAGGCACATCGAGGCTTCACAGTGTCATCACTGTCGTCTCCACAGATATCAGCCCTCTTTGGAACATGTCGGGATTTAAAACAATCATCGTAAGGAGTTTGCATGTTCTCCCCATATCCGCGTGGGTTTTCGCAAGGCACTCCGGTTTCCTCCCACAGTCCAAAGACATGCTTCTGCATAGGTTAATTGGACTGCGGACTAAATTAGCCCCCGGTGCCCTGTGATGGACTGGCGTCCCATCTTTTGTATAGCCCTGTCTTGCACACTGTGTCTGCTTGGATAGGCTCCGGCTCACAGGAACCCTGTACAGGATTAAGCGGTTTCTGACAATGAGATGAGACCAAGTTACAAGCCATGGTGAAATATACAAGGGGGTTTGTGTGATTGGTAATTTACAACAGGCTGCTTGAGAAGCACATTCTAAAACGTTCCCTTTCACTTAATAACAAGACATTATTACGTGACATAATTGTTCTCGCTGCCAATGCAGACGGACATCACAGGGTCCGTAAACCGAGATGCATTCTTAAACTTGAATGCGTACGATATTACAATATTGCAGATCAATTGCGAGACAGCATAACAAAAAAACAACACTGCAAGCTTTTTAACAAGTGAAAAAGCTATTGTTTACAGGTCTCAAGCACGTAGCAATTATAATCTCGGACATAGTGAAATGCTACATGCAGGGGCCATGACAACATTTAATCCGTAAAGTGGAGGTGAACGTGCCTGTCAGTTGGATATCAGCATTTCAGCCGATTTTAAGTGAAATGAGTTGCGTGTTCACGAACTCAAGGTAGAAGCGTTCACGTCGCGATCCCTGTCAAGT
>JAZEWU010000001.1:3699450-3709628 GCA_036362915.1 Geotria australis
CACTGACTATGATATCTCTAGATGTTGAAGGGCTGTCTGCAACTAAAGAAGAACTTGTTGCAATGGGAGGCTGTCATGTAACCATCACGCTTCGAAGAATCGAATCGAATTCGACGAACTCACAAACTGCCAGGTAGGTGTGCACTCCTTGTAAAAACCGGGGTAAAGAAACTGGTAATTGTCAGCCTCTGCTTCTGCATTTGCTTCGTGTGAACCTGTGTCGGCCCTGTGTAAAATACACTCCACAAGCGTGTGCGCTACTCTGCTTCCCTGCAAAACACTGTCGGCATTAAGACTGTCGTTCTGATTCCAACCTTCAGACTTCCTTTCCACTTAGCCCCAAACCCCGTGCCGCTGTCTCCGCGTTAAGGCATTCTCTCCCCTTCCGCGAATTGCCATCATCCTCGCCACTGTAAATTTGGTTCAGTCGCAGGAATCCTGTAAAGAGCTTGTAAGCTCACTGGGTATTTTTCTGCCGCAATAATAATCTACTTTTGTAACGCGACCGAGAATCGGCGTTTCGCGAAGGTTGTAGGTGCCGTGATGAGCTATTATCTGCCACCGCGGTCCTCGCCACCGTGCCCACTGCGGTGCCCCAGCTCGTTGCCCTATTACCGCAGCGCGTAACAAGACCAGAATCGCGGGGTGATGATGTCCCAGATGGTTTCCTGGAGAAAACAACACACACGGGGGAAGGGGGACAGGTGGACAGTTGTAGTGAGATGTGTGTGCACCCACAACAACAACAACGGCCATTCGCCAACTAAGTGGCGGTGACGTCACCACGTCGCCTGTGCCAGGCCGTATGCACCTTGAGGCCACGTGAAGTGTCGAAGGCTCGCCGACAGGAGGTCACGGGACAGACCCAGCTGTCATGGGCTGCCTGACCGAGATAAATGGCAGATGCACCACCTGAGCTCCCTACTGTGCACCCACAAGGCCCGGTTACACGAGCGTTCCTCCGCTCTCCTTCGCGACGTTGCCCCTTCCGCACCGGAGGCATCAGCAACCCCGACGACGGGAGGCGATACGTCGCAAAGGCGAGAGGAGGGAAATGCCCGACACGGCCATCCCGACGGAGCGGGATTAGGCAACCGGTGGCAGAGGAAGCGCTGAGTCTACACACCGATTTCGACGGGCAGTCTTGCAAAGCGCGCCACTCCAGAGAGTAGAACGTGAGCAGGACGCCCTGGCCTAGGATGAGTGCGAACCACATGAAGATGTTCCACACGTCATTGCTCCTGCCGTCGTGCAGCAGGAAGTTGAGCACCACTGTGGAGAGACGAGGTGGGATCAACAGGTGGTCGCACGGCAAGCCTGGCTCCATGGGGGCCAAGGTGGACCCCCCCCTAATCACAGTTCCTACCCCATCCATATCCTGCATGAGACTACAATCTCTCATGAGACTCCCCTGGGAAGTCTACCAGGCACAGCCCACTGGGCGGAGACCTACGACACAGGACATGCTGGAGGGATTATAATAATAATCTACTTTTGTAACGCGCGCATTTTCTCCGGGCACGTTGTACCCGTTGATTCGGAAGTGCGGAGCCCTGCTCAGTCGGTTTGTTGTGAGTCGGTGAAGAGGTAACTTTTTAAGAGGTTTTTGATGGCTGTGGGGAACTGTGTTTGACGCAATAGGTGCGGCAGGCTGTTCCAGGTTGTGGGTGCCGCGACCGAGAATCGGCGTTTCGCGAAGGTTGTACGTGAGCGCGGTGTGTGGAGTAGGTGCTGTGATGAGCTGCGCAGAGTACGGGACTGTGTTGATGCGAACTGTATATTATAACCACTATTAATTGGCCTATGGACTAACCACTATTAATTGGGGGTCAAGGTAGAAGCGTTCACGTCGCGATCCCTGTCAGGTAGTACTTGGTATTGCCTGCGAATTCTACCAAACACTTCGAAGCCAAGCTGAAAGACGACGATGTCCAGAAGCTAGCCATCGTGCTTCGAAGAATCGCAAAGAAGAAGATTGGCCCCTAGTGCCCTGTGATGGATTAGCGTCCTATCCTGGGTATAGCCCTGCCTTGCGCCCTATGTCTGCCGAGATAGGCTCCGGTTCACCGCGACCCTGTACAGGATTAAGCGGTTTCTGACAATGGATGGATGGCTATTAAACAAATCAATACGTGTATCTAATAACAGCAATAAAAACACCAAAAAATAAACAATATAATTTCCATTACTTCCAATACAGACTGCTGTCTCGGAAATAGCGGACAGCATCCATTGCTTCCAAAGTCTGTTGAACAGAGGTCCGTTAAATCGAGCTCAATCTGTCCCGCGGCCTCCTATCAGCGAGGCTTCGACACTTCACTGTCTCTGTCTTCCTGTCTTTGTGTCCCTATGTCTCGCCCTGTCGCTCACCCTCCCTCCCTCCCTGTCTCCCTCCGTGTTTGGCTTTAAGGAAGTGACGGCCATCTTAGAGGACGCTGGAAGATTTTTGCCGCTCTTAAGATAGCAAGTTTCACGACCTTTCAGTGTATTCGAAGCAGCCTTAATCATTTAATTTTTGTTGCTTTGGTATTTATTAGTTGTTGACGTGTCGTTCTCTCCTCGGACCTTGTGCAGCGCTTTGTGAACCTCGGGCGAAAGGCGCTCTATAAATGCTGGCACACCGGCGTGTTAGCGAGCAAATCGTGAATGCACTGGACCCCTATATATCTTAAGGCTACATGGGGGGTGGGGTATCGTTGTCTTGGCACGTGGCCGCAAACGTGCGTCTGCGCCACTCACTGCCGAAGCCTATGAAGAGGAAGAGCATCACGGGGCAGAACAAGCCGAAGCAGACGGTGATGATGTACTCGTGGACGATGGCCGAGAAGATGAAGACGGTCAGCATGGCGACCCCGCGGTGTCGTCGGGACAGCACCTGGCCCACACGAGGGTGTCTTGTTATTATTACGCGACACACTCGGCCATTCGTCAGGCTTGCGGGCGCGCCGCTCGTGTTAAAACAAAAAACACTCGTTAATTATTAGGCCGATAACATCGTAATATATAGGAAGCAGTGTGTGAGAATATGGCGCCGGCAAACAGCCTGGCTGCCTCCTCCGCCTCTCTGCACTTTCCTCGCGCCTCCGAGTCGTTCTCTCGTCGAATTAATTACCTTGGACATTGAATGAATGTGTGCGCGTTATAAATGTAACATTATTATTATTAGATCGACCGCCACGCTCACGACACACGCTGTGCAATCGCGTGCGGGTTTTAAGCAAATGTTACCTTCAGGCAAATGCACCGAGAGAGAAACACGCCAACAACAGAAATGAGACGGTACGGACCAGAGCGGAGGAACGCTCGACACGGCTACCCCAAACGAGCGACTCTTAAGAGCAATTCACCTGCGTGGAGCTATAAACCACCTGCATCAGCACAACATAAGTCGAATCACAGAACCGGATCGTGACGATTCATCATTTCGTACGTCTGAAGCAGGTGCTTCTCGCGAGCAGTGGTAACTATCCAGCGAGACGCCACAGCGGGTGATTAGGCATGCCGTTTGTGTTGCGCCGTGTGTGGGGTGAGAGGGCAGCCACAACACGTACCCTGATGAGGTCGCCGTAGAAATACGTGTGGAGCCAGTCGTGCACAACCACGTTCCACGTGCGGTAGTAACTCGCAAACGAGCGCGAATTCCACCAGTCCTGCGCACGCACGCACGCACACGTGCAACGCAACCTCGTCATCTCTGCACGACGGCGTTGCAAATCATTTCATGGACTGCTCCGATCGGTGTGTTGCAGGGACAGATGAGCACATTGCGCAGGAGCCAGGGTTATATTTTCAGAATTTATTTTATTTCAGCAGGAAGGGCCTCAATAAGCTGTTCTGCTCTATTTCGTGGGTGCCTTGCGGCAGGAATTATGGTATACGGTACACATCGTTTATGGGTCCATAACAAAAATACTTAATATGCTCATCAACAACACTGCCTTAAAGAATGAATGTACATGTAACATTTTGAGCAATGGCATCTCTTCATAGCACATCAATGAGGACCACTCCCCGAAATATCGTGTATATTCGAAGCAGCCTTATTCATTTATTTCTGTTGCTTTGGTTTTTTATTGGTTGTTTTTTATTTCGTTGTTGACATGCCGTCCTCTTCGCGGCCCTTGTGCAGCGCTTTGTGACCCTTGGGTAAAATGCGCTATATAAATTGATATTATTATTATAAATGTCATATTTAAAGGCAGTGTTATTGACGAACATGTTAACTGTGCCGGTCCACGACTGGCAACGGTAACATCACCAAATAATTTCAAGCAGAAGCATAAAAGTTCGATGGACAGAGGTTTACTCCTGCACAGGGTCACGATGACCCGGAGCCTATCCCGGCAGACACAGGGCGAAAGGCAGGGCTATACCCAGGATGAGACGCCGGTCCATCACAGGGCACGGGGGACAATTTAGTCCGCAATCCAATTAACCTATGCAGCAGCATGTTTGTGAACTGTGGGAGGAAACCGGAGTGCTCGGCGAAAACATGCAAACTACACACAGAAAGGCACCCGAGCAATATTAACTAGCGCCCCCTCTGCACGTCACAAATATCTTTGCGATCAAGGTAGAAGCGTTCACGTCGCGATCCCTGTCAAGTAATACTTGGTATTACCTGCAAATTCTACCAAAAACTTCGCAGCTGAGCTGAAAAGACAACGATGACCAGAAGCTCAACAGATGCCAGAAGGCCCTCAGTCTGGAGCAAGAAGAGAGGCCAATGCCCGCCTTTAAGGCCAGCACTGACTATTATATCTCTAAATGTCGAAGGGCTGTCTGCAACTAAAGAAGAACTTGTTGCAATGGGAAACTGTCATATCACCATCACGCTTCGAAGAATCGAATCGAATTCGAATCTTTGACCTTCCATGTGTTTCTTTGCTGATGGGAAACCCGGGTCACTCGAGGAAAGGCCTCGCGTTCACGGGCGCGCTGCTCACCTTGTAGAACATGCGGTCTGCGAAGCCCATCAGCTCTCCAAACAGGTTGAGCCAGCAGTGCAGGAAGGCGAAGAAAGTGAGGATGAACAGCAGCGTGCCTGTGTGTGACAGGAGGCGGTGGCTCAGTGGTTAGCGCGCAATGCTACGAACCTGCTCACTAACAGCACGTCCGTTTTTTATTTCAGCTGGAAGAAAACCGTGGCGCTATATGGCTGTTTTTAACGGTTGTCCAGCAGGGAGGGGTAAACTACTTCAGAGGGCACCGGGGGTCGAATTAGTCAATACAATTTAACGTAGGCAGCATGTCCATGGACTGTGGGAGGAAACCGAAGTACCCGGCGAAAACCCCACGCGGACACGGGGGAAACATGCAAACTCCACACAGAACGGTACCCGAGCCGGGATTCGAACCCGGGCCCTTCTTGCTGTGAGGCAACAGCGCCACTCACCGCGCCACGGTGCCGCCCACATGCCCCCAATAATCGAACAACATTCGTCTTTCTACGTGTGCAGAGGTTGAAAGTAAGCCGGTACGGTCCGGTACGGCGAACCGGTATGAAAGTGGCCGAAGCCTTTAGTACAGTGTGAAGGGGAGGTTGGGATACAACCATTACCGATACAAAAAAATTAAGTTACTTTCACCCGTGTGTGTGTGTGTGGTACATTCCACGTGGCCACACGCAGTGGCTTCACGGTTTAGTGGTAATTTGAATATAAGGTGAAGGGGTTACCAGCCCCTCGCACCCGACCAGAGGCCCCCTTGTCCACTGCGATGGCTTTTTTCGACGAGCCTTCGACACTTCACGTGGTCTCAAGGTGCATATGGCCTGGCACAGGCGACGTGGTGACGTCACAGCCACTTAGTGGCGAAAGGCGGTTGTTGTGTTGTTGTGTTGTTGTGTTGTGTGTGTGGTTGGGCCATCACCGGGCACCATGGCGTGGCACACGTAGAGCAGCAGTCGCTCGAGGGTCAGCGGTTCGCGCTGCACATCCCGGAACAGCGGGTTGACCAGGCACTCGAACAGGTAGTGACCGTACACAAAGAGGCACACCACCTACGAGCGAGGAGGGGGAGGGGGTCCAATTCGATTCTTCGAACCGTGATGGTTACATGACAGCCTCCCATTGCAACAAGTTCTTATTTAGTTGAACTTGTTACGGCATTACTCTTGGAGAATTGCCATTAAAATCTGCTCATAAAACATCGTAGAATTATTATCATTTTCTTGTTGTTTTTGTGTCCTATGTCTAAAAATTCATCGCTATCGCTTGACTCTCAGTTTTCTGTCTCCCCGTTGTTGATATGCCGTTCTCTCCACAGCTCGGATTATAAAAAATAAAACCCCAAAAGTAAATTGTTGCTGATTTTCCATTCTCTGTCGTTGTTGACATGTCGTTCTCTCCGCAGCCTTGTGCAGCGCTTTGTGACCCTCGGGTGAAGGGCGCTATATAAATGCTATTATTTTTATTTATCCAGTGCTCTTACCGGCTACATCAAGCAACCCCGCAACATTTGTTCAACAGGGCTGACTGTAGATGACACTCAGTGATTCAAAACTGGTCCGGAGTTTAATTGCTCAAATTCTTTAGCAAAATCTAAATAAGTACAGCCTTGAGCCAACGTTACAAATTCCACATTCCTATTTCGATTCGATTCTTCGAAGCGTGATGGTTATATGACAGCCTCCCATTGCAACAAGTTCTTCTTTAGTTGCAGACAGCCCTTCAACATTTAGCGATATCATAGTGAGTGCTGGCCTTAAAGGCGGCGGGCATTGGCCTCTCTTCTTGCTCCAGACTGAGGGGCTTCTGGCATCTGTTGAGCTTCTGGACATCGTTGTCTTTCAGCTCCTCGGCTTCGAAGTGTTTGGTAGAATTTGCAGGTAATACCAAGTATTACTTGACAGGGATCGCGACGTGAACGCTTCTACCTTGATCCCCGGGGGAGGGGACCGCAGAGTGTCGTACGATTGTCCTGATTCAATTGCTCCCCGTGCCCTGGTGCCCCGAGATGTTGTATCTTGTTTACTCCTCCCCGCTGGACAAGTGTTAAAAAGAGCTACGTAGATTTCTACCAGCTTAAATAGAAACTGACTGACTGAGAATTGCTTTCAATAGATGTTTTTTTTCGGGATAGCCCTGTCGAGCGCCCCCCCTCTCTCCTTCGCGACCTCAGGTGTTCTGAGACTGAACGCCCGACGATGCCTACAACGTGGGGGGCGAAACGTCGCAAAGGAGAGAGGGGTAGCGCTTGACACGGCTATCCCGAAAGAACATATCTGAAAAGCAACCATCATGAATCGAGCCGTGAAAAACTACATCAGCCAATTACATTGTTTGTTTTCTGTAGCTATGGGAGGAAATCGGACAACCTGGATCAACCTGGATAACCACCTATGGTACACGTGTACTCGTATGTGCACCACGGAGCACGAGCGTAAGCCGGGCCGGAGGCTGAGGGTGATCCAGGCGAGAGGATGTGGGATCGTGGTCTCACCTCGGCCAACCTGGATCGCACGTAATCCCAGCGGATGGAGGTGTTTCTGGGGGAATAAATGAGAAATAATACACTACACAACCACAACACGATCACAACTCAATTACAACGCAGGCTGGTGTCGCTGTGTTACGAAAAACACACGGTGATTACGCAGTATTATAAAAGGCCAAGTCAACGTCTGACGAGCCGAGAGCTGTTCGTCTGACTATGCCTGGCTGTCCGGCAGTTTCCTGACCCGAGCGGAGGACTGGCAGCCCATGACACCTGGGTCTCTCCCGTAACCTCCTGTCGGCGAGCCTTCGACACTTGACGTGGCCTCAAGATGTCTCAAGGTGCATATGGCCTGGCACAAGCGCCGTGGTGACGTCGCCGCCACTTAGCGGCGAATGACCGGTGGTCGTTGGCTGTCCGGCTCCCCAGATGGGCCACGTGGACAGGGAGGAGACTCGCCCCCGTGCCAGATTCACCGGCAAGCAAAAGGTCACCTGGGGTAGCTGTCCCGGTAGATGAGTGAGGGGCAGAAGAGGTAGTAGAGATACTGGGAGATGCTCGGCAGCGTTGGGTTGGGGCCTGAAACAAGGAACAGCGGCACTCAGAGGCTGTTCCATCTCTTACTGGCAAAGCTTGCGTCAGAATGAAATGTAAGATGTCGACTCGAGTGATGTAACATGTGAGCTATAGTGGTGCAAATAGGATTAGTATAGTCTCTCCTCAACTTACAACATATGCGACCGATGACCACCCGGACTCACGACGACCATCTTAGTAACCGAATTATATATTTTTTGAGTCCCGAACGGTTGGGCGTAAAGTCTAACGACGACCGCTCCGGCTGCAGTCTATGTTTGGGTGTCTAGCAGCTCGTTTTATTTGTTCTAAGGGTATTTTCGACTTACGACAAAATCGACTTACGACGTGACATGTATTTCAGTATTTGTTAAAATGTTACAAGAAGATTTGCGTTTAAGAGTTGCTCTTTCGAGAATAGCCGTGGCAAGCATGTTTCCTGTCACCTTCACGACGTTTCACCTTTACACATTGGAGGCATCTTTAGGCTCTGTGGGAAGCATCTTCTTACAGACGCCTTCAACGTGCAATGTGAAACGTCGCTAAGGAGAGAAGAAGAATGCTCGACTTTCCCCTAAAGAGCATCTCTTGAGAGCAATTTTCATAGATGGAACTGTGCAAACCCTACACTGATATAAGAATGGTACCATTTCAGAGTGTGCTGCGGAGGCGTACCGAGTGTGACGCGCGGTACGCTGTCACGCACAAACGCGTGCACCTTCATCAGGAGCCGCACCTGCACGCGGCACATCAGCAGCACTGGCATCGTCGATGTCACTTTATCATTATTATTATTATCGTTACGGCAGGGTGGCTGTGCAGTGGTAACACCTGAGCCTCACAGAAATAAAATCCTGCTCGAGGCGGTTTGATTCCTGCCTTGGGCGCCTTTCTGTGCGGAGTTTGCGTGTTCTTTCCTCCCAGACACTAAAAAAACCACACGTCAATTAATTGGCCGATAACATCATAATATATGGGGAAGCAGTGCCTGGTGGGCTGGCGCCGGCTCACCACCTGGCTGTCCCCACCGCCGCCATCTGTGTCTCATCCACGATCAGGCGTGAAATTTACGCGCGTTATAAATTATACTATTATCACGCTAGTTTTTCCCAGGAAAGCAGGCACATTTTTAAGTTGAAATGTTATAAATATCCAAATGGCCCTTGGCGGAAAAAAGGTTCCCCAGCCCTGCTCTACAACATTAAGAGGGGGACCGAGAAAGAACGAACGAACGAACGTTACCGTCAACACACGCAAGCGAGGCGCCCTTTTTACGAGGCCGGACATCNGCCCAGCACCAGCAGCACGAACGCCGCGTACGGCAGCGCGCACGCCGCGCCCAGCGTGCCGGCGAGGCGCGGCGAGGATCGCGCGAGGGCCCAGCCGCGGAGCTCCGCGCCGGCGCCGGACTCCCTCCGCAGCAGGGCCCAGGCTCTCGCCCAGGCGTGCAGCAGGCCGTAGGGCACCAGCAAGGCGCCCGCGAACATCGTGCACCACGTGAGCGCCACCAGGTGGAGCTCGGCGAAGCAGGAGCGCACGAAGCTTACGTCCGGCAGCGCGCTGGGGAGGGAGCGTCGTCCGCGGGGCACGTCAATTCAATTCCAACTTTATTATCAATTCATGCCATGTGTACGGGACATACAGAGGATCGAAATGCCGTTTCTCTCAGACCCCGGTGTTGGCATATTACATGGACTGGAACACAATAACAAGGGTTTAAAAATACTAGGATAAAAAAACCAAAATACAAAAAAAAAATATATTTACAAATTAAGATAAACTGGGGGTCGGGGGGTGGACAATAACAAGATACATATCTCGAACAACAAGTATAACTATTATAATAATAATAGCATTGTATAGAGCGCCTTTTACCCGAGGGTCACAACGCGCTGCACAAGGGCCGCGGAGAGAACGGCATGTCAACAAGGAAAAAAAAAACAACTGATAAAAACCAAAGCAACAAAAATTAAACGATTAAGGCTGCTTCGAATACACTTAAAGGTCGGCAGGCAGCGAGCCGTCTGATGGCATCGGCCACCGATAGATAGACAGATGTGTATTATTACAGCAAAAAATACCCTGTGAGCTTGCAAGCCCTTTACGGGACTCATAAATAAACAAAATTGAAATCAACAACAACAAAAACATTTACACGTAGCCAT
>JAZEWU010000001.1:3709688-3726835 GCA_036362915.1 Geotria australis
CACTTAAAGGTCGTGAAACAAAATATAGTGCAAATAGAACTAATATGGTGCAGATATAGACGAAAAGATGTGCAAGTAACATGCCATCTACCACGCATCGCTGGCGGTTGCGTCGCGGGCGAGGACGCGACGGGGAGCGAGAAGGCGTTGCGACGTACCTGCCGTGGCGCAGGATGTCGAGCCCGAGCGAAGTGACCGCCATGAGCAGCAGCACCGCCAGGAAGATGTGGTAGATGGTGCGCATGTGGTTGACGAGCATCATCTCACTGTGAACGAAGAGCGCGCAACGCACCGACAACGCGACGTGCTACGGCGCTTCAGAATGATCGTCGTCTTTGTTAATTATGCGCAGCTTGCAACACGTTATATTTGCAACCGGGAGGAGTACTGCAAAGAGTCACTGAATTAAAAGTCATCAAAGTCAGACTTTACGATCCTGATCCACAAACTGCACACATGCCCCACATGCAGTATTGTCAGACCGGGCAATTGTGTTCCCGATTATACACGGATTTTAAAAAAGCTGTTATGAAACGTGACTTTTAAAACTTTTCCGAGCATTTGTGCTCTTTTATGGGGCTCTACTCTGGGATAATTGGCCGAGTTTGGGGACTACAGGCCAACATAGCCGGCCTTGCTGTCTTTCCTGATAGCAGATTTGCCCCTTAACCGACTGGAAGATTTGCCAAACCAGTTTTCCAGGAATGTAAGCCCAGCGGTCATCGTGATCCTTCTGTATTTACCAGATAAGGCAGTTTTGACCCCGACTGCATGACATGCTGTGACACAATCCCCACTGATGCAACGAAATGTTTGTCAGCACGATAATGTTTCACTTTGATGAAAAAACAACTGGAGGGAGTCTGGAACGTGCCGCAAGTGTGTGGTGTGAGGTCTGCTCAGTTCGCGTACTCGAGCAGAGACGAGCGGGGTCTGAACACCTTCCCTCGTTGCTCAGGAGCCTCCACGGATTTCCTGCAGGATACAGTTACGAAACATAGTGGGGAAACACACGTGTGAACGTCGCATATCCGTCCCGATCAAATTAACTGCCCGCATCCGGTGCGGTATGTGTTCACAAACCCGAGCTTTTCATATCAAATTATTGATATCAGCTGAAAGACAAAGATGTCCAGAGGCTCAACAGATGCCAGAAGCCCCTCAGTCTGGAGCAAGAAGAGAGGCCAATGCCCGACGCCTTTAAGGCCAGCACTGACAATTATATCTCTAGACGTTGAAGGGCTGTCTGTAACTAAAGAAGAACTTGTTGCAATGGGAAACTGTCATATAACCATCACGCTTCGAAGAATCAAATCGAATTCGAATTGATATCAGCCAACTAACGTATTTGTAACTAACAATGGGACCTGTCCTCTTAAGTGGAAAAGCATTTTATAAACAGGGCGAAATGTAAAGACCAGCGGGGAAACGTTTTGTAAACACAAAAGCCAGACATAGACACACTGCCCCACCAGGGTAAATAACTAATCCCACGTGAATGTGCGTTCACAAATCATTAATTAAAAAAACATCCTGTGCGTGTACAAAAGTAACCTTTGGAGGGTACACACAGCCACTCTGTAGCTATCACATTTGGCATGAACCAATATTCCAAATGACTCACCTATACCCCAGTAATCTGCGGAGCACAGAGTGTGCCGTTGTTCGGATTGGGCTTCTTTAGTCCTCGTGTTACACTTGGGTTATGGACAAACACATCAGTACAAATGGGACAACTAAACTCAAAACACGCGATGGTGAAAATAAGACGAACAATAATCGATGATTGAGTCAAATTAGAACCTCGAATCGTGAAAATTCACCGAATCGCTGGGGTTTCATATTTTCAACCCATCCATCCATTTTTAGAAACCGCTTAATCCTGTGCAGGGTCGCGGTGAGCCGGAGCCTATCCCGGCAGACACAGGGCGCAAGGCAGGGGAACACCAAGGATGGGACGCCAGTCCATCAAACTGCACTGGGGGCAATTTAGTCAGCAGGCCAATTAACCTATGCAGCAGCATGTCTTTGGACAGTGGGAGGAAACTGGAGTGCCCTGCAAAAATCCACGCGGAGACGGGGAGAACATGCAAACGCCACACAGATAGGCTCCCGAGCCGGGATTCAAACGCAGGACCCTTCTTGCTGTGAGGTGGCAGCGCTACTCACCGCCCCACCGTGCCGCCGATTATTAACTTATTTTCTGTAAAAATCCTATTAAAATCTCCAGGATTTCGTTCAATAGCGACCGGGAGATCAATGTTGATCCCGGTAGGCTTCCGGGCCAATCCTCACAGCAGGTGTCGTTGGGTCCCGACTTGAACCGCGCGTCGTCACTTGCCTGTATTTGTCGTGTAGCCCGTTCTCCATCGGGGCCCCATTGCTGGACAACGCGGTGTGGGGCCCACGAGCGGATTCCGTGGAAGGGCCAGAGCAGTGGTCATGATCTCCGGAAGCCTTGCTCGGTGCAGTCTGACCCTGCACGGTCAGGTCACAGAATCACCCATCGCTGTGAGCCTTCCTCGTCCCTGCCTCATCGCGCAATCATCGGCGCATCGCCAACATCCCTGTGTGACCATCAGCAGGGTGGCACAGTGGTGCCATCTGCGCTTCACAGAAAGATTGGTCTTCTCCGAGGCGGTTCGATTCCCGCCTTGGGCGCCTTTCTGTGTGGAGTTTGTGTGTTCTCCACCTGTTCTGCGTGGGTTTCCTCCGGGTTCTCCGGTTCCCTCCACAACTTTAAGAAAAACACTCATTAATTAGTTGGCCGATTACATCATAATATATAGGAAAGGGTGTGTGGAAATGTTGACGGCGGCAAACCGCCTGGCTGCCTCCTCTGCCTCTCTGCGCTTTCCTCGCACCTCTGAGTCGTTCTCTCGTCGAATTAATACCTTCGAAATTGAATGAATATGTGCGCGTTATAAATGTAAATTGTTGTTATTATTATCAGCTTCATCTTGAACTTTGATGATGGATATACTTGAGACTTGGCTAGATTTAGATGTAATCATTCGGTATTTACGATCTAGGTCAGGAGTCATCAGCGCCCACTCCCTCATTCCATCCCTCTTGCCCTTTGCCCGACCTAAGCTCCGTTATCATGGCGTTGGGCTAGAGAAGTGATCTTTCAAATATTCAACGTAATTACAGTTTTAGGTTTAACTATTTGACGCGTGCAAATAAATGTGACTGTGCTGTCTTGTAAATCGTGAAATGTTTGATCTGCTGGATATTTGTAATGGTTCACCCCTTACAATTATCCACTCTCTCCACACAACTTGCTTTTTCGGAAATGTGTGCCAATTATTAAAATCTTTGTAACAGCTTTCCTTAAATGTGCCGAGAATATTGCTACGCTCACACGAGTACATACAGTCTCTCCTCGCCTTACGACGGGGTTATGTTCGATTTGGTCGTAAGTCGAAAATACCCTTAAAACAGTTTGTAAACAAGACACAACCAGCTGCTAGACACCCAAAAAACACACTGAGATGCAGACAATAACAAATATGGCTGCCTTGCTGCAGCGTGACCAGCCAATGTTATCGTACCGCAGCTGGAGCGGCCGTCGTTCGATTTTACGACCGACCATCAGGACTCGAAAACAATACAATAGGGTTACTGGGACAGCCGTCGTAGGTCCGGGTAGTCCTAAGTCGCATATGTCGTAAGTCGAGGAGAGACCGTACATTATTCTCTTGCATGCAGAGAGACTGAACAGGCAACCTCTGGATGTTAAGTCCAGTGTGCTAACCGTTACGTATTACACCGACGCTACTCTCTATAGTAGCTTAACATTTATTTTATGAAGGCCATTGCATATGCTTTTTTCATTGTATCCTTCTTCTACTTATTCCCATCTCACTGTTACACCTTTATACTGCTTTGTCTCTTAGTAATTTATTAGAATTGTCGCACCTATTCGTCTTGTGCAACAGTGTATAGCTCTTTACATTATGATCATAGTTTACGTTTTAAGAGATTTGTTAAATTCATTCCATTACCTTCTGATATTACACATTGGTTATGTTGGTTATTTCGCACATTTGTTGTATTGCAGGAAACCCACTTGCAGAGCTTGCAAGCTCACAGGGTATTTTATGATGTAATAAAAACATAGTTCTATCTAGCCAAAATGATAATGTACAATGTATTTGGCTCCTCTAACGCAATGTTAACGCTGAATGTGGCACACATTGTGGCCTACTCGTTCGCACACTAATTAGACAATAACACATAATACAATGTAAGTGTGTGAGCAGTAAGCAATTGTTTGCGCCTGTGTTTGCTTATAAGACAATTCGGCCTTATCTATATGGCTGCCATTTTCACCTAACGCGTGACCGCCATGGGAGCCTTTTTTCCAAGGATGCAAATTGTGAAAAAAGAGAATAACTTTACCCTTTTCTGGTACTATTACAGGTGTTAAGATGTTCAAACACTAAATAGACACATTTTTACAAGGCATCAAGTTTGCAATAACCACCCGTGTGTGATAAAAACATGCAGCCAAGTCTGCTTTGACAATGTGCGCATTACCCTTTAAAATGATTGTACAGCACCAGAGAAACGGCCTTCGTTATGACCTTGTCTCAGCCGTGTTAGAACAAACTCTGCCAACAGGCCAACAACTCAAGGACAATGCAATTGTTCCAAGAGTGATGGTTGCTCTTCAGAGCTGTTCTTCCGGGATAGCCGTGTCGAGCGCTCTCCCTCTCGATGTTTTGCCTCCAACGTTGGAAGCATCCTCACGCGTTTGTATACAAGAACAGCTCTGAAAAGAGCAGCCATCATGAATCGAGCCTTGAAAACCTGCATCAGTACAGCTCCTATAGTTATAAATGCTGGAGCAAACTGGACTTCCGGCCTGGTTGGGGTTATTGCACAGACTGGGCAACACCACGGTGACCGTTGACCCATCCATCCATTTTCAGAAACCGCTTAAACCTGGACAGGTGACTATTGACCCATGCTGTCCGTTTCACTGGAGGACACTGTTGGCAGCCTATGTCTTCGGTACTTTCCTCCTCCCATCAATGAATAGGCGCGGCACGGTGGCGCGGTGAGTAGCGCCGCCGCCTCACAGCAAGAAGGACCCGGGTTCGTATCCCGGCTCGGGTGCCTTTCTGTGTGGAGTTTGCATGTTCTCCCCATGTCCGCGTGGGTTTTCGCCGGGCACTCTGATTTCCTCCCACGGGCCACAGACATGCTGCTGCATAGGTTAATTGGCATGCTGACTAAATTGCCCCCAGTGCCCTGTGATGGATTAGCGTAACATCCTGGGTATAGCCCTGCCTTGCGCCCTGCGTCTGCCGGGATAGGCTCCGGCGCACCGCAACCCTATACAGGATTAAGCGTTTCCAACAATGTATGCTTGTATTACAAACATATCAATTATGAATATATCATGTAGAATATACGAGGTTTAACCCTTTCTGGCAATGAGAAAAAGTGTTAAGATCTTTAAACACTAAATGGACACCTTTTTACCCATTTGTCCATTTAGTGTTTAAAGATCTTAACACTTTCTCCTCATTGTGTGGACACAATAGGTAATAATGTCTGGGACAAATGCCCATCCCCAACGAGACCGATAAGAAGATAGTGCCTAACTGCTCTGACCCTGCCCTGGGCGGATTGGTTACTCCGCGGTGTGACCACCGCGGAGTAACCAATCCTGGCCGGGAGCCGCGTGTACTCTGACCTCTGCGCACCACGTACAGGCCCAATGTCTCCGGGGTGCACTTTTGATAAAGCGCTCCGTACGCAGCGTGTGCGCGGCCAACATTGATAGTTGCGTAAGTGACTAAAAACAAAGACTCAATGAGAATAACTCAAAGGTCAGCACTGGAGCAATGTTCTTATTGTGTGCATTTTTTTTTGCGCAGACTTTTGGGAGTCCACGTGGCTCCCTGTGATTTATTTGCGTCATTTACTCACGTAATTACACATCTTCACTGAAAGTGTGTGGTCCAAGAGGTGAAACATTACTGTCTTTGTGCATCAGAGTCATATCGTGTCGAACTGCTAGTTTTCCATATTGTCTCATCCTGAATGACGACTGGGTCTGGATACCCCCCTTGTAAATGTCGTTGCCTTAGAGGGAGATGTATTCTCTCTGGCCACTGCATTGTTGTGGTGATATTACATCACATTTATTCATGAGCACCTGCAGCTAATACTTTTGGGACTCGTACACTGCATTATTTTCCAAAAAATCTGTGTTTTTTGCTTATCTTTTAAGGTTTGGCTTTACCGTATGATTTAAAACAGTTAGGAGGAGCATCTATCGGAATCAGGGTGGCGCGGTGAGTAGTGCTGTCGCCTCACAGCAAGAATCCCGCCTCGGGTGCCTTTCTGTGTGGAGTTTGCATGTTCTCCCCGTGTCCGCGTGGGTTTTAGATGGGCACTCCGGTTTCCTCCCACAGTCCAAAGACATGCTGCTGCATAGGTCAATTGGCCTGCTGACTAAATTGCCCCCGGTGCCCTGTGATGGACTGGCGTCCAATCCTGGGTATAGCCCTTCCTTGTGCACTGTGTACGGGATCAAGCGGTTTCTGACAATGATGATGATCTATCGGAATAAGTCCTAGACCCCATCCCCCTGTTTAAAAACACACCGACCGACAGCGAAACAAGGTCAAACAATGTGTTTACAAGCTAGTGTTAATTATTAACGTATTTTCTCATTAATTCAACAGTAGGGTTGAGCAGTGGCTCAGTGGTTAGTACATTGCACTATGAACCCGGGAACCTGAGTTGTATTCCTTACCAGACCTAACATCAGTGTCGCGTGACCATGAAACAATCCCCTGACCCACCACCTCCACCAACCCGCAGTTGGTTTGTGTGCCGAACGATGAACCTGGTAACCTGAGTTTGTTTCCTGGCTGTGGTTAACATCGGTGTTGAGTGACACCTGAACCTGTGCTTGGTAGCACCTTCATCAGCACGCTACGCTCAGCGTGGTGATGTATGGAAAAAGGATCGGGATTACATGGCATGGGAATGCCTTCATTCAGCAATGGATTCATACAGCGCAGGACATTATTATTGGTATCATTTAGACTCGGGCAGCACGGTGGAGAGGTGAGTAGCGCTGCCGCCTCACAGCAAGAAGGTCCCAGGTTTGAATCCCGGCTTGGGGGCCTTTTTGTGTGGAATTTGCATGTTCTCCAGCGTGTCCGCGTGGGTTTTCGCCGGGCACTCCGGTTTCCTCCCACAGTCAAAGGAAATGCTGCTGTATATATTAATTGGCCTTCGGATTAAATTGCCCCCAGTGCCTTGTGATGGACTGGCGTCCCATCCTGGGTATAGCCCTGCCTTACGCCCTGTGTCTTACGGAATAGTCTCCGGTCCACCTTGACCCTGTACAGAATTAAGCGGTTTCTGACAATGGATGGATGGATAATTTAGGCTCAAATATCTTCTGGTTTGCAGGTCGCGTGGAGGTAAGAACATCAGGGTACCATGTGCAGCCCCTAACAACATCTTGAGGGGAAACCAGACTCCAGCTCTGGACGGAAAATCTTGAGAGTGACCCTCCTGCAACAGGCATGGGAATCCCACCTGCTGAAGACTTCCCTCCTGGCTCAGATGCACCATGGATTCAGTGGAAGACACTTAACCGCCTGAGAACTAGAACGGGACGATCAAAAGATGCTTTGGTCAGATGGGGCTACAAGACCGGCCCAACCACCTGTGAATGTGGAGAAGCAGACCATGCTATGGAACACTGCCTTGTCTGTGCTCTACTACCCAACCTCTGCAGCTCAAAAGACCTTGCGGAGTTCAATGAAAATGCAAGGGGTTGTGTAAGAAAATGGGAAACTGTAATTTAACCATCGCGCTTCGAAGAATCGCAAAGAAGAAGAAGGAAGATTGGTTGAGCACTTTTTGAGTAAACATAAATAAATTAGAATAACAAGAGCAATACAATTTATAACGCGCAAATTTCACACCTGGTCATGGACGAGACATGGATACGGAGGTGCGAGGAAACCGCAGTCAGCCAGGCGGTCAGCCGGCGCCAATATATTGCCACACACTGCTTCCTATATATTACGCTGTAATCGGCTAATTAATGACATTGAATACTCATAGGGCGCTGCGTGCGTTTACACACCGGCGCTCTACGGTTCTCCAGTGTGTTGAGTTGTACGGCACATTGCACGGCATGATGGTTTTAGGAAGAAGCTCCCAACGAATTCAGTGAAACGTCAGACATCAGGCCAAACAACGCGCGGTACAACCAGAACACACATCTGAGAACTGTAATTATAAGGCTCCTTAATAAACAAAGACGACTCACTACGGTTAGAAATTGCATGGCTGATTCACTGCGTTTCCACACTCCTGGTGGATATTGTTATCGTGCGGAATTTCTCAATGTTGACATCATGTTTCATTTAAACTTAAAATCTATTTCTAGAGGAAAAGTTTATATCAATGTTGCAGAGCACAGTGTAAGATTTCGTTAACAAAGCATAATTGTTTTTAGAGATGATATTCAGAAATGAGATCTGTTCAGATGTTCTGATGTCGATGTTTTGATGAGAGAATTTTGCAATTAAGTAATAATTAATTCGTATTAT
The DNA here is from genome assembly GCA_036362915.1 of Geotria australis. Taxonomy (NCBI): domain Eukaryota; kingdom Metazoa; phylum Chordata; class Hyperoartia; order Petromyzontiformes; family Geotriidae; genus Geotria; species Geotria australis. The sequence continues at coordinate 3,718,286 of JAZEWU010000001.1, forward strand.
GTTTATACTGTCTCGGTTTACTTCATGGCTAACCGCTGGTAAATACAGAAAAATACATCGACGTTAATGTTCCATCCCTGACAACGTTTTCTCGTAACATAATAAAGCTGACACTTTTTATTTTATTGCTGATATATACTGCCTTATCCATTCACATGTTTTTACGAAATGAATTACATTTTAAAATAATTCATACTACTTGTATACTACTTTACTATTGTTATGATAGAATTAGTAATTTAACTTAATAATTGAATATTTGAGCTTATACATGTAGAGCTGCCTCTTCCCAGCCCTGGCGATGCCAGCTTAAGCCAGGCCACATGGGCTACGACAAACGAGGGATTATTTTGAAATTATTCTCAAGATCAGATGCCCTAATTTCAGTCATTAAGCCAAAGAAATGTATCAGGTGATATAGTCCAATAGTGCAATGCAGGCTTCAGTTTTCCATGGAACCTAAAAAGGCATTGCTTAAATTCCTTGTTATCGCTCACTGATATGATGACCCCAGGGCCATACGAACACCTTTTATGAGTTCTTTTCACATTGACCTGAGCAATCAGGAAGGGCAGCAGCTGCTTTAAAGGGACAGGGGACTTGGGTTTGGATCGTGGTGCCACTATTATACACCAATAGAACATGTTGGTCCAGCTCAAGGATTGAATTGCTGTCCAGATACAAAGCGATGTTAGGTATAAATGTCTGAAATTGTACTCTCGCCATCAATGCCAAAACAAGCCATGCACCGCTTGTTTGTGGAACATGCTGCACATGCCTTACAAGCTGATAAAAACACAGTGATCCTTTATCTGCAGCGATGGACTGATTATCCAGGAAAACAAAACCGAATTCAATCAGATTTTGATATTGCATGGCAAAGAGTGAAATCGGTGTTTGTTGGATGCCCTGCCAACCAAACGGTTTGCTTCAGAGCGGTCGATTTTCCTCACGCTTCCTGTGACTTGTGATGTGACACTTAAAAACAGAGCTTTTAATCAGGAATTTCAAATTGAGCTCAGTTAAAACGAAGGACCCAATCCCGCCTCGGGCGCCTTTCTGTATAGAGTTTGCGTGTTCTCCTCTCGTTCAGCGTGGGTGTCCTCCGATTTCCTCCCATAGCTAAAATACACTCATTAATTAGTTGGCCGATAACATCATAATATTTTTGACGCAGTGCCTGGCAGGTTGGCGCCGGCTAACCGTGCGGTTTGACTCGCCCCCTCTGCAGGTTACCTCACGCCTCTGAGTCGTTCTCTCTTCGAATGAATACTTTCAATATTGAATGAATATGTGCGCATTATAAATCGAATTTATCATTACTATAAGCTTCCCATTGCTTTGATGAAAAAAGAGCACGCGTTTACTTTATGGCAAATTAGTGTGTTGTGAAGGTTTTCTTGAGTTTTTTTTTCTTACATGTAAAAATACAGAGTGTAAGTGTGAGTCATGACTGTTACCTGGCCTCTGCATGCATCCTTCACGTGTTTGTCGACGCCACAAACATCCCCTGCACACTCAGGCAAACACAGACACACGTTTGCGATCACACAAAGATACCTTATGCTGGCATTTAACGCCTCCCGCTGGGGATAAAGGTAGAAGCGTTCACGTCGCGATCCCTGTCAAGTAAAACTTGGTATTACCTGCAAATTCTACCAAACACTTCGAAGCGAAGGAGCTGAAAGACGACGATGTCCAGAAGCTCAACAGATGCCAGAAGCCCCTCAGTCTGGAGCAAGAAGAGAGGCCAATGCCTGCCGCCTTTAAGGCCAGCACTGACGATTATATCTCTAAATGTTGAAGGGCTGTCTGCAACTAAAGAATAATTTGTTGCAATGGGAAACTGTCATATAACTATCACGCTTCGAAGAATCGAATCGAATTCGACGCCTCCCGCTCTTTAAATATCTATCTGTCGACGACAGCATCATGAGGTAACATTTCATTTTAGGTTCAGCATCAAAGACATACATATGCCCTAGGGTGGCACGGTGGCGCGGTGAGTAGCGCTGCCGCCTCACAGCAAGAAGTCCCCGAGGTTCGAATCCCGGCTCGGGGGCCTTTCTGTGTAGAGTTTGCATGTTCTCCCCGTGTCCGCGTGGCTTTTCGGCAGGCACTCGGGTTTCCTCCCCCCAGTCCAAAGACATGCCGTTGCATAGGTTAATTGGCCTACGGAATAAATTGCCCCCGGTGCCCTGTGATGGATTGGCGTCCCATCCTAGGTATAACCCTGTCTTAAGCCCTGTATCTGCCGGGATAGGTTCCGGCTCACCTTGTACAGGATTAAGCGGGTTCTGACAGTTGATGGATGGGATGGACATATGCCCTGCCTTACAGTAGTTTCGCTGAACTGCAATGCAGATAATCTCGAAAATCTTCTGAAAAGTGTCAACATTAATCGAAAGATACTCGTGGCTTGGCTGTGGACTCCTGGCTTGGCTCTGGAAAGATAAACCTGATTCCATCTCCTGGCATTGTAGTTGAAAGAATGGGGCAAAGTTTATTAAATGCCCTTGCTCTCTGTCAACAGAGCTGTTTAATGTGTATATCGACAGTTGATCGGTTGGCACGCTGAGTGGAAGACTCAGCGAAACGTCGGTACCATCTTTGAAGGTAACTGCTGTGTGTGCTCGCTCGTTTTCTCCAATATATCGACGGGTGTACGACACTTACACACTTTTTCACATGACCTAAATTCATAAACAGAGCTTCACTATGGATGACATTGGTCATGAAAGCCTTCGAGTAAATGTTACGCTTCGTGTTGTTGAGTGGCGCGTGAGCACCCCCAGCTCTTCCAACACATCAGCTCAGCATGAAAGAGTCGACCAGATACCCTCTAGAGTTCCCTCAAGTGGAGGAGGCTCTTCCGTCAGCAGCGGTCTGGACCAGCACTTGCAGGGGTGTACCTTTACCTCTCCACCTCTTACTCAGGAGTGAAATTAACTCAACAGTGTTACCGGTACGGTCGGATCGCAACCCCGTTTCCCACCTGTAAGGGGACTGAATGCTTCGGCTACTTTCTTACCGGTACGTCGTACCAGACCGTAGCAGCATACTTTTCACCTCTGCTTTTAGCTTAAATGAAAAACAAGCTCCCCACGTGAGAACTTAATCTGGCATGTCGATGGTGTCGGAACTATACGACAACTAACGCCGTGCCGTGTGTCCGTTCACGCGTGCCGACTGGTCCGTTCAGTCGTAAAAGCTCCACCAGAAATCGTTGTCGGTTTCTGACATTTGGAAGCAGTAATCGATAATAGGATTGGTTGCCAGCTTACTGGTTGTTTTTTGTCTCACAATTCTAAAAAGGTCCCTTTCCAGGGATTCTGATAGTAAACTGTTCATGTACTATGCTTGTCTATAACTTCACATGAATAACTTCCTCCTACGTTGACCCCATAAGATAGGTGATACAAACCTAACCTATTCGTATTGAATCCTTTATTGACCCAAGAAAGCCTCATTTTAATAACAAACTCTCTCCTCGACCTGTGAATGATTGAGCGGTTTCTAAAACTAGATGGATGGATGGAACTCTCTCCTATGAGGGGGGTCTGAAATATTTGGCTTATTCCTTGTTTTTAGTCATTTTGTAGATCGAAACAAATTGTTAAATAACTGGAGAAACCCCCAATCAAACGAGAGACTGACAGTAATAAATACACACAGGCTGGCAACACCCTACTTGGTGTACTGCCTTTTATAGCAACTTCAGCTATTTCTGAATATTGGTGTCCAATGCGTGAAAATCTCTGCATTATCCATCAACCTGAATTGAAAAGCAGCCGATTATAGAAGTGTGCCACTGCACCCATCACACTAAATATTTTTCTTTTTCCGGCTTGAGCCAAACAAATTGCTCCTTGCAATACATGTGTACTCCTTTGGTGTTGTCATAAAATCACTTCAATATTCATTACAAGCAGGAGATGATTAACAATCTGTCACCGGAGTGACAGAATCCGTTCTAGTTTCAGGTCGTCCAGCAACTTCCAAACTTCAATTCCGGTGCCTCCTCGCGATTCCAATCTAGCTATGGACACTTGGGTCACTTTGGATATAACATAGTGTGCACCACCACCCAACACATATCCGTTCGTTGGCAACGGAGAGAAAAGCAAAGCAACATCTTCTAAAAACACCCCTGTGGCCCATAGGACCCTATGTGAATCCATCCATCCATTCATGGTCAGAAACCGCTTAATCCCCCGTACAGGGTCGCGGTGAGCCGGAGCTTATCCTAGCAGACACAGGGCGCAAGACAGGGCTATAGCAATGATTGGACGGCAGTCCATCACAGGGTACCGGGGGGGTAATTTAGTCAGCAGGCCAATTAACCCATGCAGCAGTATGTCTTCGGACTGTAGGAGGAAACCGGAGTGCCCGGCAATAAAAAACCCACGCGTACACGGGGAGAACATGCAAACTCCACACAGAAGTAATAATAATAATAGCATTTTATAGAGCGCCTTTCACCCGAGGGTCACAAAGCGCTGCAAAACGACAGAATTTTTTTTTTACGCTGTAGTTCATTCAGTCTCAACTGCCTCAAACGGGTGATTTCCAGATGTAGCCTGGGATTAGGAGCAAGTGGTGGGGGGGGTGGGCGGCAGCCGCTTACCGTTGTGCAGGGCGGTCAGGCTGTGGTCACTCGCAACGCTCCGGTGACGAGCCTCCGAACTCTCCATGTGAGAAGCCCCGAACGCACGGAGGTTTTCTCCCCTCTATCACTCTGTACGCACTCGCAACGATGCCTGAAACTATACAGGCTCCCTCCCTTCTCTCTCTCTCAACTCTTATTACTCACTGCTGCCTCTGTCATGAGCACTGACACACACACACGGTGGGGGTCTATCTCTCGGAGTTCTGTCTCGTTACTGCCCCTGTTAAGTTGGATTGCCACGCACTGCCTCTGACTGTGTCTGGAAGGGTCGCTCCGCTCCCCCTGCCTCTGCCCGCCCCTTCCACGAACCTGGGTCCAGCCCACCGCAATGCCCAAACTCAACTTTCACACACACAGATACTCGCACAATCACAGTTATCTCCGTCTGCATACAAACGAATCTGCAGCTGCATGTTAACTGCAGTGTATTATTAACCTCGGTCTCAAAATCTGGAACTGATCGTGATAATATGGAAGTAAATATTTTGGATTTGCTGTTTGTTTTGCTTGTAAAGTTCACAGTTCTTTCACGTGCAGTTAAAGCACCTATTTATTGCTCCATGACACGCGTTGACCGCTTCTCCCAGCCAAAGCTGGCGTAATTCTGTAATCGGTATCGTGATGAGCATGGAACGACGGAACGTGTGCCATTCCCAAGCGCGTATTATGCAACACAATACATTTGCTCGTTACATTCGTGGTCTTGCATACGCGATGATGAAATACCACGTCTGCTGCCTACATTGGGGTTTGTTGTTGTCTCCCAATCGGTGTGCCTTCATATTCGAATTCGATTCGATTCTTCGAAGCGTGATGGTTATATGACAGTTTCCCATTGCAACAAGTTCTTATGTAGCTGCAGACAGCCCTTCAACATTCAGAGATATAATAGTCAGTGCTGGCCTTAAAGGCGGCGGGCATTGGCCTCTCTTCTTGCTCCAAACTGAGGGGCTTCTGGCATCTGTTGAGCTGCAGGTAATACCCAAGTATTACTTGACAGGGATCGCGACGTGAACGCTTCTACCTTTATCCCCATATTGTGCTCTTGGCATCATGTCACGAGAGGAAGCGTTTCTATTCGCAACTAGGGTATCTAGCAATGCACCACCTTGTGTCTGTGAACACCCCCGGAATATGACTTCACATAACCACTGTAGGTGGCTCGGTGGCGCGTTGAGTAGCGCTGCCGCCTCACAGCAAGAAGGACCCGGGTTCCAATCCCGGATCGGGTTCCTTTCTGTGTGGAGTTTGCATGTTCTCCCCGTGTCCGCGTGGGGTTTTGCCAGGCACTCCGGTTTCCTCCCACAGTCCAAAGACATGCTGCTGCATAGGTTAATTGGCCTGCGGACTAAATTGCCCCCAGTGCCCTGTGATGGATTAGCGTCCCGTCCTGGGTATAGCCCTGCCTTGCGGCCTGCGTCTGCGCGGATCAGCTCGGGCTCACCGCGACCCTGTTCAGGATTAAGCGGTTTCTGACGACTAATGAATGATAACCACTGTAGTGCAGACATGAAAATCCGTGATCCAATAATATGTGGCGACTGGCCTCCGACTAAAGGAGGTTGCCATCAGGAAGGGCATCTGGAGGTTAAATGTTGCTCCAATACCCCCACCATTAGAGGGCAACCAGTGAACCCTTGTCAACTTGGATACTGGCAATTTGAACCGGCAACAACAACAATAATATGCGACTCCCTATGATTGGCGGAGTTTTGTGGAGGTTGGGACAGCTCCCGTAATCTATGGCAGACTCCGTCCGCGCGACATTTCATCGTGGATTGTAGGTATAACCTCTGTGGATTAAAGGATCCGTCATACGGTCTCCTTACATCAATAGGCATTATTTGATGTTTTTAAACTTACATCAAAAGTACTGATGTAGGTTTTAACGCCTGATGATGGTTCCAACGTGGGAGGCGAAACGTCGCGAGGGAGAGAGAGAGATCGCTCGACACGGCTATCTCGAAAGAACATCTTTGAAGAGCAACCTTACATCAAAAGGCCTCTTTATACACGTGTTAATGTCCTGCGAATTCATTCAGAGACCCCATTTTATATTGACAGAACTGGAACATGCCAAATTAAGTGAAAAACTTTAATCTACTTTAGTCTTTTGTGTCCCATCATTTGTCAGCCTATTTTAATCACAGATGGCTGTTTGAAATCAAATACACACTCTCAGGCCTATATTCGTTTTGGTAATCTCTAAATCTAGTTACATATTGGTTGAGCAACAACGATCCATCTGTGTGTTAGCGAAGTGGTAAAGGCTGACTAAACAAACCCATCACGTTATACACTAAAAAGTAAGTTATTGTGACCTGACACATACTTCGACAAACGTGCACAACGCGTACCCCTTGATGTGCCTTACCGGACTGACAGTTTTATATTCACGTAAGAAAATAAGTTGACAATCATAACAAGCTGTGTCAGCGTATATTAAAGCGGCGGACCTTGGGGACTGGAAATCCACGAGGCTGAGTTTGAGCTCCCTAGCTGAGGTTTGCTTTGTGCTGGGATTGTTTAATCTCATTCACTATCCTGTCAATCACTCTGACACTAGAATAATTAATGTCCCAGGTCGCGCTTGCGCATCAGACTATCCCGGTCACTTTGGAATCTCACCTGCTTCAATATGACACTCTGAAACGTGTTAAATGTGACACTGTCCCATTTAGCACGAATTAAACTTTACTCGCGGGTGGCACGGTAGCGCGGTGAGTAGCGCTGCCGCCTCACAGCAAGAAGTCCCGGAGTTCGAATCCCTGCTCGGGTGGCTTTCTGTGTGGAGTTTGCATGTTCTCCCCGGTGTCCTTGGGGGGGGAAATTTAGTCAACAGGCCAAATAACCTAGGCAGCCAGGCTTTTGACTGTGGGATGAAACCAGAGTACCCTGCGAAACCCCACGTGGACACGGGGAGAAAATACAAACTCCACACAGACAGGCACCCATCAAGGCAGAAGATTATGCGCAGGTGCTAGGTGGTAGCGGCTTGTGAAGGTGTTTTTTTTTTAATCCAGCAGTGGATTGAACATGGCCGATATGACAATGATGTCTCACGCTGAACGTCGACCCCGTGCACACTGGTTCAGTGGCAAGTGTGCAAACCACTGGACCCTCCAGCGCTACAAATCAATGTCCCGTAAACTAAAATACTCTTGGCCCATTCTTATAATTGCAGCCATATAAATTCTTCAATGCACAATAAACCAGCGGCACTCACTTTGCCTATCTCACAGGTTATGAAACAAACTGTTCACCTGAATCCTGACACTGTAAAGATAATTTTTATTGTTGTTATTTTAGTGCAATGAACCGGTTTACATTGTCCCTAGCTATACCATCAGCATATACTGAAATGTGCCCTATATATTACGCACTGTCATCGATTCTCAGCATCATTTTCTAGGAAGTGATATCATCGTCATTATCAGTACCCGCGTAATCCTGTACAGGGTCACGGGGTGAGCCGGAGCCTATCCCGGCAGGCACAGCGCGCAAGGCAGGGCTATGCCCAGGACGGGACGCCAGTCCATCGCACGGGGAAAACCCACGCAGACGAGGGAATAACATGCAAACCTCACCCAGAACGGTATCCGGGCCGGGAATCAAATACAGGTACTTCTTGCTGTGAGGCAGTAACGCTACTGGAGGTCAAGGTAGAAGCGTTCACGTCGCGATCCCTGTCAGGTAATACTTGGTTGTTGCCTGTGAATTCTACCAAACACTTCGAGGCCGAGCTGAAAGACAATGATGTCCAGAGGCTGACCATCGTGCTTCGCAGAATCGCAAAGAAGAAGCAACGCTACTCACGGCGCCACCGCGCCACCCAGTGATATCATTAGCTCTATGATACTGTCGAGTTCTTGACTTGGATG
>JAZEWU010000001.1:3726932-3738914 GCA_036362915.1 Geotria australis
TCCTGGGGGATTCCCAGGCGTTCCCAAGCCAGCAGAAGGATATAATCCCTCCAGCGTGTCCTGGATCGGCCTCTCGGTCTCCGCCCAGTGGGCCGCGCCTGGAGTACCTCCCGAGGGAGCCTTCCGGGGGGCATCCTTACCAGATACCCGAACCACCTCAACTGGCTGCTCTCAATCCGAAGAAGCAGAGACTCTACTCCGAGGATGTCCCGGATTTCTGAGGTGTGTCAGTAAGGGGAATTTAGCGGCGTTTGGCAATACTTCACCTCGCTGGTCAGTGTGGGTTGGTGAAGGGAGAAACATGTTGTGCCGCCTCTCACTGGGTACCAGAATGGAAATGGTGTCGCTATCCGGTACAGCTCCTCTGGTCAAAAACACTCTCAAGCTTGTCTCCCACATCAAGGCACAGTGTCACATTGAAGATGTTACAACCCATCCATCCATCCATTTTCAGAAACCGCTTAATCCTGTACAGGATCGCGGTGAGCCAAGCCTATACCGGGCACTCCGGTTTCCTTCCACAGTCCAAAGACAAGCCGCTGCATAGGTTAATTGACCTGAGGAGTAAATTGCCCCCGCGGTGCACTGCGATGAACTGGCGTCCCATCCTCGGTATACCCCTGCCTTGCGCCCTGTGTCTGCTGGGATAGGGTCCGGCTAACCGCGGCCCTATTACAAGTTTAAGCGGTTTCTGACAATGGATGGATGTAGATTGAACCGTGCATTCCTGTTTCGGCCTCTGCCTGCAGAGGACGCCAGTGGGCCATGCCACTGCAGCAGCGTCACCGCATGCACGCTGTCACAACTCATCGTAGCTTATGGATGAGAAATGGTATCAATGGCATCACGAGTCACCCAGATCCCAGTGTTTGGGATTGAGAGGTATGCTCTACGAAACGAACTGGAGAGAAATGTGTGAGCTGTTTGTCAGCATACTTGAAAATTGGGAATCTGTTGCATTCTAAACATCCAGAAACTATTATCATCATCATTATCAGTACCCGCTTCATCCTGGACATGGTTCTGGGGGGCCGGAGCTTATCCTGGCAGACACAGGGCGCAAGGCAGAGCTATTCCCAGGATGGACAATTTAGTCAGGAGGCCAATTAACCTTGGCAGCTAACCACAATGATCATGAAGCCGAGCTGAAAGACAACGATGTCCAGAAGCTGACCATCGTGCTTCGAAGAATCGCAAAGAAGAAGAAGATGAGCACAGAACTGGATGGAAACATCATCAGCCGTGATCTATCCACTGCTGGATGGAGGCCTCCTCAAGTCATCGCCATCCTCACTAAATCTTGATGCAACAATTAATCTGGCATCTGCACAAGAGCGGATGTCAGCGCTTCATCCCTGAAGCTGTCACTTTATGGAGCATATTCCCTCTGCTGGCAGTCACTCCATCAGCCAAAATCCCTTGCAGCGATGTCCTGCCAAAGCAAACTCACTTATCAGTAAAAAAATGACATATCTAGCTTGTGTTTGTTCTCTGATCTACGTGTTCCTCTTTCATTCCCTCAGTGAGATTCAAAACAAGCATATTTCCACGCTTTGATGTGGCACTCGTCAGCGTTGTTGGTTGTCGGTGTCATCATTACTGAGGCAACTGTCAAAGCAGGACAGTTTCAACGGGTAGAGTTTGGAATAGGGTGGCACGGTGGCACAGTGAGTAGCACTGCCGCCTCACAGCAAGAAGGCCCTGGGTTCGAATCCCGGCTCGGGTGCCTTTCTGTGTGGACTTTGCATGTTCTCCCCGTGTCTGCGTGGATTTTCGCCGGACACCCCGGTTTCCTCCCACAGTCCAAAGTAATGCTGCTGCATAGGTTAATTGGCTTGCGGACTAAACTCTTCCTGGTCACCGCGACCCTGTACATAATGAAACCGTTTCTGACAATCGATGGATAGATTGGCGTTTGGAAGATAAAACGTAAAGTACAGATGTTATGCGGCATATTATGTAGGCACACACGTAACATGTTTCTCTAGCAATGTACTGAGGCTTGGAAAACACATCAAATGTGCTGGCATTTTTTGTTGAGTTTTTCTCACTTTTCCAGCTAAGAGCCAATCACCATGACAACCCTCCACGCTCTTGTCACCACGGTGCCGCCGAGCCAATTCCGTCACCATTTCCCACGCAAACTCATCCCAGCGAGAAGCTTTCACTGGCGTGAGAACAATAATCTGACGCCGACCAGGCTGGCATGAACGTTCACAAATGACGCCACTGTGCCCCTGATTACACCTGCCACATATTAATTTGAGTAGAGCCAAGGAATGAAGGAAGCAGTCCGCTGACCAAAGGTTTACGTGCCTGTGTATTACACGTGTTTGTTTTTGTTGATAAGGCTGTAAAATTGGTTGCCTATCAACCTAGCAAGTGCTGGGATGTATAAATGGGTTAGGTTAACCGGTAAGGTTACATTGAAAATATGAACATGTGTTATAGATTTTGAGATCGATGCTTTACCAGAAATTAGATTTTAATAGGTCAAGTCCAAAGACATGCTGCTGCATTGCCCCCAATGCCCTATGATGGACTGGCGTCGCATCGTGGGTATAGCCCTGCCTTGCGCCCAGTGTCTACCGGGATAGGCTCCGGCTCACCGCGACTCTGTACAGTATTAACCGGTTTCTATGGATGTATGTAAAACTCAAGCCAATAGTCGTCAATTAAATGAGGGTCACGAGACATATGGACCACCCCGTACAGAATGTAAAAACATTGACACACAATTGCACCGTAAAAATGCAACAGAAGTTACAATGCTCGTTTGGTTTGTGTGCGTATATTTCGGCCAATAACGTTACACAAGACACGCAAACCGCACAATACCACGGCAACAGCCTCTGAACTCTGACCCACAATCTACGGCTGCCCTACGCAGTGTACCGAAGGTGGCTTATCCAAGCTGGCGGTGTCAGCCCGTGTACCTTGCTACCACGCCTAGTCAGTAACACACATATGCACGTACGCACACGCATTCTCCTGGACTGAAGTCCAACTGTATTAATAAACCTGTAATGGCAACACTGTGCTGGTGAGTAGGGCTACGTGCTGGCAGCCATCCTTGTAAAGTCAAGCAAATAATAAGTAAACAAATATCGTACTTATTAGGCACTTTCCTCACGGATGCCAATGCATCGCATATGCACCGACTTCAAATGTCCACGTTGTACTTTCCTGTCCTACAACTGGGCCGAGTCTGCTGGGATTGGCATGCCGATTGGGCCGCTACCCGGTCAATATTTACCTTTCCTCATGGGGCCAGTGACATGGCCCCAGCAGCAGCGTGGGCACTGCTTGCTGCAGAGGTGCACGGTTTGAATTCAGAGGCCACCCTGGTTATTACTGCGGCTTTAGAAGGAAATCGCCCGTAGGACGGGTACTCTGCTAGTAGCCATAATAATTCACGCCGCCTGATTCACAGTGGACGGTAAAGGTCTCGTGGCGTCTTTCGCAAGCAATATAGTAGTAGTGTGTGTCTGCTGGCGTCATCATCCAAAGTTAAAAAATGTTAAACTTATCTGCAAATTACTCAAATTTATTGGAATATTTATAGCAATCATCTCTATTTACTACAAAACCTAGCGAGACCCTCCTGAAAAGTCATATGACTCAGTGAGGTTTTCCTGAATAAGCAAGAATTATAAATAAATGAATAACAATAAGTTGCCAACTTGAAATGCTAATATTCTATGCAACTATCAGACAATCATGCATAGACCACTTAGTATAGTTTACTGTGATCTTATGCAGCTTATATCGTCTGTTGTCCATGCAGTGTGCAATACACGTATGCTGTATGTTGGATTGTATGATGGTTGCTCTTCAAAGCTGTTCTTTCGGGATAGCCGTGTCGAGCGCTTTCCCTCACGCCCTCGCGACGTTTCGCCTCCGACATTGCAAACATCCTCATGCGTTGGAACACGAATCGATTCGTGAAAACCTACATCTGTGACAGTAGTTTGATCCCCGCCACTGTAAACGTCAGCGCTGAGTGATATCTGAACTAGCCCTGGGCTCCACCTTTAACCCGACACAGCGCGGGGAAGCCTTCATCTAGCAGAGGATTGACAAAGAGCTATACACATTTAATAACAGTTTAAATCAGTTGAGCACATTTTCCACCATCGTGTCATTGTAAAGACAGTCCCCTGGCTGTACAAGTGCAGTGGATGTGCAATTCTGAGATAATACATCGGAGGGATGCAATGGTGGAAGAATGTTTAGGACACTGCGCTATCACATGGGTGATCTGAGTTCGATTCCAGGTCAACCTCCCCCTCCCCTTCACCACTCTGCATTGACCAGAGTGGTTTAGTATGGTCAAACAACCTCCACAAACAAAACATCGTGTGTGGAGAGGCCTTCATCCAGCAGTGGAATGGCAAGAGCTGTAAATCTTTATATTTAATATCTGTACATTTTGATGGCAGATCCTCGTATAGAATATTTATCAATTTCTCAGCCTATATATGGTCATCTTGAGAATCATTTTTGGCTTGGGAAACCCCATGTCTTGTTATTCCACTTAAAACCAGATGCCTCGGTTTGGCTGTCCGAGTAGCCTCTGGCATGTTCTTTTTAAACTCACAATCTCCAAGACAAAGAATGGCCCCTGCATATAGCAGACTCATGATTTGAATTTAGACAAACAGAGGACCCCATTGCTGCTTCGCTGCCTATGCACATGCGATTAGTACTTATTTTCAAAGCATATCATTCTTGGCTTTTTTTCTTTTGAATACTTAAACGTGTATGTTATTGCACATTATTGTTTTGCACAGAGTTGAGAGAGAGAGAACGCGAATAAAGAATCTCACTGCCATGTGGCGTATTTGTACGTGATCAATAAACTTGAACTGACTGTATTCTTGATGTGTAATTCATCTTAAATTAAGACTGTATGTATTAGATGTACAAGTGCAGTACTGAGAATTGTTTTCCAAAGCTGTTCTTTCGGGATAGCCATGTCTCTCTCCTTCGCTGACACAGCTATCCCGAAATAACAGCTTTGGAAATAAATTCTCATACATCGAGCCGTGAAAACCTTCATCAGTGCAAGTACAGTAAAGTTAATTTATCAGAACTATGATTTATCACGGCTAATGTAAGCCACAAATGAAGCATAGAGATGTGTGGCATTGCCTGTCTAAACAGGAATTTGCTATCGGTTACTGTTTAACTTCGAACTGGTGACCTGAACTTTAAAGGCTAACATGACCAGGAATTTACAAAATCTGTGTTGTCTGGAACACAGCACAGATATAATGTGAAACAGAAAGGCACGATTGACGGGTTTCTTTGGGATTTGATCAGGTGTAACGTTACTATGAGCGATAACCCTCCATCCACCACCTGTCAAGACCAAATAAATCAAGTTGTCAGGTGGGTAAATGTGCCATTTGATTGTGCTATACAGCAAAGTGGTTCGTTTGGAAAACAAGCTACATTTCACAATCGTGTACAAAGTTTCGCTGGAGATTACAACCCGCATCATAAGCTGTTACGAACAGCTCCGATCATGGTCTGGGTCCTTGAGATGGAAGATCGGCATAGGCATCAAACCAGTTCATCACTCTTGGGAGCTAAGTAAGGTTATGACCTGATGAGTATTTGGATGGGAGACTGTCCGGGAAGACCAGGTGTTTTGGACCTGGACTGTAAGGTGACCATGCGTGAAGAGCTTAGCGTATTGCCCTCGTCCACATCGGAAAACTTTGCATGCTCTGGTTTCCTCCTACATGGGCGGCACGGTGGCACGGTGAGTAGCGCTGCCGCCTCGCGGTAACAAGGCCCTGGGTTCGAATGCCAGCTCGGGGCCCTTTCTGTGTGGAGTTGGCATGTTCTCCCCGTGTCCGCATGGGGTTTCGCCAGGCACTCCGGTTTTCTCCCATAGCACAAATACATGTTGCTGCATTGGTTAATTGGCCTGCGGACTAAATTTCTCCCAGTGCCCTGTGATGGACTGGCGTCCCATCCTGGGTATAGCCCTGCCCTTGCACCATGTGTCTGCCGGGATAGCCTCCGGCTCACCGCGACCCTGTACAAGATTAAGCGGTTTATGACAATGGATGGATGGTTTCCTCCCACATGTCAAACACTCGGCATTGGCCAAACACCTGAATGTAGGATCCTCCAGCAGTTGTCTTGACAACTTAGGCTTTCCTGGGTAAATGGAGGACAAGCATATGATAAACAAAGTATACATTCCAGACGTATGGAGCCGCAATTTGTTCTGGCTCTGATTACAAAGGCAAACAATTTCTGCCATTAGTGAGGACAGCAGTAAGGCCACCCATGGCTCCGGATCAAGGCCATGAGCAGAGGAAACAGGCAGCATCGCATACGTGCAGGCTGTGTGTGTGTGTGCACAGCCGTGTGTTTATGCCTGTGTGTGGGTGTGGTTGCATGTGCATGACCTGTGCACAGTGGGGAGCGGTGGTGCAGCGGTTAGCACGCTGCGTTATGAACCCGCTGGCCTGAGTTCAAATCCCGCTCACGGTCAATACCCATACATCCATGCATTTTATAAACCGCTTGTCCTGGTGAGGGTCGCGGTCGCAGCAGTCCAAGGAGAGTGGGCCAGACATCCCTTTCCTCAGCAACAGATTCCAGCTCTTCCTGTGGGATTCCCAGGCGTTCCCAGGCCAGGCGAAGGATATAAACCCTCCAGCGTGTCCTGGGTCGGCCTCTAGGTCTCCGCCTAGTGGACCGTGCCTGGTAGATTTCCAGGGGGAGCCTCCCAGGGGGCATTCTTACCAGATGCCCGAACCACCTCAAATGGCTCCTCTCAATCCGAAGGAGCAGCGACTCTACTTTGAGGTTCACCCGAATTTCTGTGCACCTCACCTTGTCACGGAGAGTCAGCCCAGCAACCCTGTGGAGAAACCTTATTTCTGCCGCTTGTATCCGCAATCTCTTCTTTCGGTCATTACCCAAAGTTCAAGACCATAGGTGGGACGAGGGGCATAAATTGACCTGTAAACCGAGAGTTTTGTCCTAGGACCAAGCTCCCGCTTCACTCCCAGTGACAATTTTATGAACTGATCCTGGGCTTCAACCAGGGCGACTCGGGATCAAATAGGTACCTGGTGCTGTGTGCAATCATTGCCACGAGGGAGACAAAGGAGGCCGGGCGTGGTGCTGGCCACCCACCTCCTCGTGCGCCGTGCCGGCCTTCATAGGTGCTCGCTAACAGCATTTGACCCTACAGTCCGTTAAGGCTATACGAGGGATCTTTGTCTTTTGCATGCACACTCGTTGTCACGTGAACTTGTGTGTTATTATCTTGATGTGTACACACGTGCCATGTGACGTCCCTTGTGCATAGTAGGAAATAGCTATAGAGTATTTGCATATTTGACCATTGTGTTTTGAAACGCATCTCCTGTTAGGGAACAATGATCTTTTCCCAGAGTCGAGATCAGAACCATTTTTGGGTCTTACGTGTCGGTGTGTTACACTGTCAAGTAATGGAGCACACGTTCAAAGAAACAAATCAACAGGTAGCCATTTTTCTCTTGATGATCATCAGCCACGATCAATCCACTGCTTAATGCAATCCTCCCCATGTCACCACCTTCCTTCGCTATCGTGCGATGCAAAAATGCACCCAGTTTGTGCACATGAGCCCATTTCATCGCTCCATCTCCGCAGTAGAAGTCCCCTTTAGGTGCTCGCCCTCCTTCGGCAACCACAGTAGTTATTCTCGCCCATTGGCCATCATCCCTCGTAGCAACATGTTCCTTCCCAAGCCCACTTTTCGTAAAAGTAAAACCAGTACAAAGTCATTCATTCATTCATTTTCAGAAACCGCTTAATCCTATACAGGGTCGCGGTGAGCCGGAGCCTATCCCGGCAGACACAGGGCGCAAGGCAGGGGAACACCAAGGATGGGACGCCAGTCCATCGCAGGGCGCCTGGGGAAATTTAGTCAGTACGCCAATTAACCTGGCAGCATGTATTTGGACGGTGGGAGGAAACCGGAGTGCCCGGCGAAAACCCACGCGGACACGGGGAGAACATGCAAACTCCACACAGAAAGGCACCCCGAGCCGAGATTCGAACCCGGGACCTTCTTGCTGTGAGGCGGAAGCGCTACCCACTACGCCACCGTGCCGCCCCCAGTACAAAGTAAAAATCATAATTATCGTTAAACGTTTAATCTTGTACAGGGTCACGGGAGGCTGGACCCTGTCTCACCAGACACAGGGCGCAAGGCAGGGCTATACCCAGGATAGGACGCCAGTCCATCACAGAGCACTGGGGACTATTTAGTCAGCAGGCCAATTAACCTGGGCAGCATGTCTTTGGAATGTGGGAGGAAACCAATACCCAGCAAAAACCCACGCGGAAAGGCACCTGAGTTTAGAGTCGAACCAAAGAAATTCTTGCTGCGAGGCAGTAGTGCTATTCACTGCGCCACCCTGCTGGTACTAAAGGTAAAAGTGACGTCTTTAACCTGCGCAGTGCCTTTAATCCATTGTTTTGTTGTGTCTGTCTCTCAGTGTAATCCCAAGCTTGCAGCTCTTCTTGCTTCTTTGAACACTTTTGAGCTTGTGTGCCATCTTCTCCGTCATTTCTGTCATAACAGGTAACAGGATTCCCTCTTCAGCCATATTGTTACGTTCTTTGTATTATACATGTCGGTCCCTTTTCATCCAATCCCAATGTAGCCGGTTCATTTTTGTAAAAAAAAAGTATTCAAAATATATATTTTTTTAATCCAGGCAGACAATTCTACTCAGTCCAATGCGCTTGTATCGCCTATAAAGCGTAGTCACAATGGTATATTAAATTCCTTGGTATATTTTTCCACAATATGGTATGAATATGGTCGATGGTAGAAAAACCTTTCCTAAAACCTGCTTACCCACGTGGTTAGTCGATCGCTAAAGATTAATTATTCTGTTTCAAGCGATGTTCGTGAATAATTTATATGCATGCAATAAGAGTACAGGATTACGGTTTCTGACACAATAGATGGATGGATGTGTCGTTCAACTCATTTTAATCGCCCGTGTCATTAATACAACGAAGCATAATTCCATTCTGTGATGTGCTTTCTCTGCGAAGTAAACATTGAAGCGGTCTTTCCACTCAAATTCACTTTGTGTTCCTCAAATCCCAATGCCTTTTGAAGTTATTATTGACGGTTGCTCTTAAAACCTGTTCTTTCGGGATAGCCGTGTCCAGCGCTCTCCCTCGCGACGTTTCACCTCCCACGTTCGAAGCATCCTCAGTGGTTGCTCTTCAGAGCTGTTCTTTCGGGACAGCCGTGTCACTGAGCGCTCTCTCTCTCTCTGCCTCGCGACGTTTCGCCTCTCACATCGGAAGCATCATCGATCCGTGAAAACCTTCATCAGTACAGCATCCTCAGTTATACATGTATCCATCCTTTCCACCCATTGTCAGAAACCGCTTCATCTTGTATATTCCGGACTTGACGCTGAGGTTATAATAATAGCATTTATAGAGCGCCTTTCACCCGAGGGTCACAAAGCGCTGAACAGGGCTGCGGAGAGAACGACAAATCAACAACGCCAGAGAACGGTAATCAGCAACAAATTCTTATTGTTTTGGGTTTTTTTGTTATCCGAGCTGTGGAGAGAACGGCATGTTAACAACGGGGAGACCAAATAACCGAGAGTGAAGCAATAGCGATAAACCATAATAATAATAGCATTTATAGAGCGCTTTTCACCCAAGGGTCACAAAGCGCGGCACAGGGCTGCGGAGAGAACGACATGTCAACAACAACGACTGACAACCGTAAATCAGCAACATTTTTTTTAATATAATCCGAGCTGTGGAGAGAACGGCAAGTCAACAACGGGGAGACAGAATAACTGAGAGTCAAGCAATAGCGATAAAATATAAGACATGGGACAAAAAAACAACAGGAAAATAACAACAGTAATAATTCTACAACAAGCGAGGATGGAACCAGATGCACCCGAGTAGGCGCAGGTTCGCGGTTAAAGCCCGAAACTTGCGTTGCCGCTTCGTCGTTGTTGTTGTTCGGGTTACAGGTGAGTTCGCGGCGGTACGAACGCGCGGTAAAGGCGGTGATAGAAGGGTGTGTGTGTGTGTGGGGGGGGCGGTAAGGTCGCGGAACTTGGGAGAGCAGGGCCGCTTGTGGGAGGAGGCAGGTGTTGGGTGGCCGCCTGACCTGAGCGGTGAGTGTGTGCAGAGCGAGGGGGGTGTGTCCCTCTCTTGGCGGCTGCGTGGGTGAGGAGCGATGCCACGTTGGTGTGGGTTCAGTCTCGGCAGGTGCGTGCGCCCTCGCTCAGTGAAAGTCTTCGCCGCGGGACGGACGACACCGACGCGCGTCTCTACCAGCGCACGCGCGAAGACGCACAGCGTGCCCCGAGCGGACTCAGAGTAAGAGAGAGAGAGGAGTCGGCGAAGAGACAAACGTGAGGGAAGAAGACAGCCACACGGAGAAGGCTTTGCAACGGAGCTGCTACCCAAGCGCTGGATTACCTTTCGGCCAAAGTGCTCACGTGTCTGCTAAAGGTAAGGCTTTGTTGACTCAATGCTTTGTGCTCGTTCGCAAACACAAAACCTCTCACACATTTTACCCACGAATGCTACTCTTCTGCAGATACCGATTCCCAGACAGGTTGTGAAATCTCTGGCCGAGCGCGTGTGGGATCCACCTTCACGTATGTTGCTCGTGTGGAGGGCGTCTGGAAAATCTGGCCCACTGTGTTACTTTCTGGAGACCACTGTGCTCGGACAGTGTCAAGCGTATAAACTTCCAAAAACGTTACGCTGACGCAGCACTTAACTGGCACCGTGCTGCGGACAGCGCAGCATGTTTTAAGACAAAAACATAGTTATCATAGTTATGTGTCGCTTTTGGTCAATGTACCACTGTTCTCATTTCCATCGCTCGTTATGATGAAATGTCATCGTCAAACCTGGGACTGCTTCACATTTGATCCATGTATATTTCTATCCACTTGAATTGTTCTCCTGCAGTTTCAGCGTGGTCGTTACATATTTTTTTTATACGTTTTTATTTTTTACAAATACTTCCGTGGTCTAGCCGTTGGTTTGTGACCGCTTGGATAAGTTCATCACGTCTCTATTGGAAAGCGGAGCTACCTAAAAAAAATGTGCACAACTTGTAACCCGCATACAACTCATTAAACAAATGAACGCGTCTGTCCGATGGTGGTGGCTTTGGGAGGTCTTCATCCAGCGCTGGATAGATCATGGCTGCTGCTGATGTTTGTGCCAACAATACGGTACTGTATTGGGCACTGCTTGACAAAGTCATGCTGTCCTTTGCTTTGGACAAGCATTTCAGCCGTTTGTGCTGTCGACTCCCAGCCCCCTGTTCAAGTCCACGCATTTTCAATGTTCGTCTCCATCTGCTCAACTCCCCTCTGCGACGTCTTGACATTCCGCTGCATTTACACACTCATATAAGTCCCGTTCGTATTGTATGTCCCAGTTACATTTAATGTAACGTCAACAGCGATATAGAGTGAATTGCCCTCTTCAGGTGACCGGGGGGGGGCAGTTGCCCTTAGTGGAGGAGTTTAACTATCTTGGGGTCTTGTTCACGAGTCATGGTGAGCGGGACCGTGAGGTTGGCCAGTGGATTGGAGCAGCGTCTGCAGTGATGCGGGCACTGTACCGGTCCGTGGTAGTGAAGCTGGAGCTTGGTCCTAGGACGAAGCTCTCGGTTTACAGCTCAATCTACGTCCCTATCCTCACCTATGGTCATGAGCTTTGGGTTGCAGGGTTGCTGGGCTCACTCTCCGTGACATGGTGAGGAGCACATAAATCCGGGAGAACCTCAACGTAGAGTCGCTGCTCCTTCGGATTGAGAGGAGCCAGTTGAGGTGGTTCGGGCATCTGTTAAGGATGCCCCCTGGAAGGTTCCCCCGGGAAGTCTACCAGGCACGGCCCACTGGGTCGACCCAGGGCACGCTGGAGGGATTATATCCTTCGGCTGGC
>JAZEWU010000001.1:3750994-3763041 GCA_036362915.1 Geotria australis
GGATTCTCGAGTACAGTGAGATGATGATGGTCGTTGCCTGGTTACAAACGACTTTACGAGAGAAATAAACATCATGTTAAATGTAGTTCTGCACTGACGAGATTGCCCCTGGTGCTTGTGATGGAGTGGCGTCCCATCCTGGGTATAGCCCTGCACCCTGTGTCTGCGGGGATATGCTCCAGCTCACCGCAACCCTGTACAGGATTAAGCAGTTTTTGACGATGAATGAACTATGGATACATTCAAGCTGTGAAAATGAATAATGCCAGTTTGTCTTGCAACGGATAATACTGGTGCCCCCCACGGTGTACATCAGAGGTGACTCGCTTAGGTCTCAGAAGTAGTTCTGTGATACCTGCCCCTGTGGGATGTTCTCAAACAACGACACGTGCTCTGCTCGCAGTAAGAATGCCGAATGGATTCTTTGGATCGTGACGCCGAAGCACAGTCGGGATAATTTCTGAAATAGGACAACAAAATTGTGCTACCGTCGAAATTACTTTTCAAGGTACGTACGATATCGGAGAATTTAGTTTTGTACATTATATAGTATGACCTACAAACGCAATTTGGTGTTGTGATGAGCAGTGATGGTTAGTTATAAGGGTCAATTATAAATGAGGAGCGAAAAATACGAGCAGAGAATAACCCATAAATATATAGATGCGGTTACAAAATGAAGCATTAGCAAGCAAAATAAACGGCAAGCAAACAATGCATTGGGACATTTTAAAGGAAGACTTAATGAAGTTATCCATATGCAGTAATGAAGATATAGGTCATTATCCCAAATATTTCACTCCCAAAAACTTGTCACTGCTTGTCATATGTCAGCTTTGTTGGCTGATTGGCACCCGAGGGGGAAGCCACCTCATAGATGAGGCACTCCTACCTCAATGCAGACATCCCAGGCAGCAGTTTGTTTAAATGAATGAATGCAGTTGATTGTGGTTTTCCTCACAGCATTTTTCCCCAACTCTTAGAAATGCCACTGGGCTGGGCTCCCTTTGTGCTGTGACACTCCAGTGCCACATCAAGAATGTGGCATTTTGAGGGTTTCAGTGCCTTCCTCTCTAACCCCCATCACGAATCATGTGGTGAGGAGCTCTGTGATGGCAAGAGCAGGGAAAAGGGGCTTCCCTCACAGCACGCGGGTGAAATGGGCTCTCGGTGAGATTTCTACTCTCTGTATTGCGGTGAAAAGGAAGCAATGGGGAGGTGCACAGGGAAAGTACGAGGGGTGAGAGTGATGGTGACAGGGTGGCTTTTAGGTGGTTGATACACGATGATTACAGACACGGGCTCCAGAGGGTGTGCTTTGGACATGCACTCAATCTCGGTTGTTTGCTGCCACTTGTGGCTTCTTGAGTTCACATCCCGGTCAGGGTCAACTTTGCCCATCATCCTTCTTGGGTTGAGGAAAATGAGACTTTCCTGTTGGGTGGCACATAAAATAGACAATCTCTAATGGCTGAAACGGCTCGCTGCTAGAATCAAGTGGAGTTTTCAACAACAATGAAGATGACCATTGCTCAACAGTGATCGCAAATAACACATGGAAGCTGTGGAAATAATTGGTTCTGAGTATGTCTGGCAAAGGCTTAAAATGCAGGGTACATTAATTAAACAGAATGTACGCACGTAAAACATGTGCAGCCACAAGAGCATACATAGATAACTGAACAGTAGCCACCGAAATAATGTTTGCAATGAATTACTAAATAATACGCTGACATTGTTAGGGTTCATTTTTTACAATAGCATTAAACAATTTTACAACCAAAACATTAAACTATGAATCACGTGCCTCAGAATGAACATTCTGTACAGGGAATTCAAAAATGTGCTCCACCTAGTACGGACAACAGGTCTATTGACCTGAATTCAGAAGTTGTTGTGTGACTTCATGATCCTCATTGAATAAAATAAAATGTTAGGGGTCGGTATTAATGCTAGCGGTCCTGTATTTTGTTAAATTCTGTATTACGTGTGGGTGTCTGTGACTATTTAACGTTCCATGCCTAAAGCAACACACCTCATTAACACATGTTTGCACACTTGCATATCTACACAATAGTACAGCGCGTTACACATTGCACACAATGGTTGAAATTATGCCAGTATGTGATGGATGTATACCGTGCCAAAAATTCTCAGAACACCAAATATGTAAACCGGCAATTTTCAGAACAGTTCTCATTTTTATGCAACAATATTTCCGCACGGGAAAAACAGCTGTTACCATGGGCTGCACGACAAATAGGTTTCATATCAGTATTTCCACATTTCCATTTCGGCCGCTGATTGCAAATAAGTATGTACATGTAGCACGCTGGGGCGGCACGGTGGCGCAGTGAGTAGAGCTGCCGTCTCACAGCAAGAAGGTCCCGGGTTCGATTGCCGGCTCGGGTGCCTTTCTGCGAGGAGTTTGCACTTTCTCCGCGTGTCCGCGTGGGCTTTTGCCGGGCACCCCGGTTTCCTCCCACAGTCCAAAGACATGCTGCTGCATAGGTTAATTGGCCTACGGACTAAATTGTCCCCAGTGCCAGATGATGGACTGGCATCCCATCCTGGAAATAGCCCTGCCTTGCGCCCTGTGTCTGCCGGGATAGGCTCCGGCTCACCGCAACCCTGTACAGGATTAAGCGGTTTCTGACAATGAATGAATGAATGTAGCCAGCTGAACACTTTTACCCAGAGCAATTTCGCACAGACTCATATGACCATTCCGTAGGGAATGACCAACATAAATCTTCATCTGTTCTTCCAATGCGGCACAAATGTGAAGCATTCTGTTTTCAACTTGGGGCAATGGGTTCTCACAGGAAGTGGTGGTTGGAGGGTTGGGCTGTTGGGTTGCGTTTGGACAGAACTTGGAAGCTACAGCAGATTCCCACACACATGGGGCTTCTCATTTGGCTCCTAACTGCTTTACAAGCGGATGCTTATGGTGGCACGTTATCATAACGGCAGTAAACAATCCTCTATATTTGTTTTACATTTTTATTTGCAGCAAAGTCATCTCTTTACATAACCGTGCGCACAGCTTTTGTGCTAGCGTGTGTCACTCTACCTCCCAAGAGGGGTGTCTTGCGTGTGCGCGTGTCTGTACTTGGCACTGTAGGGAGCAGAGGTGGTGCCTCGGCCAGTCATCTCGGTCAGGCAGTCAATGGCACCTGGGTCTGTCCCGTGACCTGTCAGCGAGGGTTCGACACTCTGCGTGGCCTCAAGGTGCACCTTCCCTGGCACAGGCGCAATGGTGATGTCACCGCCACTTAGTGGCGAACGGCGGTTGTTGTCTGTAGGGAAGGGGGAGTAGTAGTGTGGTTTTAGCAGGTTGCGTTCCCACTCACGGACAAAAGCAGTGACGATTTTCTGAACCGGTCCTGGGCCAACCGTCGGTCGACTCAGCCTCAAACGAATACCTGGTGCAGTGTATAAACATGGCCACTAGGGAGACAAAGGCAACCGAGCGGGGCCAACCGTTATCTTGTGTGCAATGCCGGCCGTCATAGGTGCTCACTAACAGCATTTGTCCCAAGAGTCTGTTAAGGCTATTGGCGGATCTTTGTCTTTGTATACGCGTGAACGTCCTATATCCAAGTTAGCTGATCTGGAAATACCTCTACATGGAAGTCCCACCGTTAAAAAAAAATATCCCACCCGTGAGAGAGAGGCAAAAGTGCTGGGGGCAAGATGTGACAGGTCACATTGGTGTTTATAATTAACCAGACGGTTGATCAAAATGCTGCTCGTTAACAAAAGGCATTACGAGAGGGACAGCCATTGATAATTGGCAGGGCTCCCCTAATGAATGGGTAACTTGAGGGCTGCCTTGTGCATTGTCAGGAGCAGCCCATTGCTCGTAACCCCCCACCTCCTGGTTTGCCCCCCAAACTTTTCCCTCTCTCATCCTTCCTCCTCTTTCTCCAGCTCCCCCTCCTCTGTCTCCTTCAGTCCCAACCCCCCCCCCCGCTTCCCACACATTTGGATGAGTGGTACAGCCCCACAGGGCTCCAGCGAACACTTGTTTGGTGGGCTGTGATTGGCACCCCTCGAAATGCGGCTCAGTGGTATCGGCTGCTCTGGCGGGAGTTTGGGGGAGAAGAGCGAGATACGGAGAGAGCGGGATGATGCCATCCGTTCGGGGATGACCATGTGCGATGGGAAGTGCAATGTGGTGTGGACTGTCAGAGGGGTAGAGTGCTGCGGGTCTGTGCTCAAGTAGAGATTGCAGCTCTGCATGCTGCGGGACGAATAGTGTTACTGCTGCTGCCTTGGCATGGTGTGGTTCGCTTTTGAATCTGGCTTGCCGCTGCCGCTGCAGCTGATAATGCGGTGTTTGAGTGAGCTGCAACGGTGTGTGGGCATAGGGCACCGTGCCGTGCAACATCAAGTTTAGAGCAGCCCGGTGCGTGGCTTGTCGCGTCGTGGCACTCCGTGCAAGTCGGAGTGCTGGCCGGCTTGAGAGTTGCTAGCGGCGCGGTGCTCGATCTGTCCCATCCTCTACCGCCGGTCGTGGTTGTGGCCTGACCCTCCTGCCGCGATGCCCTCGGTCTCCGTGCGCCTGCCGTGCCGGCGGGCTGGCCGCTACATCTCCTGGGTGTGCGTCTCCTGCAGACTCGTGGTAAGCGAAAAGGGTCGACGGAGTAAACAAGCGCACGTTCATTCCATCCAAATCTCTGTAACGCGCGCTCGCACAGCGGGGAGGCACGCACATGCCACGGCGAGAACAAGCCACACAGCCACCAGTAATCGCGACATTGAATGCGCCGCAGAATAAACCGCTTAGTGGCCGTGAACGCCAGTGACGGTAACCCGCGGCTTGTTTTTGCACCGCAGAAGTGATTCTCTCCGGGATAGGCGCAGCGTGTGACTGTCGTATGCATTTCGCTCGGTGATCACGCTGCGCGCTTTCGCTGCGATTCTGATGCTGAGCAGCTTTGTCTTATTGCGTGCGTAGGGAAGGAATATGCGTACTGTTTGCAGCACGCTGATGATTATACGGCATGTAATTCCCGCTGTCATTCAAACTTTAAACTGCTTTGCGAGTGTAACGATGCTCGAGATTTATTCTACATACGCGTATGTCACGCTTCTTGACCGTTTGTTAACGTTCATTCCTGTTATGCAATTTTATATAATGCCAAAATGTGTAGCGCTTGCAATGTGTATTTTCACGTGTATTCGTCGTTCTCCTTATAATGGTCTGCTGTAAAGATGCATTTGCAAATCCGTGGGGAAATGACTGTCAAGTCAACACATTGTTATTAATATTGTACACAGCAACAGTCTTAATTTAGCCAAGAGATCATCCCAAGACTATTTTGCACGAGGGTTTGTTTGGGGAATTGCTCTCTCCGAGTTGTCAAGAAGGAACTGTATTTTGCAACCAGCTGCAGTGACTTCTAAAAGTGGGATACAATCTTAATACGCTATCTTCCTTACAAGACTTTCATTGAAACGGTTGGTTGATTGATAGGTTGAACACGGCGTTCATTCATTCATTGTCAGACACCGCTTAATCCTGTACAGGGTTGCAGTGAGCAAGAAACTATCCCGGCAGACACATGGCGCAAGGCAGGGCTATACCCAGGATGGGACACCAGTCCATAATAGGAGACCGGGGGCAATTTAGTCCGCAGGCCAATGAATCTATGCAGCAGCATGTCTTTGGACCGTGGGAGTAAAACGGAGTGCCCTGCGAAAAACCCACGTGGACACGGGGAGAACATGCAAACTCCACACAGAAAGGCACCCGAGCCGGGATTCGAACCGGGGATCTTCTTGCTGTGAGGCGCTAGCGCTCCTCACCGCGCCGCCCCAAATTGCAACCCAGTTGCCGTTAACGTGCCGCATTTGAATGCAATGGTGCGGGATGGCACAGGCTTTCGTGTACTCTCATCAGACCCAGGTTGGCTTCAAGCCTCTTGTTTACTTTGACAGTGGCCATGTGCCACGTGCTTCAAGTATAGCTGCCAACCTTACTCAACTGCCATTGATTTATATTTTCCTGCTATTGTGCTTCTTCTTCTTTGCGATTCTGCAACTTTTGTTTAATAGTATATTGTGTGCCCTGTGATGGACTGGCGTCCTATCCTGGGTATAGCCCTGCCTTGCGCCCTGTGTCTGCCGGGATAGGCTCCGGCTAACCGCAACCCTGTACAGGATTAAGCGGTTTCGGAAGTTGATGATGAGTATATTGTGTAGTTCAGGATTGCGTTTTTGCATTTCCTCGCTTTATCTTGTTCAGAGTTGAATTGCGAATGTGTCATTTTGTGCTGTGCGACGCTGTGCCACGCTCTAGCGCAGTGAGTGTAATTGTGTTTGCCTTGTCTTCCGTTGAATTCTATTAGAGAGCAATGAACCCCTTCGAAATTGAATGTTGTCCATTTGTGTCGCATTACTTTCCCTTGAACCGTGTTATGTTGCATGGCCTTGCCGGTTATCTCGCTGGGTAGCGCTACACCCATCAACAATGGTGGGGTAGCGTTTCTCTAGCGGGGACCCTGTAATCTCTGCATCCCAGAATAACATTTGTATGTACTCACTGACCTCACATTCTGTGGCCCTGGTGTGTGGCAACGTGGTGCGTGCGTGCACGCAAGCACACGGCACACCGCGTGCACACGGAATGTCGATGCGACCCGCGTGGGGGTGAGGCCAGCGGGGTGGAATAATGCAACGTGCAATTTAACATTCGATCGCTAGTTAAGCAAATCAGGCACAATTTCTTGTCTGTAATTGCCGTTCATTCAAAGGTGACCGTGCGAGCAGGGGGTGCGTCGTCACTCGCATGAATCAAGTCACCGCTCGCTCCGTCTACTGTTGTGATACAAAGCACACGTGGCCAGCCCACGTTGCGGGTTTTAAACCGCCGCTGCGTATGTGCTACACACCACGTCGTCTGTTTTGGCTTGTATGTTGCATTTTGAGCACAACAACCAATGATGCCCCCGACGGGCCACCTTGCCTGTACTCTCTCAGGCATATTTTCTCACTCGCCGATTTGGACACTTGCCCACGTTGCAGCTCCGCTGGTTTGGCCGTCGTTCTCCAACCTCGCCCTTTGCAGTGGGTGAAAAATGTGTCCAATTAAGGCCTTAGAATGGAATAGTCTGGGCTATTCTCTTTGGCGCGTGTGTGCGTGTGTGCAATGTACCCTGCCACTCCAACTTGTAGTCCTTATTCAGAGTTACAGGGCAAGAGACTATGTGACTTCCACGGGGTCTATAATCCTTGGCTCACAGCCACTGCCTTCATATCATGTACTCAGTCATGTGAAGACTATATCTCTTCGCATGCATTCACGTGACATCTGTCACTGCATTAACACACTCGTGTGAGGTCTGTTATTCTCGCCGCACGCTAATGTGAGGTCTCTAACCCTCGCTTCACACCAACTCATGCAGCATATTTGGTTCTGGTTTCACACTTATCCGAGATCTATGACCAATGTGCCATGTTCGACAAGCTAGCTCTTCTCATACTCGTGCACATTAATCTATGATCTGTGGGCTGTGACCTCCCCGTGTGACGTGAATAATCTTTGTCCCACGCTGTCATAAGATCTGCCTTTCTCCATGAAACATCTGCAGCAGCAGCCTACACTCATTCTCACGAGGCTCAATGTAGCCCAACGGTCCCAGAAGGGAACGTGGGCGATTCTGTGCACCATGCACGTAGATTCATCTGGAATGACTGAACTCGGGGTTCATTGAGAGGTCGATAGTCGTTGTTGAAGATGAGCCAGAACTTCGGGCTTCTTATTCTTGGGCTGGGCCCATGCTTTATGTCAGAGTATAACTTAGGGTTATTCATCCACAGCTGCTTGATCTGTGATAAAAAGAACTGCAGCTGGTTTTGCTTCATTTTCCAATTGTGCATTGCACGTGCAAACACGCCAATTTCAATATTTGTACATTAAAACACGGATTTGCTCATGAGACCGTGTTTAAGCTACCCTATACTCAAATACACTTAAGTGTGAGTGCCTGCAAACTTGATGAGTACATATATTCCTTTACACTCAGATGTATATACTACACATGTAACAATATATTCACGAGGTATGATTGATTCTTAGACTCATGATACATCTATCAAATCGCGTGTGTGTGATAACAGATTATTTACATGTTGTGCAAACTATATACTAATGCTGTATTTAGGCCAGTGAACTGAAACACAACTCCAAATACGAGACAAATGAATGCGATGATGCAAACGTGATGGTAAAATGAGAACTGCTGGCGGCTGGGGAGTGGTGGTGCAGTGGTTAGGGCTGCACTCTATGAACCGCACGATCTGAATTTAAATCCCGATATTAATTCTGGGTTAAAGTCCGTGGTGAGTGATATGTGATCTAGTCCTGGGACTTCTCTTCACCAACCGTAACTGACCAGCGTGATGATAATAATAATATTAGCATTTATATAGCGCCTTTCACCCGAGGGTCACAAAGCGCTGATGAAGTGCGGTCAAACAATCCCCACAACTGACATGGCACAGTGAGGCCTTGGCTCAGCAGCAGATGACAAACTGATGTATTAATTATTACAGTAAATCTTGCAGACATTTTCCATTGCAGAAACTAATCCATACTTAACACATGCGTTTTCTTAAGTCAATATTATGATTCATAATTGTTTTTTGGTTATTCTGTGTTTCTGAATTTTCATTTCGAGATGCTGGATCTTATTCTCAATGACGGTTGGCATATTTCCAAAAGAAACGATGCATCGATTGCTCTTTAACTTACTGCCGAGCTAAAACAACAATGATAATTTGCACGTTAAAATACTTGTTCACATGACACTATACAATGCTTAGCTGTGTCGGGACGAGGAGGGTTGGCCACACATATTTGGTCAGATCATGTGCAGCGCTTTGTCACTCTCGGGTGAAAGGCGCTCTATAAATGCTATTATTATTATCATTACGTGGCTAAACTGAGAAATAAATTATCATCCAACTCATTTTCCCCCACATCATCCAACCCTCGCATTCTACTTCCGAACACAAGGACTCCACGTGTAGCCCACACAAGCTGTTAGGACAAGTTCTGTGAGCATCAATCGAAGGCTGGCTCGTCACACGAGGGAGTGCGTGCGGTGGTCAGTACCACGCCCCAGTTCCAATGTATACACACAGCACCAGGTACTCATTTCATGCCGAGTTGACCTACACACACACATATATGCACCAGCCCCAGGCCCATCCGGCAGGCTGTGGTGTGTAATCAGTAATTGCAGCTGCGCTTACCGTGATCCTATCAATTGCTGTCAGGGAGAGCTAATCTCAGCTCATGTGGGTCTGATGGCCTAACTCTGCCTTCAGGGAAGCATGAGTAGGTGACTTCAAAGTACTTCGCTGCTGCTTTAAAACGTTGGAATTTAATTAAGAGATTTCGCGTTCTGGGTGTCAGCTTATTGTCTGAGTACACAGCTCAAAGCCTCCTCAGCAGCAGAGTGCCAAGCTTAGACGAATTAGTGAAGCTGTACAAGACAACGAAAAACTGGATGGCGAGACGTAGCCCTTTCGCGATGAAACAAAACCCTGTCTAGTCCACCCAACCTGATAAAATATGAATGTGCGACGACATTGAAAGTATCCTGCTGTGGTGTATCGGTTAGGACGCTGGATTTGCAATCCGGAGGTTGCTGGTTTAATCAGCTGGCACGGCAGGTGAAACAATGCGACAGGTTTCTTAAATCTCCAAGTGTTTGTCCACCCAGCAGTATAAACGGGTGCAGCACAGTTAATCGGGAGGTCTAATATGGTGAGGGAGGTCAAATACGGGTACTCCCGTTTCTTGTAAGACATATGGCCAGCATGGTAGAGTAGGCCACACACCTTCTATAGGGGCTCTCTCGAGCTCATTGCAGTGGAGGCCGTTCCATCAGCACAGCCATTAGGGAGAGATTGCAGGCCTACACCATTATATTAATGTTAGAACATTAATTCATTGTCAGAAACCGCTTAATCCTTGGCAGGGTCAAGGTGAGTTGGAGCGTATCCCTGCAGACACAGGGCACACGGCAGGGCTACACCCTGGATGGGAGGCCAGGCCATCACAGGGCACCGGGGGCAAGTTAGTCAGCAGGCCAATTAACCTATGCAGCAGCATGTCTTTGGACCGTGGGAGGAAACCGGAGTGCCCGACGAAAACCCACGCGGAAAACGGAGAGAACATGCAAACACCACACAGAAAAGCACCCGAGCCGGGATTCAAACCCGGGTCCTTCTTGTTGTGAGGCGGCAGCGCTACTCACCGCTCCACCGTGTCGCCCATGTTAGCATATTTCTACCCTAAAGAAGATAATTAACTGTTTATTTACGCATGCAATATAAGGATCGTTGTGGACTTATTTGTTTTCATTTTGATTCAAGTTTTCCATTGGGTTTTTTTTGCATGTAAAAAGAGCCGATGGTGGGAGGGAACACATGCAGAATTTAGAAACATATTTTTTTTAAAATTCGGGATATGGTCCCACCACCTTCTTCCCCATGGGAATGACTGCTTCCTGGATGTGTTTCAAGAAAACTGGCCAAGAAACAAACGGTGTCATGGAGAGCTTGCGAATACAATGGGAAAGCGTGGAGGCGGGAGACACTCTTGTGATCAGCGAAAGTTTATAAACCAAGTAGTGGGGAGACAGGAACAAAAACAGTGATGCGTTTTTTTAAATATGAAAGTGTATATTTTCTCAAGTAAGCAGATACAGATTGTGGGCTCGAGTCACACACTGAACTGGCCTGTTTCAAAGCAGGATTTATCTACAAAGCAGTGATCTGTTAGTTTCCAATGACACTCGATAGATAATTTCACCATTAATCTGTTTTTTGTTTTTTTTAAACGATAGTCAGCTGGTTTGGATGGCTCCGGCGTATGTTTTGTATTGAATTATCAGTGTTTGGTCCACATATCAATTAACATACATTGCTGTGATTTCTACTTGTTCTACGCTGGCTGGACGTTCTCCGGCATTGCCCTGGGTCTGCTGTGCACCGATAGCCAATGTACTGTGGCTGGCAGTCCATTGATAATAACAGGCATGTGGTCAACTCTGCAGTGTTGACGTGTGGCTTAACTGTGCTTGTATGAGCTGAGCAACGTGGATATATATACTGAGACAGCGCGTTTGCGTAAAGATGTTTTCATAAATATGTGTGTGCATCTCTTATCCGTGGGTTACAGTCCAAGCGACGCAACCCAATTGCTTTCCTTGTCAGTGCCACCTGAAGTGGCATCATTTTAGTGATTGTGATTTATTTATGTAGGGCGGCACGGTGGCGCGGTGAGTAGCGCTGCCGCCTCACAGCAAGAAGGACCCGGGTTCCATTCCCGGCTCGGGTGCCTTTCTGTGTGGAGTTTGCATGGTTTTCGCCGAGCACTCCGGTTTCCTCCTACAGTCCACAGACATGCTGCTGCATAGGATAATTGGCCTGCAGACTAAATTGCCCTCAGTGGTCTGTGAGGGACTGGCGTCCCATCCTGAGTGTAACCCTGCCTCGCGCTATGTGTCTGCTGGGATAGGTTCCGGTTCACCGCACCCCTGTACAGAATTAAGTGGTTTCTGACAATGGATGGATGGATTGATTTGTGGCCAACAAGAATAAGTTACGCATTTGAAATGAGTGGGTTACCAAATAATTTGTTCTTATTAGCCGTGTTAAAATGTTGGTACATCAGGTGATACCAATTTTTGCTGTGGCCTGTTTATGAAGTTGCGTGTTCCTATAGACTTAAAGTGTGTGTAATAAATTGTTTCTCAGGAAATATTAACAAAATGTTTACAATGTCACCATTTTATAACCCACCAACCTGTCTCAACTAATGGCCTCAACCCGATCGGCCATGCCGCTACCTGCCAAATTAAATAGAAATTGTAAACGGTCTCGTAATTTACTGATGTAGGGATCATAATTGAACATACCTCATGTGTGAACTAATTCAATTCAATTCAACTTTATTTGTCAACTCTACCATATGTACAGGACATACAGAGAATCGAAATACCGTTTCTCTCAGACCCCGGCGTTGT
>JAZEWU010000001.1:3771731-3782300 GCA_036362915.1 Geotria australis
GCCCTGTGCAGCGCTTTGTGACCCTTGGGTGAAAAGCGCTCTATGCATGCTATTATTATTATAACTGTAAACCATTAACGCTCTCTCCTCCATATTTTCAGTTTGCAAGTATGCCGGCCACACGAAGCCAAGCCGTCCTCAAGTAAGGGGGCGTGGGACCGGGCAAGGGGTTTCAGGGCTCAGGTCATGGGTGCTGAGCTGGAAAGATGAGGACCCTATAATTGACCATCTCAGTGGGTAATTGATTACCTGATAAAACGCCCTTGGGAACTGTGGGTCACAGATGCTTCCTAATCTCTACGCCTGGCTGACCGGCTGGGAATTACCTTCACATATGCACACACACACGCACAGCCACATATGCCTGCAAATACAAGGGGACTCTTTATTTTCACCCCACTTGGGATCAGTGGTACTTTTAGCGGGTGCCTCTTAGAGCCATCGAGGCTCACCACGTGAGTGGTGGAGCCAGCAAGTAATAATAATAATAGCATTTATAGAGCGCTTTTCACCCGAGGGTCACAAAGCGCTGCACAGGGCTGCAGAGAGAACAACATCATGTCAACGACAGAGAACGGGAAATCAGCAACACATTTTTGTTGGGTTTTTTTTATAATCCGAGCTGTGGAGTAGGCACACCAGCCTACCGTTGCATCCACCCGCCGTTGGCGATTGCTGACACCGCACCGTGCGCTCATTTAAAGCTGATCCCGACCCCGGGAAGTACCGTTGACATGCGGGAGACCTCACCGATTGTGTCAATTTTTTTAGACGTTTAGTCAAGAGACAAGAACCCGTCACGGCGAGGTGACTGAGTAGTGCAGGACTTGCTTGCGTGGTCAGTTCTCGCGGCTGAATCAAAGTCGCGTGAAGGCAGAATGAAGGAGGAGGCTGTCAGGGGGAGGAGAGGAACAGAAAGGAGGGTGAGGGGAAAGCAGTGAGGGGCATCATGAGGGTGAGCGCCCCATTATGCAGATTTCATGGGCTGCGTACTCCCCTGGGCCACATTGATACTGCGTTTGTGAGGACGTGTGTTTGAGGACGTGTGTGTATTGATGTGGGGTAGCTCAGTGGTTAGCACGCTGGGCTCCAAACCAGGCTACCCGAGTTCGAATCCCACTCACGGCCAACACCAATAACGATTTTCTGAACCGGTCCTGGGCCTCTCCTAGGTAGACTCGGCAGACAAAGTTGGTGGGGCGTGGTGCTGGTCACCCACCTCCTCGTGTGCCCTCTAGACATTCATAGGTGTTCGCTAACGGTACTTGCCCCTACAGGCGCCGGAAATATTGCTTTCACACCTACCCTCTCGTGGAGAAAATCTGTCCTTATTAGGATCTCACTAACAACGCTTGCCCTAACAGTCTGGTGGTAAAAGCTGTGCTGGTACCTCATGACGCCTGGGTCTGTCCCGTGACCTTCTGTCGGCGAGCATTCGACACTTCACGCGGTCTCAAGGCGCACCTGGCCTGGCACAGACGCTGTGGTGACGTCACCGTTATTTAGTGGCGAACGGCGGTTGTTGTTGTTGGTACCCTGTGGTGTCCTCTGTGTGTGTGCACATGAATGGGTCTTCTTCTTCTTTGCGATTCTTCGAAGCGCGATGGTCAGCTTCTGGACATCGTTGTCTTTCAGCTCGGCCTCGAAGTGTGTACAGGTCTCATATATGCTTGTTGGTGCTTTTTCCCGTGCGTGTTATTACCATCCTTAGCCAGGAGAGGGATCCCACGTCTCAAGATGGTCAATTTAGGCACAAAAAAGTAATCCGTTTACAGATACCCCCCTGAATTTAGTGAACCTTTTATTTCGTCTCAAGAGGCGATTAGATACTGCACTCTGAAAACGATTACTTCAGTGTCTTCAAGACAAGAGTGTTAAAAGGTTTAATGAGCGTGGTTAGATCGGTGGGAGACAAATATAGGCTTCGAAGTAAATTGTTGTTTTCCCCACGTGTAGTTCAGCCCTAGTATTTTAGTGGGGTATCTGTAAATGGATCGCCATGTGTATCACACAAGTAGTGTAGCTATGTATGTGTGAGTGTTTTGTTAGGTGATTTCTTCGTGAATGTATTCCCGAGTGCATAACATCACAGTCGCGACGTATGGGCTAGGATGGCCTCCAACAGCTTCTACAATCACTTAGCGGTCCAATGTTACGTTTAGAAGAGTATTCATTCATTCATTTGCCAAAACCGCTTAATCCTGGCAGACGCAGGGCGCAAGGCTGGGCTATACCGAGGATGAGACGCCAATCCATCACAGGGCACCGGGGGCAATTTAGTCAGCAGGCCAATTAACCTATGCAGCAGCATGTCTTTGGACTGTGGGAGGAAACCGGAGTACCCGGCAAAAACCCAAAAACCCAAAAACCCACACAGAAAGGCACCCGGGCCAGGATTTGAACCCGGCACATTTTTGCTGTGAGACGGGAGCGCTACTCACCGCGCCACCGTGTCGCCCCTAGAGAAGTATAACATATGTAAAATAATTTGTTCTAAAACTAATCAAGCTGAATGCGCCGGTGCATTCGCTAAAAGCAACTGGAAGTGTCCAACTCTGCCGGTATACGCGGCTAAGACGAGGAATGAACATGCACAGCACGAACGAAAACAACACTTTCCAATTCATCAAAGCGTCTACATTTATCTAGATGCCAGATACAATATCAACACATATCAATTTATCTAGTGGCGCAGGTTGATACGACAACATGCAGGTACTCTAGCCGAAGAGGCAATTCAGCATCAGCAGAACAATAACGAAGCCGTAAAAAAAATAGCCGCAATCTCGGCTCGTTGAGCTCGTGGCTATCACAAGGCTGTGTGCAGAATATGTGCAACCACGGTGGTGTCACATTGACTTCGAGAGCGTCCTGGAATTCCGGTCATGCTCCGTTGCTGAAAACACCTGGAATATATTTGTTTGGTAAGAGTTTAATTCGCATGAGTGGATGACATTGTAATATGAACCTTTACTCCGTGCACATTGACCCAGTGGCATGCTAACCACAGAGCGATTTAGCTGTCATGTTTCATAAGCTGTTCTATCAAAGTTAGGCTTGTGATATCTTTATATCACTTAAAAATAGTTACGCTGTTTAAATTAACTCGAAGGCTTTCATGACCAATGCTATCCATAGTGAAGCTCTGTCACATGACCTAAACTCATAAACAGAGCTTCACGCTGTTTAAAGTTTACTTTTTCCGTAAATTAAAAACATGTATTTCACGGTATTGTTTTACTGGGACCCTCACCAGGAAAAGTGGCAACTTGAAAATTAATGGATGGATGGAGCATAGTTTTACGAAGTTTTGATGAATGTATAACGTAGGTATTTGATTTTGATATAGCAAATATCAATTGAAATTTAAAATCTAAGTTACGCAAAAAATGTCATTCAGAATACCTCTATTTAGTTTTAACTATATTCAGAGCTGCACTTGTATCTTTCCAGTTGTTTCCCTCCAGTAATTATTTTCCTTTGTTCGGTGAACTTGGTTTCGCTAATATTTACTTTAGCCCAACTTTGCAGCATTCTCTGTGAAGTTATCCAGTTATTTCCTGTAGTTCAATTCCACGTACAGTGACAGACAAAAACACTTTGCAAAAATCACAACTAAATACCATTAAATAAGCGAAGGTGATAATGCTTTACAATAAATTCAGTTGTATCCCAATATCTGCTTTTCAGAAAACTATTCAATAGTTTTTGCTGCTTTAGAATGTAACTTTTTTTTTTTGACTACCACATTGTGCAACTGTCTAACACGATAAGTCACAGTCCTCTAACCTGGCCTGTCTTCTTTGAAGAAGGGTCATTGTCTGCAATGTTAACCCATTGCATACCTCTCATTTATAAGGCACTGTTTGTTAATGACTGTGGCTGTGATATATTTTCAACTTGCGCACGAACGAGACGCTTGCACAACCACATAGCAACAGAGTGTAGACACATGTCAGTAAGTGGCCACGAGACACTCCCTGCTGCTGTGGCTTCTGTGCCGGGAGCAGAGCTCGTTATGGCCTCATTAGCTCCTTAGGGGGCCAGTAGGGGCGGGCCCTGGGACAGACTTGGCTTGTCCTTTTCATTAAGTGTCCATTTATTAAAGTGCTGCCTGCACGCTTTGCCCTCGTGTCGTTGCCTTCCGCTATATCCGTGGGGAGAGTGGGAGGTGGGGATGGCAGCGGAGCTCACAGCTTCACATCACCTCGGAATTCACTTAATAAGCAGCTCTAATATGGCACTTGGGGGTTGGCGAGGAGAGAGGTGAAGAAAATTGGCTCGGACCGGGGAAAGGTGGAAAAGAGCGATGGTCTACACTGAAGCGCAACAAAAGTTCACAAATACAAATGGAAATGAACCGGGTGAGAGCCCATCGAGACGCACCGAGGTTGCAAAGGTCTCATTAAATTGTAATTGTTTACTCATTCTCTACGAGCTGCAAACGTTCTCAATGTTTTTGTTTACAGCATTTACAAACATTGCAGCAAAGTGAACCCCATGTGGCCTGAATTAATTAACTGGAAGTTTGGGTGGACTGTACCTGCCAAATTCAATGTATACATATATTTGTAAAAGCCTTGTACATCATAGAGGTAAGCTTAATGCCATGGTGACCATTGGATTCTTGCATGAGACAGGTTCTAAAATGCATTGTAAATGTAATGTCGTGTATATCTTCTAACATTGTGTGGGAAAGCTACAGTTGAAACGCTGCATAAAAACAGGTGTCTCATCTAAATATTTTTTTTCTGTAGCTGGCCAGTGTGTTATTTTAATAAGCTTTCAGTTCCTCTATTTTCACCCTAGCGTATTGTTTGATTCATTCATTGTCAGAAACCGCTTAAACCTGTACAGGGTTGCGGTGAGCCAGAGCCCATCCCAGCAGACACAGGGTGCAAGACAGGGCTACACCGTGGATGGGACGCCAGTCCATTACAGGGCACTGGGGGCAATTTAGTCCGCAGGCCAATTAACCTATGCAACAGCTTGTCTTTGGACTGTGGGAGGAAACCGGAGTGAAAACCCACGTGAACACGAGGAGAACGTGCAAACTCCACACAGCCGGCATTCGAACCCGGGGCCTTCTTGCTCTCACTGCAACATCATTGAGCCGAGCCGTACCAGCATGGCAAGTGACACCGCCCGACTTCTTATCACCCGCCTGCCACTCGGCGTTTTACTTATTTTGCCCACTGCGTCTATTTGTTTTCACATGAAATGTGCAAGGGACCTGGGTCATGTATGAATGAATGCCTTGCATAGTTTACACACTGACAAGTGTGCGTGCCCCCTCGGAGTGGCAGTGTTTACAGCTTTTAGGGAGCCCGCCTGTCTCAGCGGCATGGACCCTTGGGTTATAGCCACTTAGTCTGTCCCACAGGATCAATTAAACCAGTTTGTTCCGTTTTCCTCCTTCAATCCCATCTTCTCTCTCTAGCATTTATATTTATCCACAGAATACACTGGCAAGCATGCAGCGCCACCTTTGTTTAGAGGATGCAGGCGTCAGGAAATATCACGGAGGGCCCATTTTTTACCCAACCACGTAACCACCTCAGCTCTCCGCTTTGTCCCAAGTAACCCGTACGGCAGTCTGCTCCTCCGGCAGACTGCTTGGTGAGGCCTGTCATGATGGAGCTTGCATTAACTCGTGCTCCCAGGCAACTTGTTTACCTCCGTAAAAACCCAATCAATAAAGATACAAATTGCTTTACATCTCCGTCTGGCCCTTTGATTCAACTTGCTTAATACAAAACATGATCAGGTCAGAATCGATTAACTTTTTTTTTTTTTTACAAAAAAACACACGGCTAGCGATGTAATGAAGGAAAAAAATAGGATTAATTTAGAAGAAGATAAGTAGTGGACAGCTTAAGAATTAGTGACCTAATTCCCTGGCACGAGCACGTAATAGCCTAATTTGATTAATGGTGTCACGGCGTCTTGAATTACCACATCAGCAAGAATTTCTGGCGTAATACCGCATAGCGTTACTGGGTGAATTGAACTGTCTACAGCGTGCGAATTAGCTCAGAGGCAAGCAGAGCGATCCACAAGTCGGCCTTTTCGGCTAAAATGAACCGTGAGGGAGATCACGCAGAAAATCTCGCTCGTGAGGCGGGCTGCCAGGGTGGTGACGTTTCTCGTGTTATCAGTTGCAAAGCTACAATTACACGAAATATTTTACAAACACGAAAGCACCAAACGTACGCGCTATTGCAAAACGTGTGAAAATGTACAAGCGAAACTCTCAACGGCTGCCAAATGAACTGCATAAAATGTTTCATTAAGTCAACATTAGCATCATTGCTCCAAATGAGCTGCAGAAGCCACACTGACCACCTTTCTTTCCCCCTCATGTTTTTACTTAAGCACCTCCAAGTGCTCCCCTCCTTCTCTCATCATCAAGTCACCGGCAACCCACATTTTGAAAATCCATGGCCCCACAACCCACCTCTCCCTCAACAACCAAATCTTCATCGACCCCTTTTTAACGACAGCCCCTGCGACCCACACTCCGCCCTCCGTGCAGGGAATGCAGCACAGCTGGTCTGACCGCTGGCCCATGCAGCGTGGGTCCCGTTCCTCTCTCCACTGATCTGCCTTTATTAGCCGTGCCGCTCATTGAGAAGCTGTAAATAATTTTCGGTTCTTTGTAATTATATTCCCTTTCGTTTCCTGTTGCTGCCTCCTCAGCCCTGTTGCTGGAGGGAGCTTAGGGCTGCTGGAGGTGATCTGGCGTGGTGGCAAATCGATGTGAATTCAGACAGCACTGGGCATGCGGGAGCAAGGATCAAGTGCTGTTATTCTCACAGCCTCTTGCAGTATGCATGGCTGTAGTCGTATAAGACTCTACTCGTGCTTGTGTGCATGTGGTGTATTATTATGCGAGTTAAGGTGTCCTGCTGCGGGACACAGTGATTTTGTTTTCATGGAGAAACCACAAACAAAATACCGCCATAATTAAGACTTTCCTTAACAAATCGAACGATCAGTGAGGACAATGATTCATACGTTGGCCTTTGTTTACAGTACAAATAGTGACTGATTTACAGTTGGTGTATGTGCTCATATGAAACTATTTTCAAACAAACCCAGCAACCGTCATCACCATTATTATGTAAGCACACGCTGAATAGTAACGACGATGCGTGTGGTGAGTTTGCTTGGCTTGTGCTGGCGCACCACCTCCGCTGCTCGACCTCCATGTGCGACACGTTCGAATTTAAATTGTTCAGTAATGCAGGAAATGTAATTGAAGCGTTTACAAATACAATCAATTCGTGAGCAGAATAATGGTTGTGCTTTTGTTTTATGTAGCAAGTTATTTGGCATAGCCTAATTGGTGCATTGTTACAGTCGAGGGCCCGTAGCTCACATCACACAGCATCCAAAGCTTTGGTCGTGACCGGTGCATTACCTCTAATAGTAGGAGCTACGTCTTACACATGTTCCATTTTCTCAGTACCGACATCATTAACTGCGCAAGAAACCTCATCTTACAGTTGCTTTTTACGTCCTTCGTTTGCTCACGTGCAGCTGACAGGAAAATAAGAATGGCTGTAATGTGTGTAAAAGACAATTGATTCGGGCAGCCTGAGCTCACGATGCCAGAGTTGTCCCCTTCCAGGTAGAGTTCCTCTGCTGTCAGAAAAGAGGATTTCCGGTCGTGCATAATGCTTACTCGTAAACACAACTACATATATCATTGCACGCTCGCAGACGCACGTGGGTTAGGGAGCGCGGTTTCTGTTCAAAGGGCCCTTTGTGTTCTCCTGACCCAGGTCAGCCGCCCTAGCTTGTGCCCTCTCTGTCTACTTAGCGTTGCGGTACATTAACACCACCGGCCCCAGGGAGCGGTGCTCACTGTGATTTCATTGCCAGTTCTGGATACTCGGCGGGGCGCTTTAAATATTCGCGCACGGGTTTTCACATTGAGGGCGGCACGGTGGTGCGGTGAGTAGCGCTGCCGCCTCACAGCAAGAAGGTCCCGGGTTCGAATTTCGGCCCGGGTGCCTTTCTGTCTGGAGTTTGCATCTTCTCCCCGTGTCCGCGTGGGATTTCGCCGGGCACTCCGGTTTCCTCCCACAGTCCCAAGAAATGCTGCTGCATAGGTTAATTGGCCTGCGGGCTAGATTGCCTCCCGGTGCACTGTGATGGACTCGCGTCCAATCCTGGGTATAGCCCTTCCTTGCGCCCTGTGTCTGCCAGGATAGGCTCCGGCTTACTGCAACCCTGTACAGGATTAAGCGGTTTCTGACAATGAATGAATGAGGTTT
Source organism: Geotria australis (assembly GCA_036362915.1). Taxonomy (NCBI): domain Eukaryota; kingdom Metazoa; phylum Chordata; class Hyperoartia; order Petromyzontiformes; family Geotriidae; genus Geotria; species Geotria australis. The sequence goes on from JAZEWU010000001.1 coordinate 3,780,014, forward strand.
TCACATCGACACTCAACCGAGACTGCGCTGGCCTGCACATCATCTCGCGTACAATCTGACACGCAGGTCGTACAACGCTGCTCTCAAGTGGATTCTATTCGCAATCTAGCGCGCGATCCAGGGCATGCGACCGATCCCGTGCGCATTCCCACGCGTGATCCCAAACGCAAGCTGACGGACAGTCGCTCCGTTCTCATGGGCAAATCCCATGTGTAACTTGATGAGAAATCCCACAGCCAATTCCATTCGTAACTACCGAATGCGATTCCACACATCATCCTGCGCACAAATTCACACCTAATCCCGTGTTTTTAAGAAAAAGTCAACCATATCCTTTTCTCAATTGGCTGGTGGGTTAAAGCCTTTCCACGCCAGGTTTATCAAGGGGGAGTTTTGTGTGACCATACTTCACCACGCTGGTTAGTCTGGGTGGTGAGGAGAGGCAATTCCCAGGACCGATTCGGATATAGCGCAATCGCTGGGATTGAAATTTACCACAGTGCCGCCCGCTCAAACCCCATAATCCCACGTACAGTCCAATGTACAATCCTACACACAATTGCGCAAGTAATCCCACACACAATCCCAAATGCAATCTCTGCACAAATCCAGACAATCCCGAAGACAGTCCTCTGCCTCACTCGTATCCACGATAATCTGCGAAACCTTGCTTAAGTGGCCGCTTCCCCCTTGAGATGCCGGATCCTTTACAAGTCAGTCGCCCTGTGGTCAGAATCCAGAATACTTTTCCTTGTTTTGTACACACACACACCTACCACGGTCGGGATGCAGCCTTCGCATTCCTGTGGCATTTTGCCACGTGGCGCCACCAGGGAGCCTGTGGTAAAAAGAGGACATTTTTTTTTTCATGTCCTGCCCATTACAACGTGCTTTTTTTTTTCAAAATGTAAGTCTGGAGAAATTATACACAAACAAGGCCTCTTTTGTTCCATATCCCGGCACCACCAAAGAGAGAGCGCAGGGAGGAGGGGAGGGTGGAAGTGTTATGCGTGTGTTCCAGTTCCTGTGTGCACGCGTCTATGAACTTAATGGTGTGGATGTTGAGTACACTGTGTGTGGGAAGCGGCGGTGGAGCGGTTAGCGAGCTGTGCCACGAACCCAGTGACCAGAGTTACATTCCAGCACACGGCCAACATTGAATATTATCTGATCAGCTCGGTCCTGAGCCTCTCCTGGTCGACTCGGCCTCAAATGAGTTGCTGGTGAGACGCGTAAACAATAATAAACGCAGCCAGGCTTGGCGCTGGCTACCCCACCCCCCCTGGTGGGCCGGTACTGGCCTTTGTAGGTGCTCGTTAACAGCACTTGCCCCAACTGTCTGGTTAAGACGAAACGGGGGCATCTTTGTTGTGTTTGCGTACACTCATACAAGGGTATTGCGGTGGGCACATGCCACCGCACTCTGATGGACTGGCGTCCCGTCCTGGGTATAACCGTGCCTTGTGCCCTGTGACTGCCGGGATAGGCTCCGGCTCACCGCGACCCCGCGCAGGATTAAGCGGTCTCTGACAATGGATGGATGGAAATGCCACTGGCAATACCAGGAACACCCCTAATGCGGTCCTCCACTAGGTCGGTTTAGTTTAAAATGAATCAACTTGGATGGGGAGTGGTGGAAGGGGGCGGTGGGGACATCACACCTCCGTCGGCTCAAATAATTCATGTACAGACCCCACCAATCCAAACAGCTACATTGAATGCACGACTAAGCGTGTGTACGCAACTCATGCACGTGTAATGTGGGAGTGCGCTTAAACATGTAAAGAGGCTGTTTGCTCTGGTGTGCCCCCCCCCCCCCCCCCGGTCCCGTTCATGTGACGCATGTTCAAAGAACGTTACCTGTTGACAGGTGTCCTCCTGCCCGTTTGCGCAGTGGTCACGAACCCGGCGACCCAAGTTCGAATCCCGCTCACGTGTGCGTAAATATTGATAGCTGGATTATGAGCAGGGCGGCACGGTGGCGCGGTGAACAATAATATCAATTTATATAGCGCCTTTCACCCGAGGGTCACGAAGCGCTGCACAAGGGCCGCGAAGAGGACGGCATGTCAACAGCGAAAGAAAAAAACAATAAAAACCAAAGCAACAGAAAATAAATAATTACGGCTACTTCGAATATACTGAAAGGTCGTGAAACTGACAATCTTAAGAGCCGTCACTTTCTTGAAGACAAACACGGAGGGAGACAGGGAGGGAGGGTGAGCGACAGGGAGAGACATAGGGACACAGAGACAGGAAGACAGAGAGACAGACACGATCGGGAAAC
>JAZEWU010000001.1:3782349-3803893 GCA_036362915.1 Geotria australis
ACCAACCAAAGAGAAAAGGAACAGATGAAAAATGACAAATGTAAAACAAATTAAAGCTAAATAAATACGTAAAATACAGGGAGCGGCAGCTCTACGAGCCGGGTTCGAATCCCGGCTCGTGGGCGGCTTTCTGCGTGAAGTTTGCATGTTCTCTCCCCGTGTCCACGTGGGTTGTCGCCGGGCGCTCCGGTTTCCTCCCACAGTCCAAATACCTGCTGCTGCATCGGTTAATTGGCATGCGGACTAAATTGCCCTGTGGTGGACTGGCGTCCCATCCAGGGTATAGCCCTGCCTTGCGCCCTGTATCTGCCGGGATAGGCTCCGGCTCACCGCGACCCTGTCTAGGATTAAGCGGTTTCTGACAATGGATGGATATACAACGTTTTACCTTTTCTGGCAATGAGACAAGTGTTAATGTCTTTAAATACCAGAAGGGCACCTTTTTTGCAAAGGTCCATTTTGCAAGAACCCACATATGCTTGTGGCAAAAACGTATCGTGTGGGTAAACATTGAGAGAGATGACTGTCCCCCGTGTAACTGGAAAAATCCCGGACTTTGAATAATTACTTGTTCCAAGAATGCGTACAGATTTCCCAGGACAGCTGCCTCCTCAAATAAGGAGGGCGATCCTGGGGAAACCGGGACAGGTGGCAACCCTACAAACGTCACACTTCCGCATTTCAGTTACTATAGTAATGCCACCCGCCACACTAACATAATACTTTAATTGATAAACATACTTGAATGATTGTGAAACTGTGCTCACCTCATTGTAAGATAATACTTTAATGATTGAATTCGAATTCATCTGTGGCACTGGGTAGCCCATCCTGAGGGGGAAGCTCCCGATTTCCTGGCTCATGTCAGTTGTGGGATACTCCTAGATTGACTCGGCATTAAATGAGTAGCCTGGTGTTGTGTGTCAACATCAGCACTGGGGATACAAATGCAGCCGGGCGTGGTACTGCTCACATCACCCAGATATGTGCCACGTCAGCTGTAAGAGATACTCACAATGCACCCACGTATTCGCCCACGTGTGCGTGTTGCAATGTCTACCACCTGCTGTCCCAGACATTCGGTATCAAGGGACCCAGTCAATTCTTCTCCTCGCCTCTCCTTCTCAAAATCCCTGTCCAAACAACACAGGTGCAGACACCAATTCCAGAGTGAGTGCTAAGTCCCTGTGTTTATTGTGCTTCTGACTAAATTTAAACTAAAATGTCAACAACATATTTTTGCCAAACGTGGCCCATTCTTCAGCAGAGTTTATGTTGGCATTTTCCTGCTCGGATAGGCACGTGGCCTGGAAAGCAATTGCTGGTGTGTGAAACGGAGCCATGTATGACGTCTCTATGATTGTATCATGATCATTGTCTGAAACCGCTTAAACCTCTACAGGGTTGCGGTGAGCCGGAGCCTATCCCGGCAGACACAGGGCGCAAGGCAGGGCTTTACCCCCAGGATGGGGCGCCAGTCCTCCACAGGGCACCGGGGGCAATTTAGTCCGCAGGCCAATTAACCTATGCAGCAGCATGTCTGTGGACTGTCGGAGGAAACCGGAGTGCCCAGCGATAACCTACGCGGACACGGGGAGAACATGCAGACTCCACACAGAACGGCACCTGAGCCAGGAATCGAACCATGGACCTCGTAAAATAATACACTAAAGAGAAACTGTACGTGGCGTAGAATCAGTGAAAACAACATGGACTGAGTCGTGACGTGCGGGAGAGACACGGTTGTAAAGAGGAAGGTCGGAAACCAGATTAGAAAGATGAAAGCGAGGTGGGGACAAGACATGGAAGTGGGAGGAAGGCTCGAGGAGACAGCAGAGGATGTGGAGGCAACGTCTTAGAGCGGGGACGAGAGGAACAGACATTGAGGAAGAACATAATTTGCAACATATGTTCAAGACTCATCAAAGGAAATCCTTAATAGTATAAACAGCAGACTTGAATATGTTTCTGTACGTGTCGGTGAGTGTACGCGTGTGTGTGTGTATGTGCATGCGTGCGTGTGCGGTAGCCCAGTAGTGAGCGCACTGGGCTACGAATCTGGCGACCCGAGTTCGAATCCCGCTCACGGCCAATACCAGTGACAATTTTCTGAACCGGTCCTGGGCCTCCCCTAGGTCGACTCAGCCTCAAATGAGTAGTACCTAGTGCGGTGTGTAAACATCGCCACTAGGGAGGTGCTGTGTCGGGGTGAGGTGCTGGTCATCCACCCCCTCGTGTGCTGTGTCGACCTTCATAGGTGCTCGCTAACGGCACTTGCCCCAACAGTCTGTTAATGCTATGCCGGGGATCTTTGTTTTGTCTGTGCATGCGTGCGTGTGCACGTGTTTATCTCTCAGTGTTTATCTGTGTGTGGGTGTGCATATTAGCTTATGAGAGAGCGGGGAGCCTTTTGAAATATAACAGATCCCAGGTCTGGTAATGGATCATGCAGGTCCACGTGGTGACGCACGGGCTCAGTTGGGGGTCACTCGTTGGGCCCCTCCCGTCATGATATCCATCATGAGCACAACTCCTATCTCCGTTAGGGTCAATGGCTTCGAGTGGTTCATACAGCCGGGCACACCTCACGGCCGGCCATGCGTGACACAACGCGCGGTTGGCTTTAGCACCCGTGGAGTGGCGCTAGCATTGTACAGCGATGCAGCATTAGCCGCTGACGTCTCGAGTCCAGCGGTTTGGAGGCAAGGAATGGTCGTGCGGTATATACTGGGTTACGAATCTGTCATCCCCTTGTTTATGTCGGTATTCTCCAGGCGTTCCAATTTGCTCCTATTTGGAAAAAATACCCCTAAAAGGAATTAGCCAAACATCCCAAAGCAGGGCCATTCTGAAAAAAAAAATAATCTTGCGACTCAATGAGTATTTTTTGGATAAATTACATTTTCAGTGATAAATTAGATTTTTACCCCCCGGATAATTATTTTCAGACTTGAAATGCACATCTCTGGGATGGAGTAATTTCAATTAGTTATGTCAGAGCAACAGAGACTAAACTACACAGCCAACACATTGATGCAAATAATAGGGGAAAGACAACAGTATCGGCGATGGTTTGTTAGCGACAAAGGCAAGTTCGGGAGAAACTGAATACAGTTCCCACTAGTTTATTTTTGTCGAATTCAGTATTATGATTCGTGTTTGATATTTGGGTTCGACCGTGTGATGCAATGTTACACGGCCAGATCCAAAAATCAATTACGGAGGGAAGTTTGTTGTAAAACGGAACTTTAATAGCATGCAGACTCACGTTTATTATCGTAATTTATGGTTCTGAGGCAGCGGAGTTGCAGTGGTTTAAGCGCTGCGGTATGAACCCTGGCGACCTTAATTCCATTCCCAGCCATGGCTAATGTGGACTGACTAGGCTGCAGTATGGTCACACAACCCCCCCCCCCACACACCATGGCTGACACGGTGTGGGGAGGCCTCATCCAGCAGTGGATTGACAAACGGCTGTAAATTAGTACAGTAATAACAATTTATAACACGTGGCAAGTATTAATTCAATTACGAAGGCGCCAACCCGCAGGACACTGCGTCCTATGTTTTATGAGTTATCAACCAATTAATTCATGAGTGATGGTTGCTCTCCAGAGCTGTTCTTTCGGGATAGCCGTGTCGAGCGCTCTCCCTCGCGACGTTTCGCCTCCCACGCCTGATGATGCTTCCAACGCTGGAGGCGAAACGTCGCGAGGGAGAGAGGAAGAGCGCTCGACACGACTATCACGAACGAACAGCCCTGAAGAGCAACCATTATCCATCCATTGTTAGAAACCGCTTAATCCTGTACAGGGTGGCGGTGAGCCGGAGCCTATTCTGGCAGACATAGGGCAACAAGACAGGGGCTAATACCCAGGTCGAGACGCCAGTCCATCGCTGAGTTAGAGGCTAAGTATTTCAAGCAAAGCCACGGTGCTGGTCGTGGCGTCAGACCTAGCCAGCAGACAGGAAGTGGGAGGCCCTCCCCACGCACTCACGCCCCACCTCAGACCCGGGAGGAGAGGGGGTGGTTAGTGGTTTATTTGGTCAATCATTAGACTGCAGGGGCAGACGAGGAGAGGAGCGAGCAAGGGACAGACAGGCGGGCAGACCGGCAAACAGCATGCGTCTGAAGGTGTGTGCATTCTCGTGTGTGTGCGAGCGTGTAAATGTATGACAAGATGCTTGATGTCTTAATAGATTCTTGCTAACAGCACTTTCCCCCAGTAATTGATGTGTATGTGCATCTTTGTGTGTGTGTGTGTGAGAACGTGTGTATGTGAGTGATAAAGTATCTATGAGTCCTTGTGTGTCGAGGTGTGCTTCTGTGCTTGTGAGCATGCGGGTTAGCGTGGCTTATTCGTACCAGTGCAAAATAACGGTGTCTGTAAATGTGAGTGGCAAGTGCAAGCTAACTTAGAATCGAAAGTGGCCATGTGGCAAAAAACATCACAGGAATGTGAGGTCATATGTGCGCGTGCATCTGTGTTATCCGTTTTAAAAATAATGAGATTATGGGTGCTGACGATTGCTCGTCTTAGTAGGAGTCATTACGCGAGTAGTGCTGATATCCCAATGAGGGCGTATGTGCATACGAGGCTGCCGTAATAGTTGAATATTCGTCTTAATGACATAACGGCGAGACTTGCGGTCACGCTCGTCCATAGTTGGCCACAGATATGTTTTCCAACCCTCTTTATTCAAATTCCCTCATTTCACTTTCACGTTATCCGTAAACGGGCGCCACGGTGGCGCGGTGAGTAGCGCTGCCGCCTCACAGCAAGAAGGACCCGGGTTTGAATACCGGCACGGGTGCCTTTCTGTGTGGTTTGCATGTTCTCCCCGTATCCGCGTGGGTTTTCGCCGGCCACTCCGGTTTTCTCTCACAGTGAAATAACATGGTGCTGCAACGGTTACTTGGCCTGCTGACTACATTTCCTGCAGTGCCCTGTGATGGACTGGCGTCCCATCCTCGGCATAGCCCTGCCTTGCGCCCTGTGTCTGCCGGGCTAGGCTCCAGCTCACCGCAACCCTGTACAGGATTTGAGCGGTTTCGGACAATGAATGAATTCATTTATCCGTACACTTCCACTGCAGCTATGGTGCATCTGCCCCGTGCGTTTGCTTGTATTTCCCTTGCTGTATAAATGTGTACTCTATCTGCCTTTATGAAATATTTGCCTTTTATTAACATTGCATATAGATCCATAGAAGCGTTGGTACTTAAAAATCATAGTCAAGTAAAACTAACTTACACATGCGGGATCTTAACCGCTCAGATTTATGAACAAAAACCGTCCATCGCTTCCTAACACTCGGCGGTGTTCAAAAACTGACACATGCACACGTACTCTCACCATAATCAATACAACAACAACTTACACTCGCTACTGACTGGCTGGCACATCTCCATGACACTTATGCCAGGATATGTGCACTTTGACAGCAGGAATACATATATACACACTCACACAGCCAGCAACACATATAATGCATACTAAAGGTGGAAGGATGCATTGATTCATCGATATAGTTGTAGGTCCACAATACACGCATTGAATTGCTTGTATGAGCATCAATGTGTTTTGATTAATGCGCTACTGTGTGTTGTGTGATAATGGGTGCATGTGCCCGCAGCCGCTAGAGGCGCTACAATCGTCTGCAACTTGAAAAAGTATCGACGTTTGAATTTACAATTTCCAACCCTGAATTGAGAGCATTCATTGACTCGCCTGTGGTGAATAGTTCCACCTTTAATGCATACAATACTTAGCGAGCACCTGTTAAGGCTGGAACAGCACACGAGGGGGTAAGTAGCCAGCACCACACCCGGTGGCCTTTGTCTCCCCAATATAAACGTTTACGCACCGCACGAGGTACTCATTTAAGGCTGTGTCGACCTAGGAACACACACACAAACACATTAATTGTCGCTCATATCAATTATTTCCAATTACCTCATCCCCATAATCGACCTCCCTTCTGTACCAAACTCCATTTATCTCACTTGCAGTAGCTGGCAATCTCGCCTTTCGGCACGCACGGTGGCTGTCACTTACACGCACTTACTTTCTCTCACTTCACACTCATTATGCCTTCCGTCTATTCGGTAACACTCGGTCGCTCTCGCTTGCATACTTGCCGGCGTGGGATAAAGTGCTTGTGCCCACTCTCCCGAGGCGTGACACGATGCAGCTGGGCAGGCACAGCGCTAGCCTTTTCTCTCTCGCACGCTGAATGCGTCCTGGATTTTCCGACGATGGTTCCATGGCACGGTGTGCGCGGTGAGTAGCGCTGCCGCCTCACGGCAAGAAATCACCGAGTTCGAATCCCGGCTCGGGTGCCTTTCTGTGCGGAGTTTGCATGTTCTCCCCGTTGTCCGGCGTGGGTTTTCGCCGGGTACTCCGGTGTTCCCCCACAGTCCAAAGACATGCTGCTGCATAGGTTAATTGCCCTGCGGACTAAATTGCCCGCGGTGCCCTGTCATGGACTGGCATCCTATCATAGGTATAGCCCTGCCTTGCGCACTGTGTCTGTCGGGATAGGCTCCGGCTCATCGCGACCCTGTACAGGATTAAGCGGTTTCTGATAATGAGATGAGATAATGATAGTAACTAGTATATGTGGTATTGGTGCCACTCTTACAGCAAAGGCCTATCACGGAGGCGCTGTGTTGAACAGATGGGTATAGTTTGCCACGAGGCGGTGATGTCACTATGGAATCTCACCCAATTAGATAATTAGGTTTTGTGTTTGGGGTAAATTTTGAATTCCTGATGTAGATTTTCACGGCTCGATTCGTGATGGTTGCTCTTAAAAACTGTTCTTTCTAGATAGACGTGTCGAGGGCTTCCTCTCTCCCTGAGGATGCTTCCAACGTGGGAGGCGAAACGTCGCTAGGGGGAGAGGGAGAGCGCTCGACACAGCAACCCCAAAATAACAACTTTGAAGAGCAACCATCACTTTTGGTTGGCTGTAACGCCAGCACACGTAACCAAATCCTTTTCAAACAACGCCATGGGATCTTTGCTGTCCACTGTGAAGCATAAGGCGCTCATCTTTACCTTAATAAACCGATAGTATGACCAAGGTTACTTGGGCCGTACGACAAGCGGAAAACGTAACGGCCACTCGGGCACCTCACCGCCCAACCTCTGACTTGCGTATGGTGGCAGAAGCATCACTATATTAAAGATGTTAGTGTAAACAGTTCAAAGATTAACGGCAAGCTCAGCGTTCGTCGCCAACGTGACCTCCACAGCGACGTCGTGGCTGCCTGCAGAACATTTCCTTTCCGAGCCCAAGTGTTTGTTTCACAACGCTCCGTGTGTTGGGGCTATCTTGCCAGTGACACCATACTGGGACAACACAATAACAATTGCTCCATCTTTGGAGGTGAACGCTCGCTTAACGTCCAGCAACTTTATAGCCACTGTTTTCTGGAATTCTAAACATTTTTACCCATAATTTGTGGTCCGGTTAAATACCACGTCTTTGCAAATCCGTTCAAGACCTACTCCGCGCCAGTTTCGCTCACATTCTTATCAAGAGACTTTCTCTCACTGCTGAGTATTGTCCAATTCAACTCTTGGTTTGCTTTGATACAATTAGAGCCCTGGGGCGGCACGGTGGCGCGGTGAATAGCGCTGCCGCCTCACAGCAAGAAATCCCCGGGTTCGAAACGGGGTCTGGGTGTCTTTGTGTGAGGTTTGCATGTCCTCGTGGGTTTTTGCCGGGCACTCCGGTTTCCTCCCACAGTCCAAAGACAATCTGCTGCATTGGTTCATTGGCCTGCGGACTAAATTTCTCGCAGTGCCCTGTGATGGACTGGCGTCTCATCCTGGGCATAGTCCTGCCTTGTTCCCTGTGTCTGCCGGGATAGGCTCCGGCTCACCGCGACCCTGTACAGGATTAAGCGGTTTCTGACAATGAATGAATGAATGAATGAAAAAAAAATATGGCACTTTGTAATGTCACCCCTGGATGAAGAGCGGGCAATGCACTGTCGGTTATGGGGGTTGTTTGACAGTGCCTCACCATTATGGTGAGTGCGGGTTGGTGAACGAGGCTCCAGAACTGGCTCAGATCTCACTTGCCACTGATGTTAATCATGGCTGGGAAATGAACTCAGGTCACCGGATTCACAGCATATCAACATTCGTTCAAAGGAAACACTTTAGTTGATAATGTGACTCATAACTATTTATCCGGTCAAAAAGTAGTTTAAAATATAGATCAAACCCTTCTTACTAGAACATGCGCTCGATTCAATATCACTCAAGCGTACGCGTCAAATAAGCCTCAAATGTTTGGGAAGTGAATAGTGTTCGTTTTATTCAGATGCTGGTCGCTATATTAGAATGTGGAATTTACGCCAGTAACTTAGAGCCTCAAACGGAGAAGAATGCTGGAAAATACTCTTTTGAGTATGGGGAAACATTTAAATTGTTATTATTTGGTATATGAATTAATCTCATGTGCATTGGAATCTTTATCCGTTATTTGGTGTTTTGAATTCTGATTTTTTTAGCTACATAGTCTTCCCCTAAAATGTCCTTGCTTTCTCTAGCATCGTGCTCAAATACTTGAGCATGAGTTCATCCCTAGCACATGTCAGCGAATATGTAAAATTAGTTATTGTGATCTCACTCATAACAACATTACAAAGGTTGCAAACGAGAGGGGGAATTCAGTCCATGTAGCGCGTTCGGTCGTCAGGAGCAGATCGATTCTAGGATCTTATCGAGGTATACTCCCATTGGATATGCTTCCACCAGCTGTGTGGGCATCCTGTTCCAGACTCATACAAACAAAGACAAAGATCCCCCCTTTAGCCTTAACAGACTGTAGGGTTAAGTGCTGGTCAACCAGGAACTACTATGTGAGTTATCCATAGTATATCCCATAAATTGGGATATACTCTGGATAACTCACAGCCTTTTTATGTACAAAAGCCGTCTCTGGTGTGGGCCAATCAGTTTCAAGGACAATGCATACATGATCAAAGCATTTTGTTTGCATGTTTTGCCACAAGCATGTGTGGGGTTTTTTGCAAACTTGACACATTGTGATAGGAGTCTATTTGGTGTTCGAAGATATTGACATTTGTATTATTGCTAGAAATGGTAAAACCTTTTCATTTTTTACATCATCTGGGTACCGGAAAAAAGCTATCCATAGATTAAAATAGCCTTTTGTTTATTCTGAGTGGGTAGCCCAGAGTTTAACCTTGGGTTTCAGACGTACAGTCTTGGCGTAATACCCTTTCTGGGTCATTGTCCTTTAAGAACCCACCGCGATGTGTTTGAAGCAGCATTTTTAAAAGGCGCCTCACGATCACTGACAATCAGAGATGGTGTCAACAGCCCCTAACACGTCCCGGCCTCATATCTCCGCCCGTCACTCAGACTCGCGCTAGGCAGACCCCCCGCTTCTCGGCATTGTTCCGAGCGGCTCGAGAGCTCAGGGGCGAGGGATGCTCTCCGTTAGATGCACTCCGGGCCAGAGTTCAATCAATGTCCCAGCGTGGCACTACCGGACAGCGTGCAACGGGCGGTGCCGTCGCTCAGACGATACATTAAACCGAGTCCCCCCCCGTCTGCCCTCCAGACACCCAAGACCCCACGTTGCTCTTCATTAAAGATCGCTGGACCCGAACCCCGGCTTCCCAGATACAGTCCTCGTATAGCTCAAGAGTATCTCTGCGGTGTAAACAAATAAAATGTGTGTGTGGAAATAGAGCTACGACAAACACATAATGAGAACGTGTAGTTCTTCTTCTTTGCGATTCTTCGAAGCACGATGGCTAGCTTTTGGACATGGTCGTCTTTCAGCTTGGCTTCGAAGTGTTTGGTAGAATTCGCAGGCAATACCAAGTACTACCTGACAGGGATCGCGACGTGAACGCTTCTACCTTGACCCCCAACGTGTAGTTAAGAACATGTTTGAATGTGCCTATGTTACTGTGTTGTGGCGACCTTCATAGGTGCTCGCTAACGGCACTTGCATCTACAGTCTGTTAAGGCTACACGGGGGATCTTTGTCTTTGTGTTGTGGGAGCAGAATATTTACGTAAATGAGATGTGTGTGTCATCGTGCAATAAGCTACCTATCATTTTTCCCATGGAAATGTTTAACTGTTTTAACTACCTTGTATTTTTTTTTGTATTTATATGGTGACTTGTGTGCAATGCTGTGTGTAAATCGTTGTTTTTATTTGGTTAATTTGTTATTTATAAATAATTTTTCTTTTTGTTAATTCGTGTGTTTGTTGTGTCGCTGAAATCCTGTAAAGAGCTTGCAAGCTCACTGGGTATTTTTCTGTTCCAATAATAAACATCTTTCTATTGTGGCTGCATACGGTGTACGAATTGGATAATAAGTCAATCGCTGTAAACATCATGTGTGTATATTGCAGGGCTTGTGTGGGACTTGTGTTAGCGTCTGTACTGCTAAAACATCAATTCGTTACATCCTTTCTGGAGAACCATGTGAGATTCTGTCACGATGAGACATCCTCTCATTTGTGAGAAGGACCTCAATGTTGGCACATTGCAGGGCAGGAGCATCGCAGAAACCCAGCAAGGCAATAAGCAGCTAGTATCGGTGCGTGTGTGCGTCAGATTATTGAACACAACTTTAATTATAGCCTCGGATAAATGCTTTTTTTTTGAAAGCCCGTTTGTTATAAACGCGTGAAAGATTATGGATTTCTGATCGCCCTTGTTTATTTATCCTTGCACACTCATGACCTCTGACTGCAGCTGTTTGTTTAGGTCTATTTTTTGAGTACACAACATTTAGACGCGCATGTGCACGCGCAGTATGCTTGTATATAAACCTGAGGTCATCCCTGTGGACTTGCTTCTAAGAATCCCATGCATGCCCCTGAGATTTGTGCAATTCATAAACTCAAACTGGCAGCTCGTGAACGTTGCAAAATGTTAAACACAACAGCACATGTTTATAGTGAGCAAGCCATACTCCGATACCCACATGCCTCTGCTCACATGCAATGTGTTTGCCTGCTTTAGTTTGCCAGTGGTAGAATTCTTTTCCGGAAAAAAAAAACAACGTATGTGATATAATTTCCTGTTTGTGCCACCAAAACTCCAAACAGCTGATGCTCTGCGTTTGTCATTCACAGGGGCAGATTGCTGTGGAGCCTCCTGTAAGCTGTACCCAGGTAAGGAGCTTTCTTTCTTGCTCATTCACACTGTTTTATGATACTTACAAAATACGTAAAGGCGCAGCGCTGAATGACTTTGTTCTTGCTACCGCTTGCAGAAGGGCCTTCGTAAGAGGGAGCGTTAGATAACATTTCTAGAGGGTAGATGCTTTAGACTTCTCTTCTACACGGACCAGCTGTCTTTGAAGAGATGGGAGTGTGTACAATTTACATCACCATATGTAACTAACTGTGGCGTATGAGTTATCCTGCTGGTGGACAGAGCTGGGTGGGGGGGATTTAATCCATGTGCCCATTTCAACTGCTGCACCAGAGATCGATCTGGCAACTTCTGGATTGCAAACCCAGCGTGCTAACCATTATACGGTGGCTGCTGGATATTAATTTGTTCAATGATATATTCGTCTAACTCTGGGGAGAGGTGGTGCGGCGGTCTTTCACGTTATTTTTAAAATATAACATTGAGTAAAGGACACATGGCTGTAATTCCGCACTGTGGGAGGGTTGGTGGATCGCACAAATGTTGTGAAACTCTCATCCCACTGGCTTGTCAGCAGAATGCAGTACTTTTTCTTCTTTTCGATTCTTCGAAGCGTAATGGCTACACGACAGTTTCCCATTTCTTAACACAGTTCTTTGCATTTTTATTGAACTCTGCCAGGTCTTTTGAGCGGCAGAGGTTGGGGAGTAGAGCACAGACAAGGCAGTGCTCCATAGTATGGTCTGCTTCTCCACATTCACAGGTGGTTGGGCCGGTCTTGTAGCGCCATCTGACCAAAGCAGCTTTTGATCGTCAATGTAGTACTGAAAAGTGTAGACTGATATCATCTGTCTATTCTGTATTGGATACAGTGTTGCTCCCTCGCATGCGCGGGTTTTCTTCGGGTGCTGCGGTTTTCTCCCATATGTATAAACACTCAATAAATATATTTAAAGAAAATATTAGAATGTAGAGATCTGCAGAGCAATCGACTGCTATCTCTACAGACATGTGGTAGAGGTCACCAGTAAAATGACTCACGATGCATACGAGACAGGATTCATCTTAAAAATAACATATATACTAGACAGGGATCATCACCAAAGCCCTGTGTGGGATTTCCCTCTAATGTTTCCTATTAGTCACCGGCCACATTGCCTATTTGAGCTTAGGATGAACGTGCCTGTGGTTCCGTATTCCTAGTAGCGGCAGAGTTACCCTGAAAAATCGACCTGGAATTTGGTAAGTGGCTCAGACCAGCCCAGCCGCAGAAAAGTCGACCAAAGTAAACTTGACTCGAACACGTCGTCTCCGACAAATCGACCCAGGGCAAACAGGCCGCAAATCCTCTGTAGCCGGAACACATCCGCGCACGTTCAAAGTCGTTCTTTACGCCCGAGTGGGACATTTGCTAAGAGCCGTTACACTTCACCGTGTAATTCATCTATGGGGATTCGACACGTATATAAAAGTAAAAAAAAATACACGCGCACTTTCGGCGTGAATAAAAGTACCGCTTGTAAATGACGTTTTGAAGAGGGGATGAAGGTACCATTAAGACTTTGCGGTCCGCGTGTCGCCTGTGATCTCGGGGTCCGCCGAGGCCTGCGCCGTATCTGCGCTGTTATGTCATTAACTCGCAACGGCCTCTCGAGAGCAGCTGTAAATCCGCCGAAGTGTACAATTGTAAATGGCTCGCGTTATATTATTTTCAGACGGCCCGCGTTGTCGAGCGGCGCCGCGCGGCCCAATTTGGTGTCGTCACGACGGCCTCGCGTTACGAGCTCCGTTCGCGCTCCGTGTTCCATTCGGCCGCTCGGCTGCCCATAAAAGGACGCCTTTTAGGTCGACCGTTTACTTCTTTTTCCTAACCCCTCACTTTCCTCCCTCCCCACCCGCTCGGTTTCCTCCGTAAACGATCACTTTTCGATTTTTTTTCTGCAACGCGCGCACGCCTTGGCCAGGGCGGGCGGCGTGTGCGCGCACGGGGCGGTTTGTTTAGCAAATGAGCCGTGCGTACGCGAGCGAGCAGGCGGGCGAGGGAGTGAATACTGCGGCGTGAAGGCCACAAACGAGTAGCGTTGTACCGCTGAGCGGAATAGATTCGGGGGGGTCACGGTGGAAGTGGAAGGAGCGTGGAGTTTGTGGGGCGGGCAGTGGAGTGCGGGCGTATTCCGTGTGAGGCTGAAACAACACTCGGAGCGGCATGAAGCCGCCAGGCCCTTCCTGTTTGGCTCACGTCTGCCTTCTCCACTCCGGTTCCGTTGATAGAACGTGTGCCACGACGCGAAGACTCAGGAACTCGCAGGGAAAAGGGCAGGCAACCCGTTCGGATGACGGCATGCCGTGCTTGGGTGTGTGTGTGTGTGTAAGCGTACGTAACGTGCTCATATCGTGCATTCAACGTGTCTGTGTGTAGAGGTTTGGAAGCGAGCAGCAGTGCACTGCACCGCTAATCTGGCAATCTGGGTTTGATTCCCATGCATGGATAATGTCAGTGGCAAGTGGTATCTGAATCTGTCATAGGCCACCCCCCTACATTGGCTTAAATTTGAATAACTACGAGGCGTGGTGTGTGTATAATCACATTGGACGCTGTTTCTCTGGCCGTCAAATTGTTGTGGGCGCTTAACGCCCAGACGAGCACGCAAAACTCAGCCCTGGAGAATGCGGCGGCCGTACGTATAATTCTGGTGTCTGGCTGATAGTTTCCACGTAGAAATCCCGCTGGTGTGAAGAGGTGACTTTTTAAGAGATTTGTGTTTGACGCAATAGGTGTGGCAGGCTGTTCCAGGTTGTGGGTGCCGCGCAGTGTTTATCCACAACGCGCTCTCGGAGTATATTTCTCAGAAACCCCGATGACACTAATGTACTAAACATCCATGTAATGTCCTCTCCAGGGCGCCACTCTTCTGTTGTTTGGTTTCTCGGATGGAGCTGTTTCCTAACAAGCACTATGCGCTCTGTCCCTCTCTCCCTCGCAACGTTTCGCCTCCCACAAAGCATCATCAGGCGTTACGTCGCGAAGGATAAAGGGAGATCACTCGACACGGCTATCTCGAAAGAACAGCTCTGAAGAGCAAAGATCATGAATCGAGCCGTGAAAACCTACATCAGTACAATATACGCTCTGTCCACAATGAAAACTAGGCTCATTCACAATGGGCCTTGGCAGCTCGTTGTTAAAAATTGCACCCAGAAGAAACACTGGCCAACAGCTATTACATTTGATATATTAGTTTGTCCGTGGGGCAGAAACATTCATGAATGCAAGGTCAACAATGAGTTAGAACTCATCCGGATATTATCGTAATAATTCTCAAAACCCGACAAAGCCTCATTGAGTCTCGGGATTCCTGTTTAGAAGGGTCCTGCATTTGTATGTTTTGCCAAGGTCATTAAAGATATGGCAGGAAACTAGAGAACCAGGAAAAAAAACACATATCAGGGGGGGAAAACACTCAAAGCACTGCACAGATATATTTAAGCAACCTTTGATGTACTGACCATCCCACAGCCCAATTCTCCAACACCTGATATTTATTCCTGGATGGCATCCCATCCAATGGGAAACCGGGCTCAGACCTGCCCAGCTTCTCGGGTCTGAAGTGGTAGTAGCTGGACACAGAAAGAAATACTGCGTGATGGTTGCTCTTCAGAGGGAGATCGCTCGACACGGCTATCCCGAAAGAACAGCTCTGAAGAGCAGCCATCGTGAATCCAGCCGCGTAAGCCTACATCAGTACTGCATGGCCATTCCTGTGGTTTCGCTGTGTTTATGCGGAGCGAGTGTTTACCACTCGGGGTGCACGTTGGTTTTGGATCAGATGGACCGACAGCACGTGGAATGGAATGCGAATGGATCGAGATCATATCATATCCTTGTCAGTTGATCAGCTTACAGGATTATTAAGTACTTTAAAACTAGCTCAACAGCCAGCATTGCTGGCTGACTGTAGGTGGTTAGACGCCCCCTGTTGAATTTCAAAGACTGTGGTTTGATTGCGAAGTGGTTTCGCTTTTAAGAACAGCCCTGCGATGGACTGGCGTCGCATGCTGGGTATAGCCCTGCCTTGCGCTCTGTGTCCTCCGGGATAGGCTTCCGGCACACCGCGACCCTGTACAGGATTAAGCAGTTTCTGACAAAGGATGGATGGATGGATATGCATTAAGTACAAAATGTAAAATAAAAAATCAGTTTTACTCTTAAAAAAAAACTGGCAATACATTCTCGATAAGGCAGTTAAAATTGGGGCCTTTTGTTTCTACAGGGAGTGGGGGTACCTTACCCCCTATGTGATAGTGATGCTCACCATAACGGGCTACGTTTAAATCTACGTGGTTAGTTTCACAAATAATCTAATTACAACATCGGATACAGACTTTGACCATGACTAAATATATGTTGAAGCATCTTTTGGACTTCCATCGTTTCTAAATTATCTTCCACTGGTCTCGTTGTAACTGCATTACAGTAAATAGTAAAATTGGTTTCGGATCTCGCTGCTGAGTGATTGGAGTTGATGACATGTCGAGTGGATCAAGATTGGCTCAGGATGCAATCTATGTTGTGATTGGATCTCATATGATGGGGTCCCGTCTGACCCAAACCACGCATGCCCTTAGTAAACACCAAGAGATGGAATGTTGGAGGCAAGGGCACCAATGTTTGAAAACCTTGTGGCTTGGCATTCATCGTTCAATCCGCCAAGCCTAACACACTCAGGGCAGTCATCCCAGTTTCAATCGCGTCTCTCATTCCTCATCGCAGTGTTACTTGGCTATGAATAACGTTACGGTCTGATTTAAAATGCGTGATATTTCTGTTAACCAGACCTAAAATTAAAGTAAAATCAAGACAATTCAGCAAAACTGAAAATTCAGAAACTAAACTTCATACGTTTTTGTGCAACATCATATGGCTGATAAATCTAAGCAATGTCCATCCATCCATCCATCCGTCCATTTTCAGAAACCGCTTAATCCTATACAGGGTCGCGGTGAGCCGGAGCCTATCCCGGCAGACACAGGGCGCAAGGCAGGGGAACACCAAGGATGGGACGCCAGTCCATCGCAGTTTATGAGTTTATGTTATGTGAAAAGATATGTAAGTGTTGTGCACCCGTCGATATAATGGAGAATCAAGCGAGCACACACGGCACTTACCTTCAAAGATGTTACCGACGTTTCGTTGCAACGCCAACGAAACGTCGGTAACATTGGTCATGAAAGCCTTCGAGTTAAATTTAGAAATTTCCTACAGACATAGAAAACAATGTTGTAAAACTATCAGCAAAAAATTCCGTGTTGTCTCAAGTCACAGACATGACAGATCCCATTGCATTGTGCTCTAAGCCATGCACATTGTGTGCCAGCCTCACAGCCACGGTTTATTCTGGATAAAAATGCACCAATTATTGCTATATTAGTCCACCACGGATGGTGCAAGGCCATCTGTCATATGAGACACACGGAGAGCAACTGAGCTACCCTCTATAACGAAAAGAAGAAAGAAAAAAAAGATGAAAAGCTCTCCACTGTGTATTCCCTTAACAGCCGAACATCTGCCAGTGGGTCTTACTGACCCAGAGGTGGTCGGTTTGGGAGGGTGAGCCCGGGAAGGAGGAACGGGGTGATCCTGAATTCCCTACCAAACATGGAGCCTTTGGCACTTCGACACCAAACTGTGCCTCCACAGCCCCTTTACATTTGACTAAAGAGACACCAACCCCTTAAGCCCCTGTGGATCCGTAGCCAAGCCCACAGAAACTTTAACAAATCTCTGTTTAAGCCCCTCGCTGTTTTAGTGGAAACAGCTTTGCCAGTGCCGTAGTTACATAGCTACATGTGTAGAACTTGTGACCATTTCGATGCGAGATTTCCCCCTTTGCTTCTATGCCCTCGCCGGCCTCGTGACATCGAGTGACGAGTTTACTTACCAGAACCATCTTCACCATGTTTCAACGTGTAAACTGAGCCTGAACCCAAACAAACATGCTATTATTGCAGAATTGACCTGAAATGCTCCGTCAGATCCCTTCTCCCTCAACATATGTTATCTACTAAGCTGTTATTTAATTTTGAGTAACCATGGTAATGCATATTTGCAGTGGCACGTGATGCTACACAGGTTCACGCTGCTGGGGCACAATTTAGCATCTCAGCTGTGCTTCCTGGAAAATGTATTTACAAAATTACATGGAAGTCGATGACAGAATGTGAAAAACACGCGTGTGGTGACATGGTTCACTTAACACGAGACGTCCACACAGCACAGGTTTGTCCTTGGAAGAAACAGTTTTTATCCGACCTTGGAATATGCATTATCTTAAGAGAAAGCGGTCCTTCAGGAACCTTGAGAAATGGGACATCAATAGGCTGGGTGAAATGGGACAGTTGCAGATCAAAGGAGTAGTGATTTGTTGCTCTTCAGAGATGTTCTTTCGGGATAGCCGTGTCGAGCGATCGCCTTCTCTCCCTCGCGACGTTTCGCGTTATGATGCTTCCAACGTGGGACGCGAGGGAGATGGGACCATCCCGAAAGAACAGCTCTGAAGAGCAACCATCATGAATCGAGCCATGAAAAGCTACATCAGTACAAAGGAGTACTATTATGAATTACTTTACTCACTAGCCGACCATGGTCGACTGCAAATGCATAGTTATCAAATTTTATTCATGGCTAAAGTTGCTGAATTCTTGAGCATGTGCTCTCCCTTAGTGTTTTTGAGGTTTCTCTCGGCACTGAGGAAACAATCTCCACAAGGGGATTTTTCATGAAAATGGTCTTAAGGCACATTTGAATAAATACAGAAACACTTCTCTAAATAACCTGTATTATCAATTGTATTAACGTGTTATTGTTATTGCTGCACACACACTCTTACACATGTGCTCCCCCGCACAAAGATCCCCACGTGTCTTATTTTACAAGAGTGGCGCAATTGCTGAGAGGAAGCACTTTCTTAAACCGCCAAAGCCCACGAGGGAGTGCGGCTGGTCCCGCAACCAGCTGCCTTTATCTCCCCTTTGCGAATATTCACACCATGTGCCAGGTACTCATTAAGCGCTATTCTAAGAAGCCCTGGGTAGATTTAGAAGCCACTTGCCACTGATAAACATGGCAGAAAATCAAAGCCAGTTTCGGACGTCATAGTGCAAGCTAAATGCATTTAGCGAGCACCCTTTAAGGCCAGGATAGTGTTCAATAATAATAATACACGGTATTAATAACGCGTGGCACATATTAATTCAATGTCGAAGGTATTCATTCAAAGAGAGAACAACTCAGAGGCGCGCGCAAAACCGCAGAGATCGGACAATTAATTAATGCGTGTTATTTTTAAGTTTTGGGAGGAAACCAGAGAACCCGGAGGAAACCCACGCAGAACAGGGGGAGAGAACATCCAAACTCCACACAGAAAGACGTCCGAGGCGGAAATCGAATTGCGTCTGGCAAGACCATGTTTTCTGCCGCCAAAGAGCGTGCCATAGCCAGCCAGCATCTGCATTTGTCTCTCCACTACTCAAGGATACTCATAGCACTAGGTACTCATGTAAGGCTGAGTCAATCTGGAGGCGGCCCATGACAGATTTAGATATCACTAGTGGAGAGGAGGCCTCACATGTGTACAGAACATAATGTCCACAAAGACACGTGCAATAATAGTGCAAGGCCCCTCGCTGCTGCTACACTGCGTGTGGTGTGCGGTGAGTCTTCACTGAACCTAATGCATTCAGATGCATGTGCACACACGTTTAACTGATTACTGGAAAGGCCACCTTATTATAGGTCACAGGGCTCACATTTTGTTTTTCCACGAGAAACTTGCGTCTGTCTTGTCAACAGGGATGTTTGCTTTTCTTTTTTGCTCCCTTTTTTTCCATGCTTCGTCTTTGATTCATTATTTTGTATTATTGCTATTTGCAAAAAAAATAGTTACACGAGCTGTTACTTTCAGAATTTAAGGGACAGGCCTTTTTATTACGTGTCCAACGGACAACTGATATATTGCACAAGGATTTTGTTTTTCTGCATTCCTGGAAATGTCCACAAGGGTTTGAAAGCACCTGTCCATCTGAGCAGTCCACGGAACATTTCCTACACGAAGTACGCATAAGTAAGCAAAAGAGCCCTCCGATGTATTGTCAGGTTATACCGCGTGTTATTCGGAATGATGTCCAATGTTTCACTCCGAGGGCTCCATTTTCAGAAACCGCTTAATCCCGTACAGGCTCGTGGTAAGCCGGAGCCTATCCCGACAGACACAGGGCGCAAGGCAGGGCTACACCCATAATGGGGCGCCAGTCCATCAGAGGGCATCGGTGGCAATATAGTCCGCAGGCCAATTAACCTATGCATCAGCCATGTCTTTGGACTGTGGGAGGAAACCGGAGTGCTCGGCGAAAACCCACGCGGACGCGGGGAGAACATGTAAACTCCACACAGAAAGGCACCCGAGCCTGGATTCAAACCCGGGTTTTCTTTTTGTGAGGTGGCAGGTGCAGGTACGCTCTTCAAATCTAGCATTGGCACAAGACGTAGGAATCTTGTGGTGTGTATTACATAGCAAGGGGTTCACTTCAGTGCCTTTGTCAGTAAACATGATAAACGTTGTGATGATATCTTAGTAAATGCTTCCAGGGCAAACTTTGACCAATGTGAAATGTAAAGGTTCAGCCCTGCAATTACTTGCTCACACCACTGCGGGCATAAGGGCCTCCACTTTGCAGGAGCTCTAGAGCAGGAGTTCTCAACCTTTTGCACCTCAAGGCCCACTTGGCGCACTTGGGTTATATGCTGGACTGAGCCGGCGACGCGACGGATCTCGTTTATCTTTGCGTACGTGTTTGTAAAACCAGTTCAATGCCTGATCCGCAGACTTTGCTGCAAACGTTGCATTGAAATCCGGATTCAGTGGTCGTTGTTCCTTCTTTAGGCAGCCGTCTCTTTTCCTTGGCTGCGATTCTCTGTGTAGTGGTCTTGCAAATGCTGCACTGTGTTGATCTGTTCATGTCAGCCTTCCCCCCACTCTTCGACATCAATATCACAAGCTTTGAGGTGGGATTTCACAGAGTCTTTGAACGTGTTTTTTTGACCCCCACGTGACCTGCCGCTTTGCTTAAGTTGTCCATGGAACAGCATCTTTGGTATACGTGTGTCTGTCATGCGTGCGATATGTCCGACTCATCGCAGCGTTATGCCCCCTGTTCCAAAGATTTTGCACATTTCTCCACGGACCACTAGGTGGCGCCGCTGTGGGTCGTGACCCATTGGTTGAGAATGGCAGCTATAGAGTGCTCAAGAGAACTGCTTTTAGTGGCTTAAACGAGACGCCTTGGAAAACGTGACAAATTCAGGTCCTTCCGCATTGATGGTGAATGTGTTGGAGGTCACTGATGGACAGAGAGGCTCTCATTTCTAATAAAGCACGAGCCAAAATGGAAAACTGGGTCCAGACTATTTACAGCTGTGATGTGTGTGGATGTATAATTCACATCACCAGAATCAATAAATAGCAATGAAGGTGGATGTGACAAGCGGGTTAGTATGTGGATCACGACGAACACGATTTATATCACTTTGTGTAACATTATGGTTCTTCAGGTGCACCTCAAAGAGGTTTTGGATGAAATGATTTGTTAGATGTCCATCCTGCTCTTTTGCTCCCATTCGCCTTCTCTGGGCCTCGCACCTTGTCATTCTATTTAGGTGCTCAAGGCAGACAAAAATAAAATTGTCTTACAGTCACTGAGCTGCCCAGTGTCATATTCATGGTGTCGTCACAGCCAGTGACCTCATCTTACCTTCCCTGGATAAGGTGCTTTTTAGTCAGACAGCTAAGGTCATGTTGTTTCACTCTTATTTTCATGCCCTCAGAGCTGGGTATGACTAAGAGAGAGAAACCTCCCCCCCCCACCCCGCGCACAACGAACATAAAACCTGTGAGAATTGAAACGCCGCATTGTTTCGACATTTGTAGTCACGATTACGGCACCCGCGCGCGATTCTACCGCACGCAACGCACAACGGCCCCCTCCGCGCGTCCATTCACGGCGCTCCGGTGGGAACGAAACTCGAGTCCGTGCCGATCACTGGGACCGAATCCACGGCACAACGCCGCGCGATACGGCTGGCTCATCGCCCGGGGTGGTGAGGTGTGTGGGGGGGGATATGTCACATCTGAGAGCCGCTTTACGGATCATTAGTAGCAGATCACGCTAAACACCGCTGATCCCAAGACAGGGCCATCACCTTGCCGGCAACTGCACTGGGCCAGGGCAACCGGCTGGTTCGCCAAGCATGTGCCCTTGCTGATTTGGAGCCATCCCACGATCCGGTCCGTGTGTGCTGACGAACGCACGCCGACAGCTTG
>JAZEWU010000001.1:3821257-3849556 GCA_036362915.1 Geotria australis
CATTTAACACAAATAAATAAGAGGTTAATAAAAAATAATCAGAGCTTTCTTTAAGTCACTGAGAAAATAAAATTATATTTATAATTTGGTCGACTGGTTTTGCGCCTGAAACGATAATGCTAGTCATTAACTGAATATATATCAAAATGTCACTTAAAAACTTAATCTCTGTACTATAGCAGTGGAAGATAATACATTTTCAACTAGGAATTTGACATGTGATATAAAGTAGTCTGTTGAATGGTAATTGTAGAGCATGTGCCAGGTCCAAAAATGTGGACGTTGTAAATTAAATTCTACGAAGAAATTCTATAAAGCAAAGTAACGGTAGCAAAATGTACATTTTATTCCATGGATTGGTTTGAACAAAAAAGCCTTTCAAATATGAAAATAAAGCTTGAGCAGCTAAATAAATGTAGCAGGTACCGCTCACAAACGGTGCACCCATCAGCTCAGCTGGCTCAGACAGCGACAATTTCAAGGAAGAATATTTTTCAATTCAGCTGCATTATAGTTATGGGTGTAAAGCCAAGAGCTGGCTCAATAGAAAAAAAAACACCAGGTACAATTGCTTCAAGTCACATAGCAATTAAACCGGTCACGGCCCCACAAACAGCACAATCAAATGCAGAGCTGCTCCGTCACTTCAAAACACTCGAGACTCAAACGCTCGTGGTTAAAATAAGCCATTGGCATGGGCAGGGATCCAAGCCCTCAACTTCACAGGCCCTAGACACACAGGCATTGCTTTGTAAACATGGCAATATTAACAAGTCAGCTTCAGGAGCCGGGTTAATATCGGCAAACAATGAGATACGAGTCCAGAGAGAGGATATAAGGTTATAGAATGCAATTACGCTCATATCGACCTCACACTGTGGTTATATTTTAGGAGGCAAGGTATGAACGAGATGGGACAACCATTATAAAATGGACAAAGGCCTACTGGCTGTTCTCGTTTTATGTCAAAGTGAGATAATGAAATTGGTATTTTGTGACGTAAACCCTCTTGGCGATGCAATTGTGAGGTACCTATTTTTTCAGTGACACCTGTTGAATTAATTTCCATCTCGCGAGGAAAAGATTGCAAGGATCAATCACTTTATAGTTCACACGCATTGCGGACGTATAAAGCATTACGTAGCCAGGCTTGTTTGTATGACCGTCGTTTCATCCATCCATCCAATGTCAGAAACCGCTTAATCCTGTACAGAGTGGCGGTGAAACGGAGCCTATCCTGGCAGACACAGGGCACAAGGCAGGGCTATACCCAGAATGGGACGCCAGTCCATCACAGGGCACCGGGGGCAATTCAATCAACATTTATTTTATCAGACACATAGGTGTCAGAGACATCAGAGGAGAAACAAATATACAAAAAATATTCTTTTCACGTCGTTTGTCCATTATTATTGTTTTCAAAGCTGTGGGAGGCTGAACGTCGCGAAGGAAAGAGGGGGAGAGCTCGACACGGCTATCCCGAAAAAAACAGCTTTGAAACGCAATGATCATGCATTGGGCCATGAAACCTTACATCACTACAGTTTGGGCATTAGACTATGTTTTTTCGAATCTCCAAGCAATCATATGTAAGTATCGAACTAGAAAAAACTAATTTTAAAAAAGGTCAACATAGTTGTCAATAACACTGTGGCCTTCAAAAGAAAAGTATTTAAAAGTTGACATTTCCGGCAAAAGCCCTTTTTCATAGCACAGGCATGAAGGGACATTGTTAAAAACTCATTCTGGTTCGCAATTATATTGTTAATTATGCGTGTAGCTAAATGCTGCCAAAATTGGAACATCGCCTCATTGATAAAAAGTCTACCCTCAGTTTGAGTATCCAACTCTTGAACTCTAACATCACACTGGTAGAGAGTGTGTACGAAACTTGTCGTTGACGGCATCATATGGTGATTTAGATGCTGCTGAGATTCTCGCCCATGGCTTCACGACGACGCGACTCAAGTACAGCAGCACTCTTCTCTACGGCCTCCCCAAATCTCTCATCTCCGAACTCCAGATCCTCCGAAATGTGGCTGCCGGGACTCATTGCTCACACATCAGCCCAATATTCCGGTCACTCCACTAAACCAAAAACAATCCCCGATCAACTGCAAGCTCGTACTCACCGTCTTAGAGATCATCCGTGGTTTCCTCCCTGCCTATCTCTCCCCTCTCTTCTGCACGCAACTCTCCACTCGAACGAGGATTTTTGTCAAAGCCCTCGGTCAAGCTTCGCTCTGTGAGAGATCGCTCACTCTCCTCTGCTGTCCCCATAGTCTAGAACTCCATTTGCCCACAGCCAGTCATGCTACTAATTCCTCGCCCGTATTCAAGTCCAGGCAAAGTATCTTTACATTTTCCTCTGCCTGTGACAGTCAACCTTTCTCTGCAAAATAAATATGCCCGCGGATTCTGTACAGCGACTTGAGATGCGTTCGCATTTAGATCCTATATAAATCCAAATTGTATTCTGTTGTGTTCCCACGGGGAGTTTCCAATGTTCCCAAAGGACGGCCAATATTGACTTCTCACCAAGCAAATATGCATTGCGATAGTAGTCGTGACTCATCGCGCGTTGATGGGCAACCCCAAGATGAGCTCAATTCTACAAAGTCAATGTGTTTGTCCGTAATATCATCTGCACATCTATTTTCACTGCATGACACATCGGCCGCCACATTCCCGGCACCAACATCGGGTCCCACCCAGACTCGGTACAGAGGTAAAAGGGACTGTGACAGGGAGAAAGGAGACCGGAGAAGCCACCCAGCCGTGTGACAGGCTACAGGCAGTAATGGGCCAGAAACCACCAACGAAGGAGAAGAGTCGCCAGACTGGAGAGAGCAAAGTGTTGTGTGTGCAGGGCCACGGCTCAATATCTATCACATCCGATCTCACACGAGCAGCCCCGGGGCTGGCAATATCTCACTGTGCGCAAGATCCAACTGAACGAGGGCATCACACCAGCACAACACAGCCTTCAAAGAGATGACGAACACTGATCGCATTGAGTATACATAAGTAGGTAACGGGTTTCACATATATATGCGAGCATAGTTTTCGCATCGCTTGCAAAAATAAATCAAGCCTTGCACCCTGTGTCTGCCGGGATAGGCTCTCAATCACCGCGATGGAGCCGAACGTGATAGTGATTCAACAAACCCTAAACAAGATCGTGGGATCGTGGGTAACCTGTTGGTTACTAATTGTAGAAGAGCTCCTCAGATGCCAGTGGTAACCACAAGCTGAACCGGGAAGGAGTGGGTACACCCTGTGTATCATTCCTGGTGTATCACTCCAACCACCAACAGCCACGAACGATGCACATTGGACTTAAGAGGCCGGCGCGCGTTGCTCCGTAATGAGCTCGTGTTTACCATTCCATGCACACGCGCAGGGAATTCGGCAACCCCAGTGTTTTAATTTCATGGTACCACAGATAGGGGTTTTACCTTGGCCTTTTCGGATGAAATCCCCGTGGACATATGCCGGCACCCTTTTCCCACGAAGGAAACTGATGCCAATTAGTGCTCCCTGCGAGGACAATAAAGGACAGACTGAGCGAGAGTATCCAAAAGGTCACTTGACGGACACACACACACACACGCGCGATCGTGCATGAAAATTGCACTTGGAGGAGGCGTTGGAGAGAGCTTGATATGCACAGCCCCGCGCACCCCCTCTCCATCCGTCCACCTCCCTCCCGCCTGTGCTTCATGATCAGAGTTGTAAGTCGCTATAACAGAGATTGGTGCTAAAGACTGTGGCAGGAAGTGCGCCCTGTCGGGGGTTTCGCAAATGAGCCGGCAAGCCCGCTGATGCGTTACATGTAAGGCGTTTCAACCCTCACCCCCCATTAATCGTGAACCCTGTGATAATCTACACTCTACCGGATTTTCAGATCGGTCCAACTTTCCTTTCACAAGTTGACCACTTTGAAGGTAGCATTTACCGATGGCTTGCGGTTCACGGCCTATTTCAATTCAGGCCGACTGCTATCGCACTCGCCTTTAATTGGAAAAGATTGGTAGAAGTGGGTGGCTTTGTAGAGATGCAATAAGTACATCGTAGAATTTGCTCAGCGATGGGGGGGCACTGCTACCGGAGGGGGAGTGGTGCAGAGTGGACGGCTGGGCACCAACACCGCTTGTTAAACTAATGAACTACAGAGGGAGGATGCAGCTCTAAACCCAATAATTTATGACCGGTTGCACAGGGAGCTGTTAAAAGTCTTTAAAAGTTATTAGGTTAACTCTTCTGGTCTCACCTTTTACGTGATTAGGCGTAACGCTTGCAGTAAATGTAAAACGGAGCATGACCTGGACACTGGCTCTGACGTTACGCAGAGGCCCTGTTGTTTCCTTTGGTCAGGAACGCGGCCTGGGGTTCATGGAGGCAATTTGGGGGGATGGTCGGGGACGGACGGTGGAGTGGAGGCTTTTGATGAATGACAGTTGTAGCTTATTCATTAATTCATTGCCAGAAACCGTTTAATCCTCTACAGGGTTGCAGTGAGCTGGAGCCTATCCTGGCAGGAACAGGGTGCAAGGCAGGGCTATGCCCATGATAAGACGCCAGTCTATCACAGGGCACCGGGGGCAATTTAGTCAGCGGGCCAATTAACCTATGCAGCAACATATCTTTGGACTGTGGGAGGAAACCAGAGTGCTCGGCGAAAACACACACGGACACAGGGAGAACATGCAAACTCCACACAGAAAGGCACCTGAGCCGGGATTCGAACCCAGGGATTCTTCCTTTGAGGCGGCAAGGCTACTCACCGCGCCACCGTGCCGCGTTTATACATAATACTTTTTTTTAAAAGATCAAATATTTCCCTAACACATCATGATGATTACAATATGGGCTCACAAACCGCATGTTTTCCAGCGGCCGAGCCAGGCTAGGAAGCGGTATCTTTGACTCTTTTCACATTTGTGTGTATTTGCTAAACCTGTGCTAGTCCAACTGTTGCACAGAATTACGCAAACTGTGCACGCACACATACATACGTCCAAACACACATTTCTAAACCAAGTTTATTTTTTGTATTCCATTGCTGTTTCAGCTCACTTCAACATCACACGCATCGACAATTCAGTTTGAGCTAATTGCAAGATACATGTAAGGTCCTTAAATTCATTATCGTTCTCACAACCTCCTTAGTTGCTCTTTATCACAGTCATCCATTGTAGCTTTTGCATAGGAGCAAGGTGGCTGGATGGACCAGGTTAAACTCCACATGGATTTAAGAAGTTACATCAACTTTTAACCACGACCCTCCGATAGTTTGGCTTTATGCATCTCCTTCCGGTAATGAAACGTCAACTGTGAACCAGGTGGAAACTACAGTAGCAGTTCTGACGGATTCTGGATAAGGTTGCCACCTCAGAGGCACAAAACACCGTAACATATCGTGGACGTCAACAGAGTAAGAGAGCGAGGACTATACAGTATGTGCAACTGGCAATAACCGGGATTTTGAATAATAACTTGTTCCAGGAAAACGTCAACATTTCCAAGGACAGACTGCCTCAAAAACAGGAGGACGATCCTGGGAAAACCAGGACAGGTGGCAACCCTACCTCTGACAGCTTAGCTTTAAAATCTCTTTTTTTTTTTTACAATTAAGCATTCACTGTGAAAAATGTGGAAACGACAGTGCCAGTTCTCATGGCTTCTGGACCCCCTCTCGTCGGGGCCTCTGTTGTGAAAATTAATGCCGGCTGCCTCTCAGTGAAGCCGGCCCTGCCCGTCACACGGTGCAGCCATAGCTACAGAGAAGTCCCGTGGCCTCGCGTTTTTTCAAAGGTAACAGCAGAGACTGCTGGTATCACTGGTTGTGAAGCTCGACGGTTTAACTTTCCTCGTCATCAAATTATGCATTCATTCATTCATTGTCAGAAAGCGCTTAATCCTGTACAGGGTTGCGGTGAGCCGGAGCCTATTCCGGCAGACAGAGGGCGCAAGGCAGGGCTATGGCAGGGCTATACCCATGATGGGACGACAGTCCATCACAGGGCACCGAGGCAATTTAGTCAGCGGGCCAATTAACCTATGCAGCATGTCTTTGGACTGTGGGAGGAAACCAGAGAGCCCGGCAAAATCCCAGACGACAGCACTACTCGTCATCAAATTATTCCAATTAAAAATGGACAACGTGTTGTAGATTATTCAAAGCAACTGGACAAAGTGGATCTCTATTCCATATGAATGGGGGAGTCCTGATGCATTTTAAAAGCTGGACTGCCTGTGACTTGACGGGGGTCTGCAGGTGAGAATATTGCTGCTTAGGAGTTTTAGACTGATTGGAGAACCAAACTAGCTACATTCATCATGACCACTGCCTTAAAATCAATCGGTATTTGACACAGCTAACGGTGATCATCGTGAGACGTTTCAACCTGGGCTTTAGCTGCACTGCCCGCGCAGTCCCTTAAATGTCTTGTTTTACTTAACAGATCAGAGAAGACGATTTAGGCGCATTCCGCTTTGAATATCCCCACGGTTTCGCGGCGCTGTCGCTTCACTTGCTGTGCAATCGTAAATTGTGAAAAATGCTGTAGCCGAACACACATTTCACACGCCCGCGTAATGTCACGACCTTCTCGGTGACCTATGCACACACTTTGCCACGTTTATCGCCGACCATGTAAACAGCACGACACCAAAAACACGGAGGCGGCGGTGTGGCAACGGCGGCTGTCATAGAACGGTAATGGGTGGGGGCGGGAGTGTGACGGCACTAAACCATATTCCGACTGTAACATCTCGCAGTGCGAAATACACAACTATTAGCTTGAGAAGCACTCCCGAGCCTGCAATGAACACTAGGCTTGAGTGAATAAGCGAGACCGTGTCCCTCTACCAGGAAAAATGACGAGAAAAGACAATTTCCGCGCTCCCCCCTCCCAGCCCCCCACAACGCAGTAAATGCACCGAATGAAATGTGAGATTGTTGAGTGAGGATTCGGTGCAGTCCATAAGAGGGCAGAAGGCTCTGTTGTCATCACACCTGCTCGTGAGCCTTTATATTCAGGGTTCTCGGCTTAGAATCCAGCATTAGGCAACTCATAAAGGACTACGTGAACACTGATGGTTGCTCTTCAGAGCTGTTCTTTCGGGATAGCCGTGTCGAGCGATCTCCCTCGCGACATGTCGCCTCCCACATTGAAAACGCCTGATGATCCTTCCAATGTGGGAGGCGAAACGTCGCGAGGGAGAGAGGGAGATCGCTTGAGACGGCTCCGCGGCCCTTGTGCAGCGCTTTGTGACCCTCGGGTGAAAGGCGCTCTATAAAATGCTATTATTATTATCCCGAAAGAACAGCTCTGAAGAGCAACCATCATAAATCGCGCCGTGAAAACCTACATCAGTACGTGAGCACTGTCAAACAAACGTGCCATTTGCTCTCTTGTGCAAGCATGAAAGTCACGTATAATTTCGCAATCCAAATGTGGAGTATCATCCAGGATGACTGAATCGCCCTTTGCTAAATCTTTTCTGTGTTTAAAAGCCCCCTGTGCTGAACTGTGGGCAGGATGGGTCAGTTCTAGAGCAAAACTGCTCCAAGGCAACACTTCTAATATCATCAATTAAAACTATTACATACCGTGTGTGCGTGTGTACACATTTATATTTAACAGCGGAACGATTCCAGATTCTGTATAAATGTAATCACAAAGTGTACGTTTCAAAAATGTGTCCACGTGTATGCCAGTACAGTGACATTTAATTATTTTAAATTCAAAGTTATTGAGAGAATATCATGTCCTTCCACACGAAACGTTTTAAAATACCGGGCAGATTTTAGATGAGAGCGGGAGCAGTATTTGCTTTATATTTTCAAATGAATGGAATATGAATACAGAATTTGATGGGGTGGGGGGAAGGGTTGGCTGGGTGAAGTCCAGTTTTAGATTTTTTATGGCTTTTTTAAAGACATCCTTTATGGATGGGTCAAGATGTGACCTCATCATCGAACGGGTCACTGCCTGTACTGGCAAATTTCTACGCTTCTCAATGCATGTGCCAGATATAGGCTTATCGGCACATCGTACATTGCAGCATCATGCTCCAGAGCCTCATCTGTCGCTGAATCGTACATCACAGGAAAAAAACATCAGAGCGTGAACATCAATGCTTCATATACAAATGGTCCTGGCATGGACAGAGCACAGGGTGTGGTTGTTATTCAAGTGCTGGGAACCTGTGAAATGGCATTTAAAATTCACTTGGGTGTTTTTATTATTATTATTATTGTGTTAACCTCTGCTTCACCACTTCTTGACCGAGAATAACTTTGCACACACCCATGGCACCTGCTGGGAAAGAACCCCAAACGGTGACCCTTTTGTATCGGCTGCTCTAAAGGGCACCCACCCACACCCCTCGTGTTAAGCTAGTCCGTGTTGTTCATCGTTTTGCTGATTATTTTATTGCACAAGCAACTGTGTGCCGTCCACAGGGCACATTCTATTTCCATCAGCGAGATGGCGGATTTTATTTCATTAAATGGTGATTATACTTTGTGGTAATTTTAATTATATTGATGCATTGCAGGCGATTATTAAATTTGCCATAAATGATTTATTTATGTATTGATTACGATGATATTAGCACAGCGAAACCACTGACACGTGTATAATTAGTTGTTGGTTGTATTGATGGCATTATTATCGGTTTTACCACTCGTTATGAAATTACTTATTTTATATGTAAAATCTACCAATACCACTCGCCATTTATGAAGCCGTTACAGAGCTTTAACGATACGCTTTATGTTCACAAGCAGTGTCACATTACTGTTAATCTGCCTATTAATACCCACGTAGTGTATTTAAAGAAGCCTCCGTGAATGGCACTGTGCTCAAGGATGACACTTTGCAAGTCGCAAATTATCTGCCATTTGCCAACTTCTAGAATCATAATCATCAGTAATTCTACCTTCACTATCGGATGAAAGGCAATCCCATCGCATTCCAATGTCAAGTTACAACATTGTAAGACATAATAATTAATACTCTCACTTAATAATCTATTTTTAGTGTTAAATTATTACCATATGGAATGACAGTGTATTTTTTATTATCATTAAATATATGGCATATGTGTGTAGAAATGTACGAGCCTTCGACACGGCACGTGGCCTCAAGGTGCATATGGCCTGGCAGAGGCGCCGTGGTGACGTCGCCGCCACTTAGTGGCGAATGGCGGTTGTTGTTGTTATATTAAGTATTGTGAGACTGGCTCCTGCCATAGGAATGTAAAGTATCCACCGATTATTCAAACCGACCAAAGGAGATGAGTGCTGCTCAGAGGCTCTATCACTGTGAATTCACATCAATGCGATTGAGCAGTTGGCTCATGCTAATTGTGTAGAATCCATCTCCCCTGATTCGTGGTGGCTTCTGCGATCAACTAGTACAAAAAAAAATCTCAACTCCTGAACCCATTCTGGTCTTGACCAACACTTTCATCTTCAACCAAAGACAGCTTACTCCTTAACTCCTGTTTACATAACCATTATTTTCCAATTACGGAGCCATCCGGGCTAAACGCTGGCTGCGCGCTCGCAACTCCGCGTCGGCTCGACTGACAGTGGGGCGCCGCGCGGCCGTGAATCATCTCGCTTGTCTCATTGCTTTGCGTGACCTTTGCTCGTCCTATGACTGTGTTCTCTCCCTTGGCTGCCGTTTCATCACCAGTTTTGTCGATTGCTTTTTGTCCCTCCAGGCGACGCGGCGTCGGGCCCGGGTTCGGCGCGCTTCACAGTCGCCTAAAAACCCGCGCGCGGGGGCCTCCTGCCGCAACACACGAAGATAAAATGGTTCGCTCCCAGGAAAGCACCCTCAAAAACTCCTTCACGATTGCGCTTTTGCGGCTTCGCGGCCGCAGCGTTCGGCGGCCGGGACGGACGAGTTTGCCGAGTCGCACCGCGCCTCTCTCGTGACATCGCGCTCGAAAAAACTTGTCACCGGCGGCTGACTCACTGGCGTCTGGGTTGAGGGCCCCAGACAGGCAGCGTTTTGGGTCCATTTGCAGACCGGTGCCGCCCAGGAGGCAGTTAAGTCTGACAGGCGGATGTTCCGAATTGTGGCCCTGTGACGCCGTGAGTCACGGGCCAGAGTGCTATGCCACGTGCAACAGTAATAGTAACAAGACAATTTCTAACACGCACGTATTCATTCTATTTCAAAGGTACTCATTCGAAGAGAGAGAGAGCGAGCGACTCAGAGGTGCGAGGTAACCTGCAGAGGAGGGAGAGTCAAGCCACGTGGTTAACCGGCGCCAACCAGCCAGACACTGCGTCCTATATATTACAATGTTATCGGCCAATTAAATAATGAGTGGGTTTTTTTGTTGCCGTGGGAGGAAATCCGGGAAACCTGCGCAGAACAGCAGGTGAGCACACAGACTCCGCACAGAAAGGCGCCCAAGGCGGGAATCGAAGCACCTCGGGCAGGACTTTCTTTCTGTGAGGCGCAACTGTTACCACTGCGCCACCCTGCCACCCAGTAGCATCACACAGGCTCCTTTCGATAGTCGCTTCGGCCTGCCGAGGCCCTCCGACCCGCTGCCACCAATTTGGTGGCCAGGATTATTCTTAGTCGGCGCTCTCTTGATCGATAATCCTGTGCTCGAGTTTGCATAAATATGTATGTGTCTATAACGCCCGTTGTTCTTTTCAATACACGTTGACTTGACCACAACTGTACACAGTTTGACTGAAAGTATAAATTCTCACCCAAGCGAAAAATTACATGAGATTACGTGTTTGGTTGACAGCCTTTTGCTAATATTGGAAAGTGTCTCTTCCTCCTCTCTCTCTCTCAGAATGCAGTGTTTAGATACATTTATACGTTTGTACTAGTATTAGCCGCAGTATATATATAGTAGTGCATCTATGTATGTAAAATACTACAAAATGCTTGTACAGTGTAGTTCATATACAGTATTTGGTCTAAACATGGGGACTGTCAGCAAAAAGACACATCAACGTGAATACAGTAATTTTCTTAAATACGGTTTTGTAATTAATCAGGTTCAAGAAAGCTGGCGATAATGTCGACAGCGTGTATGCATACATCCCCTCTCATAATCCTTTGCCCTTTGAAGGTGACTCGCTCCTCCACCCCATCAATCCCGGGCCCTGAGCTCAGGCGTGAGGGACGGTTGTTCAGGGTGCACTGGAGTATAGCGGTCACCCCGTCTCTCACACAGCGTCCACGCGGGGTTGTGGTGGGGGCGATGGGAGGCTATGGCAAAAACAAATATCCCATGGGCCCGAACACCACTGCCACCCCTCTACCCTCCAACCGTGTGCCCAGCAGACTGGGCATCGCTTTGCTCCAGTTCAAACCCCCGCGCAGCATCCAGGGGGCATCTTATCATCCCCGTAAAGAGCTTGCAAGCGCACTGGGTATTTTTCTGCTGTTATAATAAACATCTATCCATCCGTGAAGAGCTTGCAAGCTCACTGGGTATTTTTCTGCTGTAATAATGAACACGTATCTATTCCCTGCAACGGAAGGAAATGCCTTCCCGTGCCTCCATCCACAAGTCGACTTTAGATTAGTGGCGAGATTCCAAATATGGTAAGGTACTGATAGAGGTGCAGCCTTGCTATTTCTTGCAAATTGCTGGCAGTATGGCCCCACCTAGACAGAGCTCTAGACAGCTCCTCTATAAGGTGTTTGGCCTACTCGTCGACACTGCCCAGACGCCTCTGAAAAGGTGAGAGTACCAACACTTTACACCACCACGCACGGCCTGCCATTCGGCTAAAAGTTCAAATACAGTGTGTGATATAAATGCAAAGGGCCGTGAAACTGTTTTCAGTCTAGGGCCAATAAAACAACGCGTCCGATGTCAACGTGACCGAGTGGCCAAGTAGACTAACAGCGTTATCGACGTACTTTAGCCAGCACAAGTCACTTGTTTTAAATGTGAGGAGCTGCTCACGGTTACACCACGATTTTAGGTGTCGTATTATTTCAAGGTCTCAGCCAGACCACCAATAACTGCATTAAAAACAATCTGTGGCGTAAACCTCATCTTCATGTAAAGTGGACCAGCCCTGGTCTGTGAAATAAAATTATGGAACGACTGATGTAAGGCGGCCCAATCTTTACGGGGCACAGCTGAGCGCCGTCTAGTTCTGGGCGAGACTAAAGTGAAACAAGAAGTAGTTCTTCTTACCTGTTTTGACAAGACTTAAGGGGGAGTAAAAAACACAACTCGTGAGATGTTATTCTCGGCTTCAAACAAACATTTACACTAGGGGTATACATAATAAAGGCTCTAACACACCAGGGATCATGTTATATACATCTTCTTGTACCGTGAGATGGTGTCATAAATGTTACCCCGTCCTGTTCTCAAATGTTCACGACCGGTCATTGTAAATATACGTATACCGTCACGCACGTGTTAATGCGAGCATGGGCATAGAAACAGCCACTCTAATAATCAGCTACATGTTTGCAGGTTCCATTCATTACCAGTAATTGCTTGTAATCCACGATTTACAACCTCCACAGAAATGAACCTGCATACCTTTAAACCATTAAAAAGACGTTCGGACAGCACGAATTACATTGACGCTTGTAAACATGTAGTTTTTTTTCTCTCTACTTTTTTTTACAACAGTATATTTCCGTAAACGGTAACGTACGTGCATTTGGACAGTATATGCATTTTTGTGTAAATACTACATTTAAAATTGCGGCTTTTCTATAAAAATAAATAGCTAGGTAAATAAATAAATCAACTCATCTCACAGTCGTTGGGCCAGTGTTGTATTAGCTGCGGCGACCAGCGCAGAAATGTGCTGCAGTGAGACCACACGGAGCTCATTTAAAAGTCTGTCAGAAATCCAATGAATACCATTTGAAGGTAGGAGGATGTGGAGGGAACATCTACCGTGGACGGGGGACACCGTTGCAAAATATGCAGCGGGCTGTGCTGGTGATGCACCGAGTCCCCATTAAATATCTAAACAACGTTGAGGGGGGGTGTGGTCAACAATCAAGATGCACGACCATCCACTACTGATGATGCACCGATGTGCGACGCACCAAAGCTCCTGGACGTTTCCCGCTTTGAATCGAGAACGTGCGCTCGCACCACTGCAGAAGCCAACGCGCGTCCCTTCGCCAACCCGCGTCTCGCAGGGACAGCTGTCTCGGTGGCCGGGGCGATGCGCCTCACCGAGGGGTTTCCGCTGGAGTCATTGGGCGGAAGGTGGCGGCGGCTGATTCTCACGGACGAGCGACTCGCAGCGGGAGAAGCTCCGCCGTGGAAACGGGCGTGAGCGCCACACGGCCACCAAGCCGCCTTCGCTTTCGCCTGGCTCGCCAACTCGAGAAACTCTTCTCCGAGTTCCGCGAAGGAACCGGCCGAGGGGGTGAAACATTTCCTCGGGACATTGTCGATCACCGCTGTCCACCGACTCGCCTGGCCTCTCTCAAATCTCCTCCAGGCAGTCTACGGGCACCAGGCCCTTCTTGCGGCCGCTCTGCACACGCACCAGGCCCTGTGCGGGCAGGCTGGCCTTCTCCACGCAGATCTGCCGGGACCCGGGGGAGCGTGCCGACCGGCGTGAAAGGGGTGCAATTAGCAAAGAGCGGGTGAGCGACGGATGCATTGAAGATGAAAGGTGGGAAAAATCCAAAATTATACCGACTGGCGTGATTACTCATCGTCAAACGAATACGCAGAATGAGCACGGCGCAATTTAATCACTATAGTCACAGAGAGAGATATATATATATAGGTGTTGGGGGGAAAAAAAAACCATGCAGATGAATCAGTACCGTGAACAGACGTGCAATGCGACAGATGGGAATAGAAATTAATCGTGAAACTTCAGCTAAGAAGGCAGAGGGGCCTCAGGAGAGCGCATCAGAGGGAAGCCACAAGTTCCCGCTCACAATGAAAGCCAGCCGCTCTGCTCACTCCATGTTTGAGCCTGTCGTGCACACTGTGCGAATGCCCCCCATCCTCGGCAGCGGAGATTTTGGTTCATAAGGCGAACGTGTGTCCGCAGTCGTGAGTACCCACGTGTGTGTGTGTTAGGAGCAGCGGAAATGTGTTTTTTTACGCTCCGCCGCGATGTTGATAGGCTGCGTTCATTCCTGGTCACGTCGCAATGAAACCCAGGCCCTGCGCAATTGGAATATGAGCATGGCTTTAGTCTCCACTGTTTTGACTTGGCATAAAATGTCCACCTGGTATGGTGTGAGAAATGAGCATTGGGTGAGGACACGTGGGCGCACGTGCGTGTGCGGATACTGCTCAGCGCGCTAACCACTGAGGTACCGTTCAGTGAGCTACACACCTGGCCACCCGAGTTCGATTCCCGCTCACGGCCGTTAGCGGGTAGCACCTACAAATGCCGACACGGCACATGAGCGGGTGGGTTGCCCAACACGCAGGGAGGGCTTCGTCTCCCTAGTGACGATGTTTACACACCGCACCAGTTAGTCATTTGAGGCTGAGTCGACCTAGCGGAAGCCCAGGATCGGTTCAGAAAATCCTCACTGGCGTTGGCGGCCGTGAGCAGGATTTGAACTCGGGCCGCCGGGTTCGCAGCGCGTTAACCGCTTGACTATGTGCGTGCGGGGTGGGGGGGGGCGTTGGCGTGCACGAGCGCATGCCCGGGCGCGGGGTGCCTGCCGTGCCCTGGTGCACCCGTGCCCACCGTGCCGTGGCGTGCCCACTGTGCCAACCGTGCCCTGGCGCGCCCGTGCCCCGCCGTGCCCGTGCGACGCCACCTGCTCGAGGTTGAGCGCCAGGTGTCCGTGCTCGCGCGTGCCGGCGCACGCCCGCACGCAGCGGAACACGCGCTCCCCCGGCCGCACCCGCTGCACGAAGTTCGCCGGGAAGAATCCCACGCGGTCTTCTATCCGGCCCTGCGACGGCGACGGCGTCGGCAGAGGCGCGGAGCGATCGGCGAGCGAGGAGGGGTCGTGGGACGGCAGCAGGCGTCAATTAATCGCATCGATTCTAAGGCTCCATGGTGCCGTGCAACGAATCGGACGTCGTAGGAATCTGTGTTTTTTTCAATCAGTGCACGACGCGACCCCGGCTGCCGCCGGCGACTGTTGCGTTTACGGCAGTGTTGAAAAAAAGGGAATTGAGGCGGCCGGGAGGCTCTCGGGTCAGGGCAATGAGCCATCGCCGCCAATGTCCTGGATACTGAAACCGTGCGTCGTGACGAAAAGACAATTTGAGCAAAAATGGCGAGGGACAAGAGGAAAGAAGAGTTTCCATTCTGCAACTGGATTTCCATAAAAGACCCGTGTCCAAATTTTATCTGCGTCATTTCATGTGTGTGTACGTGTATTAATATAGGTAGACAAGGCTTACATTTGCGCTCACATGTTAAAGTAAGGACCTTATATTCATTCTAATAATAATAATAGCGTTTTATATAGCGCCTTTCACCCGAGGGTCACAAAGCGCTGCACAAGGGCCGCGAAGAGAACGGCATGTCAACAACGAAAACAATTAAAAACCAAAGGAACAAAACAAACCGCTTAATCCTGTACACTACAGGATGAAGCGATTTATTTGTTCCTTTGGTATAGGTTTGTTCCTTTGGTACAGTGTACAGGGTCGTGGTGAGCCTGAGCCTATCCCGGCAGCGCTATACCCAGGATTGGACGCCCGTCCATTACAGGGCACTGGGGGAATTTAGTCAGCAGGCCAATTAACCTATGCCGCAACATGTCTTTGGACTGTGAGAGGAAACCTTAGTGCCCGGCGAAAACCCACGCGGACATGGGGAGGACATGCAAACTCCACACAGAAAGGCACCCGAGCCGGGATTCGAACTCAGGGCCTTCTTGCTGTGAGGTAGCAGCGCTACTCACCGTGCCACCGTGCCACCCTAGGACCTTATATTATAAAACATCAAATGACAACTGCAACCGAAGAGCATCTTGCGGCATTAATTATAATGATAGAATAAAATATAAATATCAGTTTAAAGATGGAATAAGT
The DNA here is from genome assembly GCA_036362915.1 of Geotria australis. Classification (NCBI taxonomy): domain Eukaryota; kingdom Metazoa; phylum Chordata; class Hyperoartia; order Petromyzontiformes; family Geotriidae; genus Geotria; species Geotria australis. The sequence goes on from JAZEWU010000001.1 coordinate 3,837,272, forward strand.
TAACCATATATACTGTAATCCAAGATAAGAGTACCTTAGTTTATCTCTCTCAGCCAAAGGGATGCTCACTACATCCCAAAAACCCCGGAGCAATATTTTGCAGATGTAGATCAGCCACTGTGATATTTCGCAGAGGAGTTTAAATTAGAGAAAAATGTCCTTTACTGACAAAACATTGATGTTTACACGTTGATACGGTCACATAATCAATAGTGATGCGATCCAAAGGGCACCCACATGCTTCGCACACACACGCACGCGTCACACACCGCATCTTTAGCTCACTGGCTGCCATCAACATGTGAGCGCTCATTTTCATAATCAAGCTTTATACGATTGTGCTGTCTGTACGTGCCTAGCATGTGATTCCATCCACTACGTTTGCTCGTGCTATTAATAGTACGTATGCCGCAATGCACAAATACTTCAGTTGAATTAAATATTTAAACTATTTTTTTCTGGGGTTTTTTTTTCTCTTCTTTATCCGCTACTATTATGAGAAAACATTTATTGCAAATATTTTACGGCAAAACTTACTTTCCACCACTCTTCGTTGGAGTCATCAACAATTGATAGGATGTCTCCGGGCCTAGAGAAAGAACACAAAGATTTTCATGTAGCCTATGATAAATTATACTAAAAATACATTTGTTTTCCCAGCAAATCCACCATGAGTTTCATAACTGCTTTTTAAAAAGGGTCATAATAAGTTTCGCAGCCGGGCACGATGTTGCTTTGTGTTTTCTCAATTGAATAATGAGCGGACATTGTTTCTAATCCGGCATATTTATCATAATCAAGGATAATACAATTGCGCCTGTAAGTGCACAGCATGTGATTCATCTGCTAACCTGCTCGCGATATCAACGGTACGTACGCAAGCGAGACTGTACATCTGCAATGAGCCAGTGGTGAACTGTTACCACCTCTGCATTGTTGTCAAGTGATGGACATCTCAGGCTCGCCAGGTGCCCAGTCACACTCGGAGCTTGTGGGCTGGGAGTGCAACTGCTAGATGTGGCTACAGATGGGGCTATGCGAACGTCTCCCCACACTGCGTCAATCATCGGGGTTCACGGACACAGGTTTATACCGCAGTGCGGCATCCCCCGCCCGCTGCCGCCGCATTAATAATTATTTCGACTTATAAAGCGCACAATATTCACTCGCTGTCGAAGAGAGGAAGTGAATCAGAGGCGCGAGGAACCACGACAGGCGGGTAGGCAGTCGCACGGTGAGCTGGCGCCAACTATTACCCGATCTCTGAAGTCCTCTACATATTAAGGGGTTATCAGCCAAATCGATGAGCGTATTATATGCGGGGGAAAAAAGCGGAGCACCCGGACAAAACCCACACTCGCACGGGGGCAACGTTCTATCCAATACAGATGGACCAGTTGAAGTCCACATTTGCTGTGCTGCCTGCTCATGGCGAGCCAGGCTATGGTTCCTCGACGCCTATGGGAAGAGAGATCACACAAAATTTGTGTGATCCACCAACCCTCGCCTCCACGGTGCTGGATTATAGGCCACGTGCAGCTTAGCCACCACTACCCACCAGCAAGCATAACACCGGCCTTAATTACGTTCACTAACAGCAGTTTCTCACCCAACTATAATGCAAAACAGATTTGCGATCAAAATTCTGTTTTGGACACCCTGTAGCATTCTTAATAATTGCTGATGTGGTTAGTTATCAGACTGGACTTGCAATCCATAGGTCACCGGTTTGACCTCCTGGCAATTGTACGATCGTGCGTGGCAACTGGTGCATTAATTCCCCAAAAATCCGCAAGAAATGTCTTACTGACATTTAAAACCAGTAATGGATAATCCGGTTATCGGATTAGTGACTGTCATGAAACAACCATACGACAAACCCAATCAAACTCAACACATTCGTCAATAACACCGCCTTAAAAAGAACAATATAAAAGAGGCAACACGTCTGGGCAATGTATGTCCCACGAAGAATGGCCATTGCCAAACACGTTTCCTATTATACATATATTAATTCATCCATTATCAGAAACCGATGAATCCTATACAGGGTTGCGGTGAGCCAGAGCCTACCCCGGCAAACACAAGGTGCAAGGCAGGGCTATACCCCGGATGGAATGCCAGTCCATCACAGGGCACCGGGGGCAATTTAGTCAGCAGGCCAATTAACCTCTGCAGCAACATGTCTTTGGACTGTAGGAGGGAACCGGAGTGCCCGGCAAAAACCCACGCGTACATGGACAGAACTTGCAAACTCCAGACAGAAAGGGACCCGAGGCCAGAGTTGAACCAGGGACCGTGTTGCTGTGAGGTGGCAGCGCTACTCACCGTGCCACCGTGCCGCCCCTATTATAAACACATTTCCTATTAAGGCAGAGCTATTGACGAACGCGTTGAGCTTATTTGCCGTGCCTCTTGGCCAGCACTGCCAACGCAGCACCACCACGCCGTGTGTCTGCTCGTAACCGCGGGCGGTCTCGCGACGCACGTACTGGATGGCCAGGTCGCCACTGTCTTGCGGCACGTACTGGCAGAGCGCCACGTACTGGTACATCTGCTGAATGGACTCCATGTGCTTCAGCTGACCCCTCCGCACCTGAAAAGGCACCGCAACAGACCGATGCCACGATGGCAGCCAGCGCGGCTTCCCCGCCGCTTGCAGCGACGCCACTCTGTGGCTGTAGCCAAGCGTCTGGTATAATCCGTTGTCAGAAACCGCTTAATCCCGTGCAGGGTTGCGGTGAGCCGGAGCCTATCTCGGCAGACACAGGCCGCAAGGCAGGGCTATAACTAGGACGCGACACCAGTCGATCATACAGCACCGGGGGTTAATTTAGTCAGCAGGACAATTAACCTATGCAGCAGCATGTCTTTGGACTTTGGGAGGAAACCGGAGTGCCCGGAGAAAACCAATGCGGACACGGGGAGAACGTGTGGCGGCGCTACTCACCGCGCCACCGTGTCGCCCTGTCTATTATAATAATAATTACAATTTATAATGCGCACATATTCATTCAATGTCAAAGGTATAAACAATTCGAAGAGACAGACTCAGAGGCGCGAGGAAACTGCAGAGAGGCAGAGGAGGCAGCCAGGCGGTTTGCCGGCCAACATAATGCCATGCACTGCATCCCATGTATTATGATGTTATCAACCAATTAATTCATGAGTGTGGTTTTTTTAAAGTTGTGGGAGGAAAACGGAGAACCCGGAGGAACCCCACGCAGAACAGGGGGAGAACACACAAATTACACACATAAAGGTGCCCGAGGCAGGGATCAAACCGCCTCGGGCAAGACCATTCGTTCTGTGAGGCGCAGATGTTGCTACCTTGCCACCCTGCCACCTATTGATAGCCAAGCCCCGCTGCTGTGGCTGGATCCAGCTTTGGATCCATTCAGGCCAACGTCTTGTTCGGTACGACGGGAGAAGCTTACGACGGGACATCTAGTTTGGCGATCACCTAAACGGCTTCTTGCTTTCTGATCTCATCGTGGTTTCTAATCGATGCCACGGCAGGTAATTGACAATGATAAAAACTTTCCCCTTTACAATATCCCTGATAATGAACACTGAACACTGCAAAACAGAGGACCCCACACTGTTTGCAGATGTCACTCATAGTATTTTTAATTTTGATGTCTTTCCTTATAATAATTAAGCCTGTATGTTATTGCACGTGATTGTTTTGCAGAGTTGAGAGAAACGGGAACAAATACATCTCACTGCCATGGATCTAATGTGTATGTGATCAATAAACTTGACTTGACTTGATATCACCGTGCTTTTGGCAATTAGAGTGAAAATTAAGCATACATTAGCCATGTTTGAAAGTGTAATTGTCCATGAAGCATGAAGAGAACCCTAACGAGCCCGTTAGTATTCTCACCGTGTTTATTTTGTGAGAAGCATCAGTAAAATTACACGTGTCATTTTACTCAAATATGTTTTGTTTACACAGTTTACTCCCGCTATTCTGAACCGGTGGGTCGCGACATATCAGTGGGCCACAAGGACCACCCGGCGGTCCGCGTAGACCATACCCAGGTGGGCCAAGTGGGCCTTGAGATGCAAAAGGTTAAGAATCCCTGGTCGACTCCAATTCTCTCTTTCTTCTTGTCTTAAGAGGCTTTTCATCTGGTTATAAATAGAGGAAATCTATCGGACGTGTCAGCCTTACTGGAGTTGGCTTCTTTGGCTTGTCACCAGCAGCCGCGTCCTCAGAGGCCGTCCCAGCGGGAGACACTTTCTCTGTGGAAAGGGAACAGTTCAGACGGCCCCCGTTTTCACAGCCACAGTAGGAAAATAAACATGCAACGGAGCGTATTGATGTAGCTTTTCACGGCTCGATGTGCGAGTATTGACTTGCACATTATACGGTCCGCGGGCCGGACGTTCCCCACCCCTGGTCTACGAGCATGAGTGTGTGTGACTCGGTTACAGAACAAGTTGACACAGGTGTACCTGGCTGGTTGTCTGCTTGGGTGGCTGGCAGAGTTGCTGGCGGGCCATCTAAATGCGCGTCTGAATTCGCGGCTGGCTGCGTGCCGGGCTGAGCGGCTTGCTGGGCGGCTGGCTGCGCCGTTGACTGAGCGGGTGACTGAGCGGCCAGTTGGGCAGCCGGCAGGGCTGCTGCGTGCGACGCTGTCTGGGAGCCGGGCTGCGTGCCACCTCCCGTGTCCATCTCTTCCGGCACGTCCATAAGGTCAGCGTCCTGCAGTCGACCGGCAGTCACGAGATGTAAACACGGGAGGGGGGGGGGCACTCGGTCAATTCCACACACGTGTCAAGTCGGCCCCGGCTCGCACACTGCCGTCACAATCACCGACTCCCAACGTCGTACGATTTTAGAAGTAGAGTTGATTTGCGTGGCTGATTCCAGGGCTTGCGTAGCCTTTGTCAGACGCTAATGAGTTGTCATACAACGATCATCCGATGTACCGCGCGCTGCGATAACAGTAGCTAGGTTTGATAACGGTGAACACCAAAGGATAATATTCATTAATTCATTCATTGTCAGAAACTGCGTAATCCTGTACACAGGGTTGCGGTGAGCCGGAGCCTATCTCGGTAGACACAGGGCGCAAGGCAGGGCTATACCCTTGATGGGACGCCAGTCAATCACAATGTCAATACTATGGGCAAAAAAAGTGCCCATAGTATCGACGTTACTTATTTAGCAAGTGAAGCCACGCTGAGTCTCAAAACGCTTTAATCGGAGGGGGGGAACTGTGAGAAAGCTGACAGGAGGGAAGGGACACCACTGAAAGGCTCACAGATTTGGTTTCATGACATATTCGCTGCAATGCCATCTCTGGACAACCTCGTAGCCCAGTGTGGTCTGGGAGTTTCACAATCTGATTTTGATCCACCCCACACCTGGTTTCAACTAAACGAACCCCCGGAACCTGTGGCAGGTACAGCCAGGGAAGCTTACAATTTACCCGCTGTAAACTGCATTTACATCCATGGCATAATACGACAGATTCGTAATTAACTTTGCTAATCCGGCTGCGCCCGCGTATGAATTAGCGATTTGTTCGGTTAACAAAAGCAGATAACAAACAGATAAAATTGGCCGCCGAGACGCGAGGCTGCGGGTGAAAAAAACACAATATTTAGTTTTTCCCAGCAAAGAACAGGGGGCATGAAAAGCGAGCATGCGGAGCAAGGTACCAGCTCACGCAGAGAGGGTGCAGGGAAGCATTGGCACAACCGCTCGTGGCATCCCACACCCATAGTTACAACAAAACACTAATAGTTACCACTTATAACCCGGCGTGCAGTTTAAGTTTAATTCACGCTTAAAGAGAGAGGAGAACAAATTAGGGGTGAGAGGAACCGTAGAGAGGTGGTCGAGGGCGGAGGCAGCCACACGGTAAGCCGGCGCCAACATTTGCCAGATGCTGCATCTTCTATATATTAAGATGTTATCGGCCAAATAGTCAGTGTTTTTTTTTTTTTTACCTATGGAAAGAAACCGGAGTACCTGGCGGAAACCCATGCGGACACGTAGAGAACACTTACACACCTTTTTAACATGACCTAAACTCATAAACAGAGCCTCACGTAGAGAACACACAAACTCCACACAGAAAGGCACCCGAGCCAGTAATCGAGCCCTTGCCCTTTGTGAGGCGCAGGTGTTACCACTGCGCCACCATGCCGGCTTCTCTTGATTGCAGGGCTGAAGATCCAGCGGCTGTAACTCTGTCATCGCAATCCACCACAAAGGCTAAGTAATGTATCGCACGTTGCACAACCCTCCCCGCGCCCCGGTAAATTGTAAACGTGAAAACCTACATCGTGGTTGATTGTGAGGACAGCCGTTTGAGAAGCTCTGGTGTGGAAGGTTAATTACCGACCCCACGGAATAACCTTCTGGTTTCAATTTACCCCACAATGGTCTGTACTGAATTGCACCACAACATCGGGCGGCAGATGCAAGTATTATCGCACGACAATGGGACATTAAGAGTAACCGACGGTGTGAATGTTGGTCACCGATCTCGAACCACGAGCGTCACGGTATCGCCGCTGCCCGCTTCAATGACTCCTGGCAGCACTGCAGACATTCGCCACGTGGCTGCTCCCGAAGCCGCACACCGGTTGACCTCAGCAGCCTCAACACAGACGCATAAACGATGGTGATCAATCCTCTCCGCTTTAATAACGAAGAGCGTTAGGTTATTTCGCTGCCGCCCGGCGGTGTTTCGTACCATGCTAGTGCTGTGTCGGCACGGCCCCGTCTCGCCCTCGCATCCACGGCCCTTGACGCGCTGCGCCAGCGACGTGCCGAAGCGTAGCGTCTCGTAAACCGGGTCCACCTTCTTGCCGCACCCTACGTGAATGGGGAGCACCGAGGGGTGATCGCGGGTTGGGAGCGAGAGAGAGCGAGAGCCCAGGGGAACGGGGTGGATGCACAGACGCGCGCACTAGTGTGCGTGTGCTCACGCGAGCGAGCGAATGTGACAAGTGTTGGAAGGGATCCCACACAGCAGTCCGACATCCCCCCCGCCCCGGCTCTGACAGGGGATCTCGTGAGTGTTTCCAATCGGAGCCGTCGACTCGTTTGATGATGTCTCGTGAATGATAATCAAGCGCTTGTTATCGCGGTTGGTGGTTCGTGCACCGTGCCCTGCACCTCTCGTGCCAGACATCGGTTTGAGTTGGTGAGGTCGGCGGTGGAAGCTGCCTGCTGTGTGTAAACGGTTATTTTTTTTCATTTTTGTTTGGTTAATTTGTTATTTTGATATATTTATTAGTGTCAATTTGCGTGTTTGTTGTGTCGCACGAATCCTGTGAAGAGCTTGCAAACTCACTGGGTGTTTGTATTCTGTAATATCTGATGTAGGGTTTCACGGCTCGATTCATGATGGTTGCCCTTCAGAGCTGTTCTTTCGGGATAGCCGTGTCGAGTGATCTCCATCTATCCCTCGCGACGTTTCGCCTCCAACGTCGCGAGGGAGAGATGGAGATTGCTCGACAGGGCTATCCCCGAAAGAACAGCTCTGAAGAGCAACGATCAAAAGTCTATCTATCTATCTGCTGCACGCGCAGCCTTCAAGCCGTGGGAAGACGGAGCCGGAGTTGACGGTTGGTGGCGAGAAACTCACTTCCCGGTGACAAGGAGACCAGTTTTAGACCACTTCTTTTTTATAGATGAGTTTGATATTTAGTGACAGGATGACACGCCTGACGATGCCAATTATGTTTTCAGATTTAATGAGGTGTCTTTTCTCGTAACAATTAAGTGTAACATGGGTAATAAGGCCTAATATGCATAATGTATTACATAGTGAAGTAATTTGATCTGGCATGTCAGAAACAGTCGTGTATTATTGTTAATTTGCATTTTTCCGCCCAGATGTGAAAAGGAAATATGAACCAAATGCACATTTAAATATAAAGTGCCGTACGTTTTAAATAATTGGCTGAGATGGCACGGTAAATCTGCCTTGGAAGGCTGTGGCCTAAAATCAGTACTTTTTAAACCACATCGATAAAGCCACAAGTTGGCTCCACGTTTCCACTGCTTAAGGCACCGCAGGTGTCACCACTGCTGGTGATCACTGCTGGCTGGAAGTGAATATGGATAATTTTTCCAAGACTGTATGAGCTTCACGGAGATTTTAGGCTTCAAGCCAAGTTGTTTGGGTTGGGTAGGTCGAGCAATTGTTGTGGCGCAGGAATAACGCATCCACAGCTTGCAAGCTCACTGGGTATTTTCTGCTGTAATAATAATAATAATAGCGTTTTATATAGCGCCTTTCACCCGAGGGTCACAAAGCGCTGCACAAGGGCCGCGAAGAGAACGGCATGTCAACATCTATCCATCTAATCTAAGTAGTAGGCTGGAATTGAACTGAGCATGATTGCCGACTGCCTTATAACAAAGCGATAGCTTCAATTAATCAAACTGCAGCAGAGGATCAGTTAGATTGCGGGGTGGGGGACGGGGGTTATTGAAGCAAATCGTCTGCCGTGAAAAGCGTACCACCGTTCGTTAGTGCCGTTGCCAAAATGTTAATATGACCAGTAGGGGCTAAATTACGACTTTTCATCAATGAATGATGGAGAATTGCTCTTAAGGGCTCATTTTTCAGGATAGCCGTGTCAGAAGCCTGACAATGCCCCCCACTTGGGAGGCGAAAAGTTACGAAGGAAAGAGGAGGAACACTCAACATGACTATCCTGAAAGAGCAGGTGTTAAGAGAAATTCTTATACACCGAGCCATGGAAACGTACACCAATGCAAGCAATGATTGCATTGATTGCCTGGATGGTAAACCTCCGTGGTCAGCACAGGAGGGTAGCGTTCATACTCTACACGAGGAAATGTGGCACTCAGCATAATTGCGACGATGACAATGGTGACAATGATGAAACCCAACACTCTATACAAATAGAGTAGCAGCCTACTTGTTGTACTGCCATTTACAAGACATCTCTCATAGCCTTGCAGGTGTGTATCTCAAGCACACACTGATCTCTTGAGTCGTCTACTGAACCCCCCCCCTCAACTCCAAAGCACTGGATTAAAGGCATGAGCCACCACGCCCAGACAACGATGCCCTGTATAACCTTAACAGACTGTAGGGTCAAGTGCTGTTCGCGAGTAGCTCGTATGAGACAGGCCACAAGCGAGACAGGTGCCACCGCAAGCCATGGGCAACCAATCTGGGGAAACCCGTATCGTCAACAACAACAGCAATTATGCTGCACACGTGTAAGTGAGGGAACACAAGAAACTAGTGGCGGACTGTGGGGAGAACAAGAGAAACGTGGTAATTGGTATGTAGGACCCTCTGTGGCCACCGGTGGCATTTTGCTTAAGCCTCGGCGTGACAGCAAACGGAGCGGCAGATGGGCTGGCTGGCTTTTCCCATGACACGACAGCGGCGTGGAGGCCCTCTCCATCACAGCTCCAATTATATATTGTGTACGTCTATATGAAAGCAGATTTTAAGAGACGGCGCGCGCATATTTTCGCATCCACTCGTAGATAATTCGGGCAGCGTTCCGACTTCAGAGTGGCTCATTTGCATTATTCAATTCGCGTGCTCGCGCGCGCGCAGTCAATTTGTTAAATACATAGCGGATTGTGTTGCAACGTCGACGATTATTACAAAACACGATACACTCCTCGAATTTGTTGGCGACATCGATTAGAAAGATGTGCCGCGTCATCTGGAATGTTACGCTGACTTGACTGTCCACCGTCACAAAGTGGATGGAATTCAGTCCGCACCCTGACACACGTTCAGTGTGCAAGTCTCCAACAGAATGTGACTGCTGCAGGTGTGCTACGGACTGGTTGTGGTGATGATGACGATTAATTATGGATGATGGTGGCGGTGCCCAAGGTGGTGGTGATTATTAACGACGACACGGCGGTGGTGGGGAGCGGTAGCTCAGTGGTTAAGCGCGCTGGGCTACGGACCTGGCGACACGAGTTTGAATCCTGCTCACGGCCAACACCAGTGACGATTTTCTGAACCGCTCATAGGCCTCCCCTAGGTCTACTCAGCCTCAAATGAGTACCCAGCGAGATGTGTAAACATTTCCACGAGGGAGACAAAGGCGGCCGGGCGTGGTGCTGGCCACCCACCCTCCTTGTGCGCCGTGTCAGCATTCATAGGTGCTCACTAACGGCACTTGACCCTACAGTCTTTTCAGGCTATACGGGGATCTTTGTCTTTGGTGGTGGTGGTGATAGCATATAGCGTCACTTTCACCTCCTCTGTGACAAAGGTCCATATTTCATATGTAGTGGGCCGCTTTATTTTGTCTCACGCTTTACTTGAATCGACCACTTCACAGGCAGCTCTTTCAAATTAGTTTCCCATTTAATTACCAGCTTTGGAGCCAAACGCAGAAAACTAGAATCCGGCAACCTTATCCCCGCTGCCGGAGGGCAGTGGGGTTGGCTGCGATCAGTCTCCCGGAGCCGTCGTCACGGGACCTCTCCCGAAAAAAAACACAACGGACAAAAGGCGATGAGTGCTCTTTTGGCCACGAATCGTCGCAAAATTATTTCAACATTATCGCATTCGGACAACGGTGCACACAGATGGTGTTAATGCGCGGGACATTGTGGTGGGTGTGCACTCTGGAGGATTCGTTGAGGCACGAAAGTTATTTTTTAATGAGGCAAGACTGGAAACAAGCACTCGATCCCCGGTCCCCGAGCGGCTAGCTTTGCTGCGCGATTGCGGACCTAGCGGTGAGAAAAGGCAGGCATTGCCTCCCGAGCACTTGCACTCTGCGTACCTAATTAGGGAGGAACGTCGGCTAGAACAATGAGTTCTGCGTACACAAGGGATGGGCAACCCCCTATGGGCTTGTATGCCACTGAGCAAATGTCTGTTGAAGTCTCAGAATACTGGGCACCACTCCTTCAGGATCTATGGCTTGAAACTGTTTTCCAGGACACCATGAGATAAGGAAACCGGGGTTGCAGGCAACTTTAAGTGGGTCGAGATGAGTTTTGAATTCAGTGATGTCACCAAAAGCACTTGTGGGGTGTCATTCTGTCAGTGCCGGTGGAAGAAAAATGACATATGGATAGGAGTGTGAACAATGCCACCTTGCAAGGTTTTACAAACTCAGAGCGAAACCGTGTCAGCGCCTGTAGAATAGCTTCACGTTACCGTTTGCGTTCACTATTTGGAACTGTGTAAATACAGCGCAAGACAGCCACGGAGATTTAAAACGTTGCAAGCCATTGCTACACCTCAGTGGAGACCTGCAACGGAGTTTCAAGCCAGCGCCTCCTTTTGTCGCATTGTTTACTCGATGACGGTTAAACGAATCAACGAGTGGTTTTAAACCCGGGGTTACGGGGGGACGGGGAATGGATCTGTGAGTACGACGCTTGCCCAGAACCCTCCCTCGGGTTACGTGTGTTATCGGGTCGGGCCCCCATCCCCAATCAGGGCCACCGGCCGAGGATCTATCTGAAGGCTGAGTCGCCGCTAGGTCCGCGACCGCACACGCGGGAGAGAGAGAGAGGAAGGCGGCGCGGGTTCACCTGAGTGGCCGTCCCCACGCCTAGCCGAGCTGCAGACACAAGGTTTCTCATTTCGCTTACGGTCTTCTTCTAGAGACAGGGTTCACATAGCGGCGTGCGCGGGAGCGAGGGGGGAAACAAGACGGCCTTTACTGCAACGCGAAACAAGTGCGTGCGTGCGCGCGTGTGCGCGCGTGTCAGGCACCCAGGGCCCGTCCCGTGCTCAGCAGCTCGGGGGGGAGGCCTTCAGCGACGTCTCGGCCCCTTTAACAAAGAGTCTCTCGCACGCACACGCGCTAATGCGGGAAGGTATATAAATGCGTTTTGATAATATTTCTTCAACGGCTCATCTGCAACGGGGATGGGGGCGCGTGCAGGGCAGGACACACGCGGGGGGGTCAGGAGAGCACTTGGGGACAGACTTGCCAATTCCGATAATGTAAAATGCATTGCTTTCAGCGATCGCTCTGGAGTACGGTTAGCAGATCTTAAATCAGGCTTGGCTTAAAGCCACCACAGATCCACATGACCCGTCGCCGCCCCTCGCTCGGCGCGCTTCTCAAAACAAGGGACGGGTTCTCTGAGGACACAGGAACCGCGACGGGCGCCCGAGTCAATGTCACCCCCGCGTCGTGCGGCCAATGGGGCCCTCGCACAGCCACCGCGTGAGGTGCGCTGGGCACGAGCTCCTGCTAATGAACACGGCTCCCACCGATAGGTGACAAGGTGCACAGCACCTGGGATGTTGGTTTTACAGAATTGCGGGGGGGGGG
>JAZEWU010000001.1:3868879-3944355 GCA_036362915.1 Geotria australis
AGTAGACGGAACGAAGCGCCTGTGCGCAAAAAAACTTTATATCCCACGCAGGGACGTCGCGCGGAATGAGCACTTGTAGCTTGCGTCCCGTCCTCGCGTTATCCCCGATTAGTAAACTAACGGCGACAGCGTTCGAGCTCGATACGGCTAACAGCACTTGGCCGAACGACACAAGGACAATATCGCGCTGTCATCAAGCGCGGCTCTCCTTAATCTCGAAACGCCCTGTAACTCAGCCAACGCCGTTATTACGCACTAACGCGCGCAGCAACAATGTTGAACCCGGGGGGGGGGACGTCTGCCAGCAACAGATTCCGTTGCTGCGCGATCGGCCAAGGAGAGAGGAATCCGAACGGTGCTGCTACGAGCCGCGTGCCGTGTGCCAGCTACATGCCCGCACACGCGTGCACGTGTAACGACGACGGAGGGAGGAGCAGGATGGAGGCGAGAGGCAACGGAACTGCGGCTGCCCAGCCGCCCAGCCGCCCGCCCGCTCCCCGCACGCTCTGGCTGCCCACCGAGATCCCTGCAGTAATTGGATGCAGCCCAGAGGCTCAACACGCGGGGAGGGGAAAAGGAAGGCATGAAGGGGATGGAGCCCCGACTATAGGACGGGCGGGATGGGATGGAGAGAAAGGCGGGGGAGTGGGACGGGATGGAGTTGTGTTGTGCGTTGCACCGCCCGTGTCTTTTGTGCGTGCGTCGGGAGCGGTGGGTGCGGTGGTTAGCGCACTGCGCTATGAAGCGCACCGGCTCGCACAGGTTCCGAGTCCAGGCTCGGTCGCCGACGTATAAAATATCTGAATTGGTGTTTGGGGCTCCCCTAGAGCGACTCGGCCTTGAATGAGTAGCTGGCGCGTGGCGTAAACATCAGCACTAGGGAGACAAAGGCTGCCGGGCGTGGTGTTAGCCACAGGCGTGGTGTAATCACAAGTGATCGCTGACAGCACTTGGACAACGAGTCTGGTCACGGCTACGTTAGGGGGTCTTTGTCTTCGTGCGTGTGGCTTCCGACGCTCATAGCAGACACCAATAGAGGCGCCGCTCTTGCAGACAGTCTGTGAAGCCAAATGAGGGCTCTTTGTCCCTGTGTTGATGTAAGTATAGAACAACGTGATTCCGTGTGCCTTGCGCCCGTTTTTGATGTTGCGTTTCCATCCCTGGCCATGCACATCACTCGCGTGCCCCGTCTGAACGTGGCTTTGGTCTCCCCCCCCCTTAGGTCGACTCGGCCTAAAACCGTTGTGTTTCCGCATCACCGTGTTTTCTTCGACCTGAATGGCCGTTCATTGACGGCACTCGTCGCATCGGCTTCAGACGCGAATGTTTATTTTTTGAGAATGTGCGCGCGTGTGTACGTAGGTGTACGCGCGTGCGTATTGACGTGCGAGGAGCGGTGGCGCAGCGGTTTGCACACTCCACCGTGAAGTTCAATTCCCCCTCCCAAGCGAACGCCAGTGGCGAGTGATATCTGAACCAGTCCTGGGGCTCCCTCTAGGTTGACTCAGCCATAGATACGTATCTGGCGCGGTGTGTAAATATCACCACTGGGTGAGACAAAGGCGGCCGGGCGTGGCATCCGAACCCCGTGTCAACCTGAACAAGTGCTCGATGAGCAGATATTGGCCGCATAGCATGTACCGTATATAGAGGCTACGTGGGGCATCTTTGCCTTTGTATGTATGTATATACAAAGAATCACCATATAGCCTTAACAGACCGTCGGATAATGTGCCGTTAGCGAGCACCTATGAAGATCAACACGGCACATAAGCGGGTGGGTGACCAGCACCACGCCCGGCCGCCTTTGTCTCCCTAGTGGCAATGTTTACACACTACACTAAGTACTCATGTGAGGCTGAGTCGACCGAGGGGAGGCCCAGTTACCGGTTCAGAAAATCGTCACTGGTGTTGGCGCGTGAGCGGGATTCGAACTCGGGTCACCAGATTTTGTAGCCCAGCACACTAACCACTGGGCCATGTATACCACACACACGCGCGCAACGCGCACACACGCCGCTCATATGTCGATTTCATCACGGAGGAGCGCTGGGGGGGGGGGGTCCGTTGTGGAGACGGGGAGGAGGCATTGTTGATGATGCTGGGCATTTATGGTAGGGGTGGCGTTTCGTAATGGCATTCACGGCGAGAGAGGGAAAGAGAGAGAGAGCCGGGATGGGGGTAGAGAGCGAGAGATGAAGATAGCGGAGGTGATTGTCTCCGGTCCGGGGCTTGGGTTGTGATAAGGGCGAGTAGGGGGTCTGGAGAGAGCCGCGCGCGGCGAGACCACGGGCCACCTGGGCATGTCGTGTAGGTGTCAGGGTCGAAGCTGCTCGGGGAGGTGGTGGTGGTCGCATGGGGGACAGGTGATTTGCGGGCAATGGGATTAATGGGGCTCAATGCGGGGCTGTGATATTCACACCCTGGCCCTTGCGTGTGAAGGGAGACCCAGGGCGCAGGGAGGGTGGCCCAGAGGGGGTCATCTGCACACTGCCACCCCGCACTGATAGAATGAATACACAATGGGGAGCAATGGATTTTGTCGGGACGCGCGAGGCAGCCGTTTGCCAGGGACGGGGAACAATCAGCGACAATGTTTATCAAGCAATCAATGCGGACCGAATGCGATTTCTTTGAGCGACTTGTACAATTGTGTATCCGCCAAAAGTTGGAGCGGGACAACTCCCGTCGCTTCTGGCGTACTATTTTATTCCGTGATGCTTTAAGGTCAGACAAATATCCCAATTGTATTGTGACCTTTTGAAGGTCATTGCTGTTCCAATGAGACCACATATGTCAATATTCAGTCATTTCTGAATACTGGCAGATTGGGCACGCACACAAATGTGTCAATTTTATAGTCAAACTGTCGGGGTAAGTGCTGTCAGTGAGCACCTATTATTAATGCCGGCACGATGTGCGAGGAGGAGGTGTGACGTGCACAACACTCAGCTGCCTTTGTTTCCCCATGACACTATTTCCACACTGCAGCAGGCAATCATCTAAGGCAGCGGCAACCTGGGGAGATGCAGGATAGGTTCAGATGCATCTTCCCACTGATGTCATCTGTGACTGTAAATTAGATTTTGAGAATCACATTCTATTTGCCGGTTTCCTTGCGCACAGTGCCGACCATTGCGCCACCGCTCCAAACCAACAATACACAATAGGGCGCGTGTACTAGTGCGTAAGCCTTAGATTTAGTGCTGGACAGCGCTCCGATGTGCTTGCCGCACGGCGCTCCGATGTAGTGCCGGGCAGCGCCCGATGTTGAAGCTCAAATATATATATAGGGCGATGAGAGTTAATATAGCCATCTCTGTTTAATTTTCGAATTCGATTCGATTCTTCGAAGCGTGATGGTTACATAACAGTTTCCCATTGCAACAAGTTATTCTTTAGTTGCAGACAGCCCTTCAACATTTAGAGATCTAATAGTCAGTGCTGGCCTTAAAGGCGGGCATTGGCCTCTCTTCTTGCTCCAGACTGAGGGGCTTCTGGCGGCTGTTGAGCTTCTGGACATCGTTGTCTTTCAGCTCGGCTTCGAAGTGTTTGGTAGAATTTGCAGGTAATACCAAGTATTACTTGACAGGGATCGCGACGTGAACGCTTCTACCTTGATCCCCATCGAGCCGTGACAAACCTGCATCAGTACAATTAGACGCGTTGATTGGTTGAGGCTGTGTTGGCAGTTCTGTACCAGTGCAAATAACAAAAATACAACTTAACCATCCATCATCAGAAACCGATTAATCCTGTACAGGGTTGCGGTGAGCCGGAGCCTATCCCGGCAGACACAGGGCGCAAGGCAGGGCTATTCTCCGGATGGGACAATAATGAATACAATTTATAACGCGCACATATGCGTTCAATGTTAATGGTATTCATTCGAAAGGAGGATGACTCAGCGGCGCCAGACACCTTTTTATTCATGGTATCGGCCAATTAGTGAATACGTGTTTTTTAGTTGTTGGAAGAAACCGGAGATCCCGAAAGAAACCAACGCAGAATAGGGGGAGAACACACAAACTCCACACAGAAAGGTGCCTGAGGCGGGAATCGAACCGCCGAGAGTAGGACTTTCTGTGAGGCACAGATGTTATCACTCTGTCACCCTGCCGGCCCATATGTATATAGGGTTTCCCATGTAAATTAAACCATAGCGAAAAAATACGTATGAAGCCGCCTGATGCCCCCTATGTATTCCCTTTGGCTCCATTTATATGGGACACCCTGTAAAGTAACAGCGTTATTGACCAATGTGTTATTTACGAACGTGATATTGACATATGTGTTGAGTTTGTTAATCGTGCTTGTTTATTAATACACCTACCTACCCGAGTTCATCTTATTTCCTATAGAATTAGTGCGTCATTCAGAGTGATCTGGTCATAGGCCGCAATGCACTGTGCAAAACGGGCTACACGGATGGGCCTCTGGAGGACGAAAGGTCAATGGTCGTTGAGAGTCTGCTGCAAAAAAATCCCAATAACGACAGCAATACTTGAAGACCGAAACCTAATTTTGCTAACGGCTTTCAGGAGGTGGGATATTGCGGAAGTCTTTTAATAGACGCGTTGTAAAATTGGTAAACTAATGACATGCTCTGGTGCCTTTATGACACGTTCTTATACCTATAGGGGACTGGAGAACGGTGCCTCATGCGCGCACGGAGGGCCGTGGTTTAGCATTGCAGTTTGGCGGAGAAAGGCTGCTGGCAAGTATGAAGGCTGTTGTCATGTTTATAGCAAATCAGCGAAAGACGAGACAAAACTCCATCAGAACAGAAACATGTTCAATGCAGACGGTGGCGGCGTAGGTCATTAGCGCACTAAACTATGAACCGGGTCACCCGGGTTCGATTCTACAAACTCGCAAGACCGTTTTACTGAAGTATGGTCGAACGACGTAAAAAAAAAATACCGACACGGCAGAAGAGAGGCCTTCATCCAGCAGTGGATTGACTGCGGGCTATGAATGATTACTGTTAAATGCACAGGATCAACACACGTGCGTACGCACTGAGATAGCCCCACGCAACACGAACACACACTCTGACAAGTGGATTCAGTGCCGAACACTCGCAAACACAACCATAATAGATCCTCCGAGTCATCTTTGTGAAAACAAATGGCGGAATAATTGGCAGGGAACCAGTATTGTTTATGATTTGAATGAATCAACCACGAAATCCTATGTTTATGCATTTGCGAAACCGCATTTCTATACAGGCGTGCACTGACAGACACTGTAGTCTGTTAAAAACACATTTCCAGAACGAAATGTAATACCAATCGAAGAAAATGATATGAATGTTAACCTGTTACAAGTCGTATATTCATGTAGATTTTCACGGCTCGATGTATGAGAATTGCTCTCCATAGCTGTTCTTTATGGAGAGATGAGTGGTTTCTTCTCTCTCCTTCGCGACGAGTTGCCCCACACGTTGGAGGCAAAAAGCCTGATGATGCCTCCAACGTGGGAGGCGAAACGTCGCGAAGGATAGATATGGAGCACTCGACACGGCTATCCCGAAAGAACAGCTATGGAGAGAAAAATCTCAGTCTTATACTCATCAAATAGGCATCATTGACTGCTGTTTTGATTGACTTGGTGGCTGCGTTTGTCTATTTTAACATTCAACATTTAAATGGTGCCGATACGCTTACTAGCCTTCAGCAGCCCACACTTACCAAACCGGCGAAGTTTTGATAGGTAAGACATTATATCCGAAGTGATAATTGAACCGGTCCTGGGCCACCCATTCACCACCGCACACGGGTCAGCGTGGTGAAGTATGGTCAAACAACCCCCACACAACCTCCAGGGCGATGGGTACGCTTTCATCCGGTAAGTATTTTATCTGTGGTTTAACAATATTTTACCTCATAATTCTGGAAATGTCAGGGAGACAATAGGCGTCTTCCGGGTACTCCGATTTCCTCCCACAGCCCAAATACATGCTGCTGCATAGGTTAATTGGTCTGCTGACTAAATTGTCCCCGGTGCCCTGTGATAGACTGGGTCTGGATCTGCCTTGCGCCCTGTGTCTGCCGGGATAGGCAGAACAGGGGGGAGGACACACTAACTCCGCACAGAAAGGCGCCCGCGGCTTCAGGCAGGACCTTCTTTCCAACGTGTTTTCGGGTTCTATGTACCACGCGTTGTCTGACGTTTTGCTCCAAATGCTTGGCGTTCCTTCCAGAAAGTATATTGAGCAATTCACATGTTCCTTTCCGAACAAAAAACACATCGGAGCTTGAAATTACAATATTTTCCTGCCCATCGTGAGACTAATATTGCATGCATGCCAAGTTTAATCTGGTCTAAAACGTGGTACGTTTCAATAAATGATACAAACTAATACATAATCGTCAAAGCTCCTTTGCAGTACCGTACTCACAGCAAAACCTAAATTATTAACAGTGCGAATTTTTGTCAGATAATGCATTTGTAGGTGTAGGTTTTGACGGCTCAATTGTATGAGAATTGCTTTCCATAGCTGTTCTTTCGGGATAGCCGTGTCGAGCGCTCCCCCTCTCTCCTGCACGACGTTTCGTCTCAGAACGCCTGAGGATGCCTCCAACATGGGAGGCGACACGTCGTAAAGGAGACGAGGAGGAGCGCTCAACACGGCTATTACAAAAGAACAACTTTGCAAAGAAATTCTCAGTGAATTTGAACGTCAAAACGTTTCAGTCTTCAGAGTAAAAGGCGCCTTGTGCGTTGCAATCTGTGGGCACTTCCATCTCAATTTCCTCCTGCCTCCAAAGCGAGGGTCCCCAGGTGGTGTAGGACATCGGGCCTCGTTTGATGTCCAATTTCATGGTCCCGTGCCTCCACTGGGGCGTCCACTCACGGAGACACAGTGGTCCCCACGCACCTTTCATGTCAGGGGTCGATGTGTGTGTGTGTGCGGACGATTGGGAAACAATATCTGGTGCGATGTTGTTCGTGGCCTTTGTTCGCTTGTTTAAAATACACACAATGAATGGCCTCGTAGTTATGTAGGGGGTAAGTGCTGTTAGCGCCTATTAAGGTCGGCAAGATGAACGAGGGTGTAGTGTAGGTGGCAGCATGGAACGTTGAGGCCAGTTTGTCTCCCGAGTGCTGCTGCTCACCCACCACGCTCCGTGGCAACGTACTCGTTTAAGGTTGAGTCGACATAAGTTTGTGCCGAGTGAGTATACAAGGGACGACAGGGTGACTGTGCAGTGGTAACATCTGCGCCTAACAGAAAGAAAGTACTGTCCGAGGCAGTTCGATTCTCGCCTCGGGCGCCTTTCTGTGTGGAGTGTGCCGATAACATCATAATTTATAAAATGCAGTGTCTGGCAAATGTTGGCGCCAGCTGGCTGCGTAGCTGCCTTCCTCCCACACCTCTCGGCGGCTTCCTCACGCCTCCGTATGCATGTCTCGTCCATGACCAGGCGTGGAATTTGCGCGCGTTACAAATTGTATTATTAAGTTTGAATCTAAACACTCATGTGAAAAGTGAGCATTGTCCTCACCCGTGTGTGGATTTTCTCCAGGCCCTCCGACTTCCCTCCACGTGCGACAGCCTCTCTCACAACGAGACATTTACCGCTCACCTCGAGTAGGACCCTCCTGACAAGCAGCAACGAGGCTCGGAATATTGTCCTTTGATGAGCAATGACAAATGGTACACGCGCGTTTGACACGTGCGTATTACATTGCGTGTGTGTTGGGTTATGTGTACTTAAAATCATGCCGGTTTTTTCTGACCGTGTAAATGCTATGAGAGGATTATCGAACCTGCGGCAATAGTGGGAGAGGGTTATACGTGCGGCGCTCATGTCCTCCTCTCTTACAAGTGGAAATGACAGCCACGGTGACATTGGAACATTCGGCTGGAGGGAGGAGGGGCGCATTTGTTCGAAATAAAGATCAACTAAAACGAGCCTCGAAACGTCTCCAAAAATACCCTTACAGAGATGCCGACGTGTCACACAAAGACGGAAGAGGCATTTAACATCAGCTCACAGGTGTGAAACCAATTTGAGACAGATTATTACGTTACGAATGATTGCATAATGGACCCACGCGAGACCATGGCAGGAGCACGGATTAATCAGGTGGGTAAATCATAGTTCTTTGCCGAGTGCGCCAATGAGTGATTGGCTACGATCCAGCGCTGTGTAAGAGGCCTTGCTGGCTGGTTATAATATTATCATGGGCCAGACATCCACCGGCTGCAGTATGGGCTGGTCTGTTAGAGTCATAAAATACAATGGGGTTTCTGAGACAGTATCCGTGCCGATGTTTGAGCATTATACCCACGAGTAGAGTTCCCATCCACCAGGCGATCGTGTTCAGCGTGTAACACGTTCTTCTGACGTCTCTTGTTGATGACACTTTCTGCTGACATGACTGTTTTGACTTGGATGACTGAATTTTCAGAAGAGTAATCAATAAGTGGGAAGTCAATCTGAAATAAGACACTTAAAATTAGCACTTACGAAGGGATTTCCAAGCCCTGATGAAGCTGAGTGGAAGTCTCAGCGAAACGTCGGTACTATCTTTTAAGGTGAGTGCTGGCCTTGTAGCAGATGAGGCCGTCGGAAACTATCCGGTAAATTTAGGTGAACCTCTCTGCATGTCTCCGTGTCTTTATGTCTCCATGTGTCCGTGTGTCCAGGTGACGATGTCTCCATGTCTCCGTGTCTTCATGTCTTAATAATAATAATTATACATTTATAACGCGCACATATTAATTTACTGTCGATGGTACTCATTCGACGAGAGAACGACTCAGAAGCGCGAGGAAAGCACATAGGCGGAGGAGGCATCCAGGCGGTTTGCCGGCACCATATTGCCACGCACTGCTTCCTATATATTAGAATGTTATCCATCCATTCAGTTTCTAAACCGCTTGTCCTGTTGAGGGTCGCCGTGGCATCAGTCCAAGGAGAGTGTACCAGAACATCCCTTTCCTCAGCAACAGATTCCAGCTGTTCCTGGGGGATTCCCAGGCGTTCCCAGGCCAGCCGAAGGATATAATCCCTCCAGCGTCTTCTGGGTCGGCCTCTAGGTATCGACTACAAAACAATGTAAGAATCCATATTTCACACTCCTCACACATATCTTCTTAAGAAGCTATTGGAAAACTTCCCAAAACGTAACTCACATGAACAAGGCTTGTATGAATATTTCAAAAGTGTACAGTTCTGATGTAAAAACATGTCCACCAATCTAATCATGCGAGCCTCTTTGTCCACCCAGTAGTGGAAATTGCCTTGGGAGGCTTTCGAATGGTGGATTGCCAGTGGAAGATTGAAAGTTACCTTGTATTTGAAATGTTTTGAAAAAATCTCACTCGAAATCATTTCTGGGGGAAAAAAACCTGCCACCTCGTGTATCATTAAAAATCACGGACATTTCTCTTTTGATTCCATACGAGTTAGTTGACCATCGACTTGGATTCTCAAAATGAGGCCAACGTGAATTCGATCAAGTCATTTCAAGTTAACTGTCAACGGAAACGAGGTATCAGTTTGAATCATGCACTAAGCCAAATCATATTCACAGCAGGTTGGATTTATTTCAAAATGTAGGAGCGTTATGACATATGAACAGCTATCAAAACCTTAGAGGTTCAGTGCAAATAATTTTACAGTAGCTGCTTGTGCCCCACTGTGCATAACATCGACCTCAATAATCTTCTATTATGATTGATTGACATCTGACAAAATATGGATATCTTACAATAAAAACCATGCTGAGCTTTCCCATGAATTCGGTAATGGAACCAAACCAAGATTAGGAAATTCATGAATACAAATGTTGCAAAAAGGCATAAGCAAAAGCTTAGAAATTTGAACTAAGAAAATAATATCAGCACGTTTGGTGTCCACATAGGGAAATGTAACTGATTTAATGAATAGATGTGTACGCTAATGGATACCGGTCACCCTTTGATCATGATTAGACTTAAAAATCACCTATAATCCTTGGTACTCACGCACGCAGCCGAATAACGGTCAATAATTACCTTGGAAAGGTAGAATACTTCCAATTCACAAGCTCGTTGCATTCTAAAATACAAACTTAAGAATGAATGTATTTTCTTACGGAAACAAAGATAAACATCACCGTTTTATCTATGGGTGCCTTTTTGACAGTGCAAGCATGTGTTTTTTTGCAAAATTGACACTTTCTGAAAGGTGTCTGGTATTTTAAGATCCTTAACAGTTGTATTATTGCCAGAAAGGGTAAAACCTTTTCTTTTACAAACAGCATTGTTTACATAACAAAACTACGTATTTTTCACTTTTCGAAAAATACGTTTTACATTGATATTAACTCGCGTAGATGTCAGCCATAATCTACCCACTGCTGGACGAGGGAATCCCCACACCATCGCCATCTCTCACGGTCTCGCGATCTGGCTCCTATGCACGAGTGATTCCATTGCTACATCTCGTCATCTTGTGCATCTGTCGTTAATCTCGATCGCCGGCTGACATTGCTGGTCGGGGTGTGTCCTGCCTAAGTCCACTTACTTTTCGGTCAATCCGCTGTCTGCAACTCGTGTCCGTTCTCTAATCCAATGTTTCGCTTCCCGTCTCGGTTAACTCCAAGCATAAACCTCTTCATGCTCCTGTGCACTTTTCATCTTTTGCTCTATTTTTCTTTGTAAATGTTCATGTTGTTGATCCATAGCCGGTAATATACACACTGACTGAAAACTGTATTCTTTAGGAACACTGGCATGTTGCTGTGAATATGATTTGGCATAGTGCGTGATTCAAACTGATACATCGTTTCTATTGACAGTTAACTTGAAACGACTCGATCGAATTTACATTGGCCTCATTTCAAGAATTCAAATTGACGGTCAACTTGTATGGGTACAAGAGAGAAATGTCCGTGATTTTTAATGATACACGAGTTGGCAGGGTTTTTCCCAGAAATGTTCATCTTCCACTTGCAATCCACCATTTGAAAGTTTTACGAAAGCGTTCAAACCTGCTCTCGTCCATCCCTATTTCATCAAAGCATTTTTAACAGTTGTCCTTCTAAAATGATCCTTGTATCGTCTAGCGAACTTGTTGAACTTGACTTATTACTGTTAATATTTACAATGTGCCCCACTTTGCAGCCTTTTTTTATTAAGTTCTGTAATAATTTCATGCAGTGTTCTTTCCAATGGCTGTTAATAGCTCATAAGCAAATCGGAGATGTTAACATTTCCTTCATTTATATGTATGCCTTTATTTCTCACTCCAAATTTCGGTACACATCGTCAAATTATTAACATACTCTTAAACATTTACAAATGGTACTAACTAAAATAGATGTACAATAGAACTCTGATAATCCGCGATTCCTAAACGTCACGGAGCTCCCGCGGTAAACGGGAACTCTCAAGATCTGCAAGAGGAGCAGGGATCCTGAAATCCACATTTTCGTGTGGATTTTTTTTTACCCTTCCCAGGAGCGGCTAATTTCCCCCATAAAATTATCTGCACTGCGCCGAAGTGACAGTTATTTAGAGTGGCAAGCTTCAAAAAGAGTCACCGTGCTGCACGGGGAGCCTCGCAACTCAGAGAGATGTGTTCGAATTGCTTTAAACACATCTGTCCGCATGTTGGGTTACAGTCCATGAAGGTAGACATAAACCGAACAGCAAAGAAACAAATGGAGCAGCAGAGACAGTGGTGTAGATACAAACTGATCTACACTTAGATTAATGCAGATACAAACAGAACCAAGGGACAAGCGGAGATTGACTCACATAAAGCTGCAGACAAGCGGAGCTCCAATAGTAATGGCTGCACAGACAAACGTAGTTGAAACGGCGAATGGAAATGTGGAGACAGAGACGTGAAGAGACAAAAGAAGGTAGACCATTTTTGTGTGTTTTTTGTTTCTTTACATGCTACAGATTGTGCCGATGTAATTTGTTTCAATAGTGAAGAACTTTAGCTATTTTTTACGTGCCTATTTAGACTCCAAAATTGTTTAACAGAGCCCCATGTGGCAGACATTCTCCATTTGGGTTTTATAAATCGTATAGCTAAATTCCCAAAATCCACGTTTTTTGTGGATTAATGGCTTTAACAGTTACATGGCGCGCTTCTGTAATACACGTGGTTCAGCAATGGATACCACGATCACGCTCATTATTCTGCGGCGGACTATTGGATCTTTCGTGGTGTGCCGCAGGTTATGGCGATCCACGGGTAGGTCCCCACGCATCACCGTGGATTAACAGAGTTCTGCTGCATAGTGTTCACACGTGTGTAAAAACGACAATCTCCTCCGATTCTCCATTGGTTGCATGAGGGAAGCCATGAGACTTTCAATGAGCATTCCCGTTGGACGTAAAATGTTATCGTCGCGTGCATCGAAATCTCCCAATTCGACGTTTACCAGTGTTAAGGTCATGAGATAACAATTTTGGCAAGGTGCGCTTCGAAATTCAGTTCACCTGGTATTCACATAGGGGAAAGTGTCGGTTATTTAAACAAGGAATGCACTACAGCAGCAACTTCTGCATCTTTCTTCACATAAAGAGCACCACCGATTATTTAAACCATATTCACAGCACATTGTCATCTAAACGCGACCGTTTAACGGAACCAGTGTTCAACATGCGAGCGGTAGATGTATGTGATCCCAATGGGAAGAGCAGAAAGTATCCGCAGAGAGATCTGATAATACTGCGGTGCATTAATGCAATCAAACCCCCGCCCCTCGTAAATAAAAACGGTCTCAACCAGTGGTTCCCAAACTTCATGAATCTGCAGACAATGGTCAACCCGTAAAAATCTTTCACGGACCACCATGCCGTGAAACTAGTTCTGCGGACCATGTCCAATAAACCTTCCGGTTCCCAGCGGGGACAGGGAAAACTAGTCTTGACAGGACTGCATGTGAACAGTGCATTAAATTATCCACGAATAGTTAACATGCTTTTTTCCCAAATATTTTGCATTGTTACGTAAAGCAGACCAATTCACGTTATCTGGAACAATATTCTTACAATAAGTTTAATTAACATTGTACTGGCATATAATTTTAGAATACACGCAAAGTAGTAGTGAACGTGTACAATTAAACTATTCCTTCCATATGCTAGTAACAGGATCGCTAGTAACAACTTGGATGTAATACATTTTAACAACTCAGGATTTGACAGAGGAAACCGGAAATTCCCAAAAATGAGTGTTAACGGAATGTGCCGTCTGAATGTACGTGTGACTAGAAAGTGTAAGAAAAATTAATGAACATCACAAAACGATTTGAAAATTAAATGCGGCTCCCATCCCATCTGTTTAATGAATTATGTTTTAATCAGTAATCATTTTAAATATACATAATTCATCTTGTTAACAGACACTTTACCTTTATAGCATCTGACCTGGTTATAATGTTTTGGTTTATTGTTAACAGTTACGTTTTATGTTATGTAAAAATACAAAGGCACCTCTATAAAATGTCCAGTGATCAAGGGATGATCAAAGGAATTTAGTTTTGTTGAAATCCCAAAGGGTTTAACCATACATGTTTGTTAAGGCACTGTGTAAGTGTATACTCTAACACACGTATACATGTTGTATTAGCAATGTACACAAAAGAGAACATAATTCAATTCACATTGAAAAAAATCAAATCATGTATTAACCAAGTTCTAAACTGCAGTTTATTATTGCTGTCATTTAATAAAGGCGACATTAATATTGAAATTGGTGAAGTCCTGCAACGAACTAGTGAACAAGAGGCCGAAAGACAACACAGCAAGATAAAGATTTTTAAACTGGGGGTAGAGGGAGACTGAGGTTTATACAGGTAGTGATGGACACACGTCAGCACACAAGCAACACCACACACTCCACCCACGACCCACCCATACTAATGTCATAATCGGTCAAAAATCTGTGCTGTAGTGGTGGCTCATGTGTAGCATTCAAACAGGGATGCCCTTGCTCACTCTCTCAATATTCACAGGGACCGTCCGTGCATTCGCACCGTTGTTTATGCTCAACCATGCACTCAATTTTACTCAGTTACACAATCACAAAGGTGACGTTGTACTTCTTTCTTCTAATAATTGGTTACATTGTATACATGTAATTGAGCCTATAGTACCATTGTTCTTTTGCCCCGTAATCGGTTATATTTTTGCAGTAAAATAACTTTTTTAAACATCCAATTTTTGGTGTCTTTTTATTTTGAAAATGATTGCAAGTTATCATTTTATGAAAACTCAAAGAAACTATTAAAAAATACACCTGATAATCATGATTGCTGTTATAAACGAAATTAATGAATCTGAATTGTCACACGCAAGCGTTACCAGGTTACACTGGCCTTCTCCTTAATTGGCACAGATACAACCAGTTTAAAATTGGTGGGGGCCTGAAGGATGTATGAAATAGGGATAAATGTGTGCTTGGGGTACACAAGTGTGGCGCTGCATTCATCAACAGTGTATGCACCATCGCTCAAGTGTGCACAAGTAAAATCCAATGCCTACAAAATGTTTGTGCATGAATATGGCAGAACACCTGCAAAATTATATTTTCGGCAGATGTGCCCAGGTGATGCTGAGTGATCATTATCAGGTGGAGCAAGAAGCATGTTCGTGTTCCCCACATTGCAACTGATCTGAATGTACGGGTTAAACCCTGTGCCTCCAACCATAGTACAATTAGAACCAGTTACGAGCTTAGACATTAAACTATGATTAAAAATATCTGCAATGCGTGTTTTTGACACCGATGTCAACAAGTTTTTATCGCTATACCACCACTGCCGCGATGTTTCACATGATTGGTTAAACAATATGGTCACACACAGAAGCCTATAACTCCGTGTGTGACGAGGGTAGAGCAGCACTCAGTAGGTATTCGTCGAAACGATACAATTTCTCCATTACGATTCGGCTGGCAGTGTCTCTAAAAATGGAGCGGCATGAGCGGGCAGGTTGTGCTGTGCATAGAGTGAGTGCAAGTGGTTAGGCATTGTGAGGTGCAGGTTATTCAAGAGCAAAGCAAGTTGCGTAAAAGTCATGCACATTTGGGCAGCAGTGTTGAGTAAACTTGGCAGTGACTGAGACTTGCTCTCCATAGCTGTTTTTTCGGGATACCTGTGTCGAGTGCTTCTTCTCTCTCCTTTGACAGTTCGCCGCTCACATTGGAGGCAGAACGCCTGATGGTGCATCCAATGTGGGAGACGAAACTTCGCGAAGGAGAGAGAAGGAACGCTCGACACGGCTATCCTAAAATAACAGCTACGGAGAGCAGTTCTCATACATCAAGCCATGAAACCCACAGGACATTGGCAGTGATTGTCTCAGAGTTTACACTGTGTTATGAGTAAATGTCTGAGCGGAGAAGTGGCGCAAGCTTTGTAAAAGGAAGCTGATGTGAGAAAAATGTGAGCACGAGAAAAACAGATTAATGAAATATAAGGGGTCGATCAGGGTAAAAGCATCCCTTCTGTTGACCGATGATTTCATCGGTCTTCCTGAGCACACAGATAGCCACATGACCCACTGACACTCTGTCCTCTCGTCGATCCATGACGATTGTGATTCTGCCGGCTCATGCTCCCATCGAGAGGTCACCTCTGCATCTCCATCACTGGAAGGTCACAGAAAAATATGTAATTGTTAATTTATTACATAACCACATCATCACGTGCATGCAAGTTGTAAATTAGTGACCGCACCAGTAAACTGATAAATGTGCTCATGTAAATCACTTACAAAGTACTTACTACAGAATGGCAGGGTAAGGCCAGCAGGAAACATTAATCTAACATACATAACGGTTTATCTGAACTGGCACATTGATGCTGAATAGATGTTAACAAACTGTGTGTGTTCAAACATTATTCTGTTTAATCACTTGCATCATTTTTAATGTCCCCTTATTTAAAATAGCCTGCCAATCCATTATACGTTTTTTATTCTTTCCCACTGTTGGTATTGAGAGGACTAATTTTTCACCTGTTCTTTTGTTCATTGTGTTTTTGTGTGTTTTTGGGATCTTCTATGTTAATTTTCTAGAATCACATGTTTATGTCACCCATATATACAAACACCCACTAAATAAAGGTGGTGGAGTAATGATCCACGGGTTTGTACGCCACACAAAACTGATTAACCTGACTTTGATTCCAGAATATGGCTAACACCAGTGGCAAGTGAAAAAATTACTGAATCTGGTCTCCCTGCAGTTTGATAAAGATTGCCTGAGACATACGGCATGGTAAAGCCTTT
Source organism: Geotria australis (assembly GCA_036362915.1). Taxonomy (NCBI): domain Eukaryota; kingdom Metazoa; phylum Chordata; class Hyperoartia; order Petromyzontiformes; family Geotriidae; genus Geotria; species Geotria australis. The sequence goes on from JAZEWU010000001.1 coordinate 3,885,132, forward strand.
ATTCAGCAGTAGATTGATAAAGTACTATAAGTTAACAGAATCTGGCACAATGTACCACTGCTCACTACCAATGTACCAACACAGTGTATGTATAGCAGACGTATGTCATATTATGCTTTGCGCTTCTTGCATTGTTCAACCATCAATGGCCAGCATCTCAGGAGGGCATTTATATAAACAAAAAAAATCGTACTGACATTTATTCACACGTACATCATCCTCGTGTGCACACACGAGTGCACACACTTAGTAAATGTGTGCATTCGTGTGCAATCGCACGAAAACGAGTGCATTTTATTTTTTGTTTCAAGCGTGTTTACAATTACAACATTAATTACGTCTGCGAGTGGATCTGTTCCCCGAGGAAGCTTCTCGGAGTCCCTCCGTTTTATGAAGTCACTTTTCTGTCACTGTGAATCAGACTGTGCAGTGTCCACTGAAGCATCCCTGCCAGTTAATTCTGTGCTAGGTAGTCATCATGCCACTAATGTGACGAAGCGTTTGTGCAAAATGAACTTCGGACAATATGCAGAACTTAATCACACACACTAGTGAAATGTTTTGTCAGTGGTCCATTTGCGGGCATCACCTCTGAAGACTGCTAGGCTGCACGTTTTGCAACTGTGAACTTAAAACAAGTAGGCACTTATAATTATATGGTCTCCATCACATTAGAGGGCCACAGATTCAGCCTATCATGAAAATATATGGCCAATGTAATAACACAATTATTTTAAGGCAACATTTGTGTGTGTGCGTGCATGTAAAAAAAGTCCCCATCTAGCTTCAAGGATTATTGAGACAAGCACAGTTGGCGAACAACTTTTAGGGATGTCATGGTACTTGAGCAGTTAGTGTGGCTAGCACAAGGTCTGAATTCATTTTATTCCAGTGCTGATTATACAATGCCAGGAAAGTGAACCTTGAAGAGACCCATGGCAAGCTTAAGCTAAGATACCAATTCATACCATGTACTTTGGTGCTCTACACCAGACATAGTAAATTCTCACTAACAGCTTAGTCCCATCAGCCAATAATGCTTGGTAGGGGTTTTGCGTGTGTGCAACACTCTTCAACAGTGTGTGTTCTCCGTTGGAATAGCTCACTGTGTGGTGGGATGTGGGATTGAGATTGAAGAAGTTCGTGGGGTGGGAGAGGGGGCTGCCGTGCCCCCTTTTTCCCACGCCCCTTGCGTTTCCCAGTCTTTACCTGTTCCTACAAAAAACAGTGGTACCATCAGTGAAAGGCTACATTAACAGAACATGTGCATATTCTCACACAGAGATAACACTTGGCACAGTACCCAAAGTCTATCTAGTTCTCAAAGTCTCTATTTAACGAACACTGAGGTGAGCAGGAAGTAAATATTGATGCTATAAAAGAGGCAATGGTAGTTTCGCACAAAATGCACCCATTTTATTTTTAGTTTGAGTTAAACTCAAAGGAAAGCTCCAGAAAGGGATATCTACAGGAACCAAATGCCAATGCACGCTGGTGTTCTGATATTGTTATTACAGTACACTAATCCGTCATGCCGTGACAACACACACAACTGTACAAAGATAGATGTATACACACACAAAAATATTCAAAAATACATCTAGACAACTTTAAATCTGCACTTAAGACTCACTTTTCAACTCTCGCTTTTCAGAATCTTAATTTGCGCTTGATAGCCTAATATTTTTAAATTATTTATATTTAATTATGATTTTATTTGTGCCCAAGCGCTTTCATACATTGTGAATTGTGTTTTTTAAAAACTAAAAATAATTGATGGTCATGAGCATGCCCCTGCACAGACAACTCTGGTTGTTTCATGAAATGAAGGCCAAGTAATGCTTGCAACTCGCATTTTAAGCAACAATTCACTATGGATAACAATTCCCTTGTATCCAAAATACAGTATTCGGACATAGCTACCTCATTTCTCTACAACTTCCACGACGTTGCTAGGAACCTTTCCCGCAGCTTCCTAAATGATTCAGTGGATGATTTTTCTGGAGCATGGCCAGCAGGCTATTCTAAGCCCCTGCAACTCGGCAAAGGGACTGCCTCAACCTCCCTGCTGTGCTCGCTATTATGCTGTGTTAATGCACAGCCTTCAGACCAAATCGGCTATCTGAAATTGAAATAACCTATCATTGTCAACTGATTGAATTCCCTGTATATAAAACAAAATGCCCAACCATACAGCTTCACGGTCTCATTAGCTGTGATGAAAGCTCAGTATCCACCTAATGTGGCATTATGACTCGGGGAACTAAATCCTGGTTATCATTGGCACAATCCCTCTGCTCAATCGTAGAACCCCGTCTTCGTCATTGGACAATCGTGCAAGAATGTGGTGTTTAGCAAGCTGTCTTAATAAAAAGCTTAACATAGGCACAAAATAATTTCCCTGCAGTTAAAGATCGACCTTACTGCTCTGTAGCTCACAATTAAATTTGTGTAATTGTCTGTGACCTTGCACTACCTAAGAATTTGTATTGAGTCACCCACAAACACAACACGCCCAATGCTTTTAAAATGCCATTGAATGCAGTAATGTTCCTATCTCCCTCTCTAAATGCAAGGGGCTGTGTAAGAAAATGGGAAACTGTAATTTAACATCGCGCTTCGAAGAATCGCAAAGAAGAAGAATGCAACCTATTACAATCACACTCACACTCATCAACAGCAACACTCCATTTACCATACAACATTGTCTTTGCCACTATTGTGAACATTTCCTTAAAGAAGAGTAATTTCATTGATCTGCTTCAGCTTAATGGCTTGGGAGCCCACGCTCTTTCATGTGATGATTCAATTATCACTATATATTTGGATAACCATTTGAGAGTCAACAGTGGCTGAGAAACTGTGGAATTTTCAACCCTACTTCAGAGCCATCAACAGCGACGAGAACTGCACCATTGCCTGTTTGAGCAGAGATATACTCTGACTCTTCAAAAACCACACAATTTAGTTAAGGCGGTCGCACACACAGTGGTTCACCAGAATGTTGCTAAAGAATGTAGATAAAGAAGAATCAGTTGACCAAAATTTGGAAAGGACTTTCCACAAGACAGGATAATTGCCTCATGATATTTCCCCACTCTTCAGAGCTGCTCTTTTGGGATAGCCGTGTCGAGCGCTCTCCCTCTCTTCCTTGCGACATGTCGCCTCCCATGTGACGATGCTCCAACGTGGGAGGAAAAACGTCGCGAGGGAGAGCGCTCGACACGGCTATCCCGAAAGAACAGCTCTGAAGAGCAACCACCATGAATCGAACCGTGAAAACCTACATCAGTACTTTTCCCCGCTGCGGTTTCATTATTAGGGTCGCAATCGCAGGAGCAGAGTGTCTAGAGGTGAGGGTTACGACGACACTGCAACCTGCCTGGATCCCCCGGTCAGTTTTGGTTCCTGTCCACGAAAGTACCGTTGGTTTAGATTAAAGCGGCCGAGGCTGTCACCAATAAACCCTGTGAGAATCGAGAAAATTCGATCCTTCCAAATGATGTCTACCAATTAACAGCATTCATTGCCTCATTTGCTCACTATTGATAACACTGTGAATAAGCTTGATCATGGGGATCAACTTTTAAAAATAATATCTAAATGTGATAATTTCTATACAATTATAATTTTATATTTTACTGTAAACGCAACCTTCTGCTTTACAGGCTCAGTGAGTTCCTCTACGTATCCACCACAAGCGCCTGTACAATGCACATAGCAGCACCTTTAAATTTGGCTACCGCTCCTCCTTATTTATCTGTCAGTGAAGAACATGCACTAGTAAACATACTTATGGATCACAAGGTCATGCAGACCCTTTAGAAATTCCAGGGCGATTACCTTAAAATGTCTTCAATTAATGTGCCCAAGATTGTTATTAGGTCATTAGCATTCCTTTATGGCTCTCCCAAGGCTCAGTTTGATTTATACTATTAGAATTTCCCCTGGAATACATCTGTGATGGTCTTGTTGAATGGTATTTCAGTAATCTGCATGCCCTGTCCATTTGAACTATTCTTCTCCTTCTGCATCGTCCTTTGAGCAGAAATGTAGGGCCAGCCTCTTCAATGCTCTTGCAAACGGACGGCCGAATCACTTGTCCACGAGTTTGCCCCAATCCAAGAAATACAAAATATCTCCGAACAGCCTTGAAATTAGCCTGTGCTACGGCAGCGAGCTCCACAGTATGATTTGCCCAAAGCCTTGAGCAAGAGAGTTCCTTCTTCTTCAAGTTGTGCGACAATTTGTAGGATACAGCCTATCTCTCTATGACTGGAATGCTGACCATCTCTCTTTTTAGCAAAGCAATGAATAAATAAGCTCACCCCTGACGTAACAATCCACCCCTTGTATTTTCAAAGCAAAAAGGGGAAATAAACTGCCATGAAAATCCTATAAATATATATGGCTATCCTTCACAGCTAGATTCAATCAGATACAAATAAAAACCTGCAGAATTGAAGTGCATTCCAAAAGTAATGACTACCTCTTTCCCAAACCAAAGCCAGTCTACCAAAGCCACCTCACCAGACCTTGGTTACCTCTGAGCAGACAACACCATCCCCCGTCATTAATACACCAAACATCTGCTAACGATGATCTATTAGAAAATCAGATTGCAAGAGTTGGGAAATTACAGAATTACCTCCTTTAAGATATATTTCGGGCAGCATCTTGCTTAATTGCATGCCTGACATTTATACGCATGGGCTCGCACACTATTTATTAGATTTGCTGTGTTAATATTCACACGCACTTTAACGCCCCTGATCTAACATAAGGGTTAAGAAGTAACACCGAGCCCTACTTGAAGAGGAGTGTACGCTTGACATCCCATTTCCAAATCGTTTTGACCACCTCCCACACGCTGCAAGCAGGGAACACAGCGCGTGTCAAGTTGCACTCTCACCGTCCCACTGACGAGCGTGGACGCGATCGAGTGCGGGTACCCATTGGGGACGTCGGAGGCCGTCACACCCACAGCCAGTCGGTGGTCCAGGCCTGTGTTACCTGAAACGCAGCACAAACCGGTGTCCGACCATCTCTCTTCATCTTGTTTTTTGTCACTTTTGTGCAATGCTGTGTGTAAACGGTTATTTTTGTTTTTGTTTGGTTAGAATGGTCTTGCCCGAGGAGTTCATTACCCGCCTTGTATGTGTGTTCTCCCCCTGTCTGCGTGGGTTTCCTCCGGATTCACCAGTTTCCTCCCACAACTTAAAAAAAATATCAATTAATTAGTTGGCCAATAACATCCTAATATATAAGAAGTAGTGTGTGGCAATATGTTGGCGCCGGCAAAACTACCTGGCTGCCTCCTCTACCTCTCTGCACTGTCCTCGAATGAGTACCTTCGACATTGAATGAATGTGCGCGTTGTAAATTTAAATCAATTATTAATATATTTATTTATTTATTTTTTGCATATTTGTGTGTTGCATGTGTTGCAGGAATCCTGTAAAGAGCTTGCACGCTCACTGGGTATTTTTCTGCTGTGATAATAAACATCTATCTATTGTCACCGTCATCTGATCATGAGCCGTTTCCGATTCACCGATGGAAGGTAGCATCCCCGCTGCCGTCTGTGCTGCCAACAGCGCTGCGCTGCCACACACCTATGTTAACTGGCACCTAAGTAAACTGAAATGACACAGTTCCCCGACCTGATTGTCGCCACCACAATTGAGCATGTTCCCTTCTCGTGGCTGCTGCGTTGTTTCTTGGTTTTGGTCTCATCACTTGCAAGTGAATTCTGTCTCATCTCTTTCCCATGTGTTTTCACCAGCAGTGCATCACGAAAGAATAAAACTAGCAGGAGCCCTGAACTTGTGGGGTGCTCCAACGGAGAGCTCAGCAGAACAGTCACTGCGTAACATTTTTTTAAGTTCCAATGCGCATTTTTCGCTTAGTTTTAGTTTCACATTTAACACGCACGTAGGGAACATTCAGTGCTCTGGTGGTGACCGAGAAGCATACAATGTCCTGACGGATGCACATGCTCAAGAGCAAAATGTCGGCTAAGGGACACATACTCGGAGTCTTTTGAGAACTGTGGGATTACACGCAACCACCTAGGATACAACAGGCACACGTGGCGGGGAACGGAAGTCACTGAAGAGGGTGCGAGATGCTCACCGTGACCCGAGTGCAGAGCAGCGCCGCCATATTGTTGTGGGTACCAGGCTTGGGGGGGGCGAGCGGGCGGGCCATCGGGCCGACCGTGCGTGGGCGCACATGCCTCCTGCAGCTGGGACCCCCCAGGCACCTGCACACGTGGGAGGGGGTCGCAGTAGGCCTTGACGCACGATGCATCAAATGATCTCTTTAATGTCCAACGCTTTCTTTCAAGATGAGGGGCCTCGACTGGCTCTGCTCTCATCATCCCTAAGCCTCAAAACGTGAACACACTCTGTGATCTTGTTTGAGTTCGTTTCTTGTTTTAAACTGTCAACGGGAGGGTGAGGATGGTACGAGAATTGCGTTTTCGGTACTTTGTCAGCTGACTGTATACACCTTGTGCTTTGAAATGACATCACGTGTGATGATAAAACAGCTGTTCGTTAATAGTCTTTTCACAATAATGATAAAGAGAAAAACGCCCATACTTGCACAATAACCAAAGTTCCCGGTGCTAATTGGATAAAACTACGTATAATAGTGAATGGTCACTAATGTATACATTGAAGGTGTTACTGGGTACACAATAGCTTTTCTATGTGCAAAAAAAATAGCAATTGACCCTACAGTCTGCTAAGACTATATGGGTGATCTTTGTCTTTTTCTATGCACAGAACATTGTTACTTCATTTTTAAAATGTATATTTCATGTGTGTTTTTCTCAAACAAAAGTCAATAAAAAAACATTGAGTTAACTGCTTCGGTTTAATTTGTTTTCTTTTATAATTCTGAGTTCCAGATGATATAATGATTTTATTTTCCAATTGATGGTCATTTCAGCGATAACTAACTCAAATATTTTAGAGCAGGTACAGTGTCACGCGAGCAAGTGGCAAAGCGTCACCGAAGCCTCACTACAGTAACACAGGCTGAATCGCTCACTTTTTATAGCCCATTAAATGGGCTAAACCACATTTGTCAATTTCTGGCATCTTTAGTCGTGTTCACGGATTTTAAGGAGTGAGGTATAAAAATGACAAATGCCCCACTGCCACTGTTATCCTTTCAATGCCGTGATTGCAGATTTTTGTTTATGGCTGTAAAATCAATAAAAGAAGGGCTGTGGTATTCGTCACGCAAGACATGCCGACCCGCATTAAATTCATTTGTGGTTTTATTTTGTCCGGAAATTGCATGCCTTACCTTGGCTAATTTTGAAACATTGTCATAGGCACCATAAATTATAATCGCATTTTTTAATTAATATATAATTTAACATACAAATTCCATTCATAATAAACCTGGCCTTTAAGTGCAACCTAGCCACATATGAGTACTGTATTGTGCTCATGTTCGGGTTTAAATGAAGATGCCATAGGATCAGTTACACCAGAGTATTTTAATAAGGTACTAGGAGTCATCATATGGCATCGACATGGAAAATGAAGTGAGTTACAATGTATTGCCGAAATACTCATCGGCATTGCTTATGTGTATAAAAAAAATCATTGTTTATATCACATTACAGGACAGATCAGATCAAGGTGCCAAACACATTTCCAAAGTAGGTCAGATCACAACGCAAGTGCAGTGACAATATCTATGTCGAGCAGCCAAGGGTGATAAGTGTGAAAGTAATGCAAGCTTGGAGGTTTTTTAATATACTCTGGCAATTTATCAATGTTTAAGAATCAACACCTGGTCTTGAAAGGTTCCTCTCGGTGGTGCTTAATCAGACCCTATCTTAAAAATTAACATGTGATGCACGGAGCCACAATGTGCCGGGACCTTAATGAGACTCTGCAATGCACGAACTTGCCATTACTCTAGAGTTTTTGTGAGGAGGGTTGGTGTAGGTTAAACCCGAGTTGGATTTCCGATCACGGCAAACACCAGTGACGATTTTCTGAACTAGTCAAGGGCCTCCCCTAGGTTGACTCAGCCTCAAAAGAGTACATGGTGTGGTGTGTAAATAGGGAGACAAAGGCGGCCGTGCATGGTGCTGGCAATCCACTGCCTTGTGTGCCATGCTGGGCTTAATATATGCTATAGTCTGTGAAGACTATACGGGGGAGATTTGATCTTTGTCTTTGTATCTTCTTCTTTGCGATTCTTCGAAGCACGATGGTCAGCTTCTGGACATCGTTGTCTTTCAGCTCGGCCTCGAAGTGTTTGGTAGAATTCGCAGGCAACACCAAGTATTACCTGACAGGGATCGCGACGTGAACGCTTCTACCTTGACCCCCAGAAAAAAAAGTCAAATTATATGCCCATAATATAAAAATGTTGGATACAGACATGAAAATTAACCAAAAACAAATCATTACTCAAATCCTCAAATGAAATTTAACTGGATTTATGCTTATTATATGAGAAAGTAACATTCATATTATAGTTTCATCTTCTACTGCGCTTGGCTCTTGACAATGCAGGCAGCTATCCCATGAGATACAACGGAAGGCATGCCAACCACTTGTCCATGTGCACATTGGATGATCTGTCGGGTGGTACACCCACAGAAGGAAACCACACAGCTCCGACATACATTCGTGACCTTCTGCAGTCACCCTCTACAACACGACAACTACGATCCTCCAATACACGCTTGCTGTTTGTTCCCAGGTCGCGCCTCCATTCCATGGGTGACAGAGCCTTTTCGCGCGTTGCCCCAAGACTCTGGAATGCTCTTCCACTGGAAATTCGTTCAGCGCAGTCCTTGAACTTCTTCAAATCTAGTCTTAAGACTTATTTGTTCCGTAAAGCCTTCAAGCCGTCCTGTCAGGACTTCTGATGCGGCTCGGCGCTGTCGTGCCAGGTTGTTGGCTCTCTTCATACCTGCACCTTTTTGGGAGCATTCGTTCCTTCCTCTGGCACCTTTTCAGAAGCATTCGTTCCTTCCCCTGGCTTGGATTGTTGGAGTGGGTTATCGGTGCCGTGCCGAGATGTTTTCTGTCTCCCCCGTTGTCTCCCCGTTGTTGTAGTGCCGTTCTCTCAAAAAAAAAAACCCCAAAAAAAATTATTGCTGATTTTCCGTGCTCCGTCGTTGTTGACATGTCGTTCTCTCTGCAGCTCTGTGCAGCGCTTTGTGACCCTCGGGTGAAAGGCGCTATATAAATGCTATTATTATTATTATTATTATGAAAACATGTTAAGTGGGAAAAAACGTAGTTACTATTAACATTCTAAATGGCACAGGAGGCACCGGTATGGGAATATGAAGACGCCAAGTTGGGTTCGACTTCGTGGGGATGTAGCGGCTAGAGGCCTTTGCATAAGGAGCCTCAGCAAAGGTTTTGCATGATTAGAGCCCATCAGCCACAGGCCACAAGAGAGGGGGAGAGTGTCTGGTTAATTAACATCGCGATAACAAACACCTGCCACCGATTAACCTGCTGGTGCCCCCACTGGGAAGGCAAACCGGAGAATGTACTTTATCACAGTGGCTTGCCACAATGTGTCATCAGCGGCCCTTCAATGTGCTGCTATACTGACCTGTCACAACGCACCGGTAAGCCGTGCCAGGTCAGTGCAAATCAACTATGGACTTCCGCAAACACACCGCCACATCCGGTGCGATTCTCTCCTCGCAATCTAAAATCACGATCACTTGGCATCGGCAGAAGAGGTCAATTCTGCCATCACATCCCTCGGGCTTAACCGAGAGCGATTAATAATAACCAGCTCCGCACCACATGACACAGATATTCTAGAAATTATTGACAAACACACTGCACTCGCGGGGTGTGCAGGAGGAGTCGGCGCCGCGTTGGATCCAAGCCATCGGCCGTTAAGGCACGGGTGCCGCATCGCGGGCCGCAGTAATCGTCCTGCGCCCCTCACAGCGGGTCACACGGAGCGAGGAGCCCCCCCCCTCCGCGACCCCCCCGCGAGCCGAAGTCGCGCTGCGCCGCCGTCGGATGCGCCATTCATCAAGCTACTCCCTATTTGCAAGTAGCTCGGTACCACGGATCCCTCGAGTCAACGCAAATCACGATGCGCCGCGCATTAAAGGTGCGGCACAATACATCTCTTACACGTCACTTGTTTCCTTTTTATCTCCCGCGAAACAGAACAGCACGATGGAACGAAAACACGCGTGCCTGATTATAGTCCACTTGGCTGCAGGCACGTTATTACATGGCTAAAGCAACGCAGGGATGTGGGCAGTGGAAGAACACGTTGGGATTGCATTCATCTAAGCTACGTTGTTATGCAGAATTTGTTTATTGGGGCTTATTGTTTAATTCCGTAAAAATATGGTTTAGAGATTAGTTATCATTCGTGGACAAGGTTTTATGCATGAGGACATTGTGGTAGGGGAATGCAAATTAGGGATTATAGAAAATCAGGCTCATGGGGGTGATGGATAGGGTTCACGAACAGGGAAGGGTTAGGAGTTTATACGTACACGTGCTTGTATATGTGTGTTTAATTAAACGATTTAGCAGTGTTCTGTTAACTTAATTTGGCATGCCCCACCATAATCCAGGTTTCTATGTTTAGATGCCATCAGATGCCTGCAACAAATAATGACTTACTTTGCATTTCAAGAGGGAAGAGTGGTTAAGATTTAAAACTTGATCATTGCTAGAGACATCAGAAATGAATTATTCAAATTGTCCCCCTGCTCAAATTAATGTAGGGTGCCATTCATCTCTCTTGGTGGTCATTAGCCAGTGATGAAATATCCACATTGTATATGGCAGGGGGCAGTATATCATCATTATCAGTACACACTCAATCCTGTACAACGTCGCGGGGGGCCAGAGCCTATCCCAGCAGACACAGGGTGCAAGGCAGGGCTGTAATCAGGATGGGACGCCAGTCCATGACAGGGCACTGGGAGTAATTTAGTCGGCAGGCCGATAACAGCAGACTCTATGGAGACTGTCTTAAACTTGAAGCTCTTCTTTGATGCTCTCTTCTTTATATCTACTCCGTGGTAAACTCCAATGGGTTTTCATTTCACAAGCTTTGAAATCTAAGATGAGAATTCTAGCCGCAGTATCACCGGACCAGCTTAGGGGTTATGCGAGCCGTGTTGTGTTAGGTTTCCCAGGCCAAGAGTTAGACCATGGAAGGGTTTAAGGGGTTTATACGTAAAGACGTGCGAGGTGAGGGGTTGTGACAGCGACCAAGACAAAGATCCCCTGTACAGCCTTAACACACTGCTGTGGTGAGTGCCGTTAGCAAGCAGCCCCTATGAAGGCCGACACAACACACGATAGGGTGGGTGGCCAGCGCCGTGCCGGTGCCCGGCCGCCGGGTGATGAGGACACCAGGGGCAGCACACACCTGGGATGGGCCTTTGTCTGTGCTGTACATCATCGACATCTCCCATCCAGGGCCGCCCCCTCCTCGCCTGCTTCCCCTCTCGACAGATGACGGCGGCGAGATGTTGAGTTGATGCAGAGCCCCCTCTGCCTCGCCTGGAATTGGACACCCACCTGGGCCCATCATTCCTGTATTTCCACAACCACATACACGCCCACGCAAACACCAAGACAAATCAACGGCTGATACGAAAACACCGACAAGGATTGCAGCGTAAAAAAACAATCGAGCATGTGCGTACGTGGCAGAAAACCCCCTGCCGTGTGTCTAGTTATGAATGCAGCCTGATTTACTTCACGCTTTCCTCTCAGAAAAGATGGAGATTATTGCATCACCCAAACACCATGTTTGGCAAAAAATTCTTGATCTCATTATCAGAAACCGCTTAATCCTGTACAGGGTCGTGGTGAGCCAGAGCCCATCCCGGCAGGTACAGGGCGTAAGGTAGGGCTACACCCAGGATGGGACGCTAGTCCATCACAGGGCACGGAGGGCAATTTAGTCAGTAGGCCAAATAACCTATGCAGCATATCTTTGGACTGTGGGAGAAAACCGGAGAACCTGGCGAAAACCCACGCCGACACGGTGAGAACACAAAAAACTCCACACAGAAAGGCACTCGAGCCGGGATTTGAACCCGGGACCTTCTTGATGTGAGGCGGCAGCACTACTCACCACGCCACCGTGCCGCCCCTCAAAAATGTCTTTGCCAAAGAAATCATGCAGGCTATTTGAGATTATGTTTTGGGTGCTTTCTCATACAGGTTCTTAAGTGAATCATCAATGGCTTCATGGGGGGGGGGCGGCAATATCAAAGCTACTGAAAGGTTAAGGAACGTTAATTATCATATTAAATATGTTGCAATGAACATAGACCTGAGGTGTCAGCGGGGGACTGTGAGGAACAAAGGGTGTGGACATCACCGCATTTAGCTTGCCCCTTCTCATTCAGTTGACTTTGAGCACTGCTCTATATTCATCAAAATTCATGCATAGTTTAATCGGCAAGCACATCCATTCCAAGGGATGTTATTACAAAATGAAATTACATTTTGTTTAGGTTAGATTTTATTTCTTACCTCTAAGCAAACATACTTTCCAATGTAAATGCAGAACATTGTTTATATATATATACCTGCTGTATTTAGACCAGCAATTTTTAGATCAGCAATTATCACACACACATACAAGCCACACCGTGACTGAGGAATCTTGTGCCCAAATCCTCATTGATGGATTTCAAATACTCAGATGGCTGTTAAGCGATCTCCATGGCAACACAGAGCAACAGGAAATTACCATTTAATTGGGAAGCATCCACGCATGACGCCCCCCCCCCCGTCAGCTCCCGCCTAGCCTACCCACTGCCTTCACCCCCCCCAAACCAGTGAGGTGTTTGCAGAAAGAAAGGCATGCATTTGGTATGACGCTGTAGCTGGACTCGAGTGCCACTCCGCCGCTAATGCAAATTAGGAAACATTTTAAAACAAAATAAAAAGTGACTATTGCAAAAAAAACCAACAACTGATAAACTAAACATACGAGAGGCAATGACAAGATTAAGTGCATCTCAATGTGGCCCTTGATGATATATCTATGGCTACGCTACCATCGGTGAATATCAACGAGAACGAGGCACGCACAACAGATGAACAAACCTAAGTTATAATATGCAAGCACTGCGATAAAAAAACCCCTACATCTCTGTTTAACAGAACGAATGTCAAGTGCACCAAACGCATTCATGCTCACGCATTCATGCCCACACACACACAAATACCAGAGCCGTCGTTTGGCCTGGCGCATTTACACATGTCCACGCGTGCAAAGCATCACAGTGTTTTACTGGGGCAGTTAGAGGGCGCGGTATCGTTAAACATGCCATGTCAGAGCAACCACTGCTCAATAGACAATCAATAGTGGCAACGTCACAGCAGTCGGTCAGCGATGGCGTTTTTCCGAAACGTCACCGGGATCGGTCAATGGTGGCGCTTTGTACATCAGGCGAGGTGACTGGCAAAGTGCAGTAAATGTGAAACAAGCCACTTCCAAAAGCAATTTCCAAAAGTGCTACGCTCCATGCTAACCATGCGGAATAACCGCGTAACAACGGTCAATTACTAAATTATGCTGTTAGACAGTGCATGGTTAGTCTGTGCACTGTTCGAAAATACTGTGGAAAATTGAACGGAAATTACACAGTTGGCGTTGCAACCTTAAATCGTTCAGTTTTAAGGAACAGAATCTGAGTGGTTGAATGCTCCTTAAGCTGTCGCAGTGAATGTGTGCGTGTGTGTGCAGCCATTCAAGAGTGCGCAATGTGTGTGCATGCACACATACATGCACACACACGCTAATAAAGAAACCAACAAAAGATGTCCCAACAGATATGAATGGAAGATTTCCCATGTCGTCTTAAGAGATTGCTGAGTGAGTGCTATTAGCAAACCCCTATTAGGGTTAACATGGCACATGCTGGGAGGGTTCTGCACCGCATCATACTGAGCCTCGTTTGTATTGCTACCCTTCCCTGTGCAGAGTTGCCAAATGGAAGGCCTGAGTAAGGCTTGGGTTTATTTTATATATGTGGGTTGCCATGAATTGAACTCATGTTGGTGGCATCAGAGTATTTCCACTAAACACTGCCCTAGCACACGTAACATGAAGCACACAAGCACACAGACACTGCCTCAGCACGCTAAATCATGCGTGTGCCCACACATCGATTGCATTTGGCCTCACGCCGAATAAGCACAACGACCATGACCCAGCAGCTCCCCAATAGACATTACGACCACTTTTACGTCCGCACAGGGAATCAAATACGATCAACAAGAGGCAGGATGTGTGCGCTCGTTTCTTCCGCCTCTCACGGAGCGAACATAACAACCCTGGCTTAGACCGCCCTTCCCATCCTCATGCTCCTGACTCCAATCCCCACCTGCCCTCGTTTCATCATACATCCCTACCCTTTCATTACTGCTCAATTAGCTCAAGTGCGCGGCACTGAGCATGAAATAATAGCCGTCTAAAAATAACCCTGTTGTTGAACTCGTTAACATCTTGCGGAGTCCCGATGTATCCAAGAGCAACGGATGTCCCTGAGGGCCAATCATTATCAAGAGAAATAATTGCCGCGTTAGCACCCAAGCAAGGGAAAAATATCAATGCCATTATCAGTGGAAACACAAACATTGGATTGCGACTATTTAGCCCAAAAGCAATATCATCCGAGCTCGGTACAAGAGATGCTGCTGAGGCAGAGATTTACAAAAGGACATTTTAGAAATTCAGCACTGTACCTGGAACTTGAGTCTAAAATATGGGCCATGACATCTGCAGAAGACTACATAAGCTCGATGATACAAATGTCCCTGATAATGTTTCTGAGAGGCAAAATATGAAAAGATGGAGGTTGGATCAGCCCCTCAACCCAAGATTAAAGAAAAATATAACCCTTAAAATGTTCAGTTGCCTGTGGGGAAAAATTGGATACATTTATACATGTAAAAAAAATATATAGTTTTGTCATGCAGCAGTTAACCTCTGTGGCTGCTTAACAGGACACTTCAGTTGACTAGCCTGAAGAGTAGGAAAAGGACATCTCTTTCCAAATAAAGTTTACTTTGTTTAACTAGGTAAGATCTAATGTCAAAAATTGACAACTTCCATTGCGCCGTGAAGATAATAATAATAATAGCATGTTATATAGCGCCTTTCACCCGAGGGTCACAAATCGCTGCACAACGTCACAGAGACGAGGACGGTTTCATTTAAAACAGAGACCTGACAAGCACAAAGACGTTTATTGCGAGGAGGGGGCTCATGATGTGCCATTTGCAGAATCGCTCACGCCATGTGCGCCTCCTAATGTTAATGAGCATAACATCATTGTGCCTAATAACCCTGAAATGGGTTGCGAGACCATGTATGCGAATATTGCATACTTAGCAATAGGGAGTATGATGCCATTTTTGTTATGGCTGAAAATGAAAAAATGTTATATACTTTGCAAAAATATGAAACTAAAACATCGTAACCATCAATATTATTTAATGCATTGCTAAACAAAGGTTTGTCGATGCTTCTACCACTGTTCAACTCACTCCTAGAGGGATCCCAATTCATCACTCCATCTCCTGTTTGTTTGACCCACTGTGCATGTCCTCCCATATGCTGTTTCATTGCTATTACTATCGATTGTAGTGTCTACTTGCAATATATTCTGCCAAAACTAATTTTCTTTTTTCAATTGTAAATGTGATGTCTTAGATTTTACAATAATATAAATCCATGCGTGCCCGTTCTGTTTCTTCCAGGAAATTCAATCATTCTGCTTTTTGTGCATTTCACTTGCTGTAGTGGGTTTGTACTCATTGATAATGTGTTTCAGCCATCTGTCATAGGTAGGCACACGTTGATTATTTTTTGATCTAAGTACACAATTCTGATGACATTTCTATTTTCAAAGGCACTCAAATCTTTGAAGTAAGAGTGTATGTTGTCTGCACAAGTATATTGTTTTTATTGACAAAAGGCTGCCAAACGATTTTTTTTTACAGATTATTGACGCATGCTGGCTCACAGTAATTGCTTTTCATTTTCAATATGGTTAGATTATAGTTAGAAATTGTATTTGCATTTAGAGTTTAGCGCTCAGGATGTGTTCCTACAGAATAGAACTAACTTCTTCTTCTTTGCGATTATTCGAAGCACGATGGCTAGCTTCTGGACATCGTCGTCTTTCAGCTTGGCTTCGAAGTGTTTGGTAGAATTCGCAGGCAATACCAAGTACTACCTGACAGGGATCGCGACGTGAACGCTTCTACCTTGACCCCCATAGAACTAACTGAAACAACAATAAAAGGGATCACTGAAAGAAGAGAGTGTAAACAAAGATGACAGCACTCAGTAAGTGTGTACTAGTACCTTTTGGATTTCATTCTGGATTTGCTTAAATTTTTTCGTAAAAATATGTACCTCCAGGGCAATGAGCGCTATAACGAATCAGCGTTGTGCAGGGTCGCTTTAAGCAGAATCTTGAGTGTAGTGTGTCTTGGTACAGGGGTTCTCAACATTTATCACCTCAAGGCCCACTTGGCCAACTTGGGTATGGTCTCCACAGACTACTAAGTGGCGCTCGTGACCCACTCATGGGTTCCGACCCACTCGTTGAGAATGCTGGTCTTAGTAGACTTGATGGTTGAATGCCCTTGCCCATGCATGTGTGTCTTCACCTGCGTGCATGCGTGTATATATACATGCGTGCTGTACCTGACATAGGAGTGTGCGTGTGAAAGCTGGCGCCCTCGTGGTGGGAAGGTGGCATCAGCGACGTTCCGTTGGGCATCACGTGCTGCAGGCCATGCCCACCGGGGCCTGCCACCCTCCCTTGGCTGGGATAATGCCCAACGTGACCCAGGGGCCCCTGAGTCGAAAAGTGGCCACGGTTGCCTTGGGATGAATAATTCCCTGGCGGCCCATGACCTGGGTGCATTGCATATTGGCCCTGCACACTCTGTGTGGAGTAGTGGTCCATGTGTCCTGGAGGCCAATGATGATACTGCATTTGGCCTCTGGGCACATTCTGTGGGTTCTGCTTTCCATGTGCTGGGTGCCGGGCTGGGCCAGTCAAACCTAACACATCAGAATGCAGCAAGGGTTAATATACGGTTGGTTATACGATGTATGTAACAAGAATATCCGATAACAACAACACAATTTCAACATATAGCTACAGGGCGACCATATCTGGGCAAAACTCTATATATATCACTGTTACGTCTCACCTAGACTCTTGTTGGGTGTTGTGTGTTCCTCACATTGCTGTGTGCGTTTGTCGTTGTTATGTCTTTGCCTAGGATTTCTGTGACGCACTGTTGTTGCGTTTTTGCCGGCGCGACGCGCCATCCGGTAGTGACGTTATTGGTAGTGCCGTCACTGTCGTGGGTTCAGTGGTCAGAGGCTGCCATTTTGAACACGCGGCTGTTGTTTGTGAACCCAGGTACAGCACACTTAGACAGCGACGTTGAGTTGTGTGACGTGGTGAAACGTGAATTAAACGGGGATGAAGTTAGGTTGTAATCCTAATTCTTCCTGGTTATGCTGCCTGTATAGCTTAGCGGCGCACTGCTCGGCTAGACAGAACAATCACAGCTCAGTTAAAAGAGTCACATGATGAGGCCCACAGACAGATGACCAATACATTCACTTACAATTGTAAGACATTTTTAAAAACATTTCCTGCATATACACATAAAAAAATGCCACCACATAATTGCAAAAAAACACATCAATGGTTATTGTATGCATCATATTCTACTGTACTTTACTGCTGTGGTAGATTCAACAAATTTACAGTTGAGATTTTGTGGACAGACATGCGCAAGGAAAAATGTTAAATGGGCTAAGCCACAAACAGGTCAAGGGTCAATACAAGACACTTGTCCTCACGTGACCACAGCAATGACATCACCACATGTTTAGAATGTATACTTTTTCCAATCACAAATTTGACATTCTAGATTATTAAATAATGGGCAAATTGCTAACATACCCCTAACAGTGAAAATGTAATGGTATAAAAAGAATGACCGAGTGATGGATAAGAGTAACTTGACAGAGTAACTTATGTGATTTAACATTATAAGTAGATGCAACCTACCGTAGTGATGCTGATTGCCTGGACTGTTGTTGGTCCCCTCCCTGAGATCCGGTGTCCTGAGATTCATGGACATGCTTGGGAAAGATGTAAGCAAACACAAAGATACAGAAGCAGATAAGTGACAAAGAAAGACACGGACCATGAGACGTGGGTTTGATGGACCCGGGGCAGTACGGGACAGAGCCAACAGGTCTCGAAATGCTCATGGGTAATGCAAAATGTATCTCAGTTACGCTGATATTTCCACGGCACGTGTAATCTTGTTGCATATTAACTAAATGAAAAGAAAACAAGTCATTACATTGTAAACTAAATAATGCAAATGTAGCTCATAAGGGTGTGTGATGGGGTGCGAGATGAACCAACCTAATGCAAATCTAACCACGGCTTGGGTTAGTTTAAGTTTAAAAATAACTTTCCAATGTTCCATTGCCAGACAAGCCTCATTATAAGTGGCATTACATTTACAACCACCCCTAAGGTGATAATATCAGGCAATGATTTAACACAGGCCTACGTGATCATTTCAGGAGAATCTACTTGTTTCTCGTGGACACGTTGCCAACATTAAACGGAAGCAGAGCAGACGCCTCTGTCTTGTTTAATATAGGGCAGGATAGTGATGTAACAATTAGTGTAGTGGGGGCTATAATGCAATTTCCACCATTACATCTCTGAACTACTGTGTTTGCAACACCTAGCCCAAAATACTACGTCTGAAATGTTTAGTTTAGAAAAGCAAAGCACTAATACAGGTTGTCAGTTATAGTCATCAGAACCAATGCTTGCACTGTATTCCGTTTACACCTTATCTACAAGAGCAGGCAATGTTGAACGTACCGAAAGCACTTTTTCCTTCACATTTTTATCTCATCGCGACCAGTGCAGTTTTATACCCTCAATCTTATTTCTGAACATTAAACGAGGCAGTTTGTAAAAAGGGGCCAACTACAACAGGACTTGGGTACATCCTCCCCTGGGTTGTTGATCACATACAATACAAGCGGAAATACAAAGTTGTACACATTCTATTAGGCTGCTGAGAAAGAATATCATATCCACACCCTACAGGAATATACAACAGGAAAACAAGTTGCTTTCATTATTTTACAAGTCTGCATCCCAGTGTCCCAAGGCCTCAACAAAGTCTCTAATAAGGACGCCTGTAGCGTCATGTCTGTCTGTCTGTGTGTCCGATTCTGTGCAACCATATTCAATTTTGACTGGTACTGTGTCGAATGTGTGTTTGGGATGCGGTATTTGCAGTGCCAAGCTGAGCAACAACACGCTTCCCCAGACAAAGTGCAAGTTTTAATTAAGATGAACCCAAAGCCCTGGCAGCTTGGACTCTGTACCACCGCATCCAAGCAGTTGCCACGTAAGCGCTGTCTTGACTTCATAGGCTGACAATGCGGGGAGCGCGGCAGCGTAGCAGACGCTGTCTACTTATGACACGCCAGTGCATTACGCAGCCACGTAACAAAGGTTTCAATTTAGAAATCACCCGTTTCCTAACAATTAGTTTGTCAACTTTCCAGTGTCATCTGATGGCATGTGACGCAAATAAGCTTTGTTCCCTTGTTGCAAGGAGAATGCAGCACCACTCTTAACTCGAGCTTACTCAGCAGCACAGAGCCATCTGCTCGTGCACATGCGATGTACAATTAACAGACATGCACCCATCTTGCATGTGACATACAGTTAGCCCATGTGCAACCAACATGTGATATAAATTTAACGTGCATGTAACTTGCACGATACCTCTCAGTAATATATATGGCATGCGCATAAAGCTCACGGTAATTTGGATCCTACAGAAGTCGTTGTTGACATGTCGTTCTCTCCGCAGCCCTGTGCAACGCTTTGTGACCCTCGGGTGAAAAGCGCTCTATAAATGCTATTAATATTATTATATACTGGTTTATTCAACAATAAGGTTTCACCAAATGACATCTCATTCGCAGATGATGTACAATGCAAGATAATATACGCACACTAGCATATGTCTGGCTAGACGCCAAATCTCAAAATCATAAATATCCCACGTAGGCTGTTGTGTCAAGTGCTGTTAGCAAGCACCTATGTAAGCTGGCACGGCACACGAGGGGGTGGATGGCAAGCACCATGCCCATCTGCCTGTCTCCCAAGTATTGATGCTTATACACTGTATCAGACATCTATTTGAGGCTAAGTCAACCTACGGCAGGCCCTAGACTGATTCAGAAATGTATCACTGATGTTCGCCGTGGACGGCAATCAAACTTGGGCCGGAAGATTCATAGCACTGCGTGCTAATCAGTGTGCCACCACTACCCATATTTTAGATACAAACAAGCACACATGCAATAATCTACACACAAAAAGATACACTGCAGCACATGCGCACACGTAAGTTACACAAACACAAATCTTTTTTTAGAGCCACATTACTGTCAACTGCTGCCTAATCAGATACAGGATCTATGAAGCCCATCAATTTCAGAGTGCAGTTCAGAGGGTCACATCACTCAGAAATGATCCAGTCTATTACACACAGCAGAGTGACTTTTTGTTGTAAAAAAAAATGTGCTGCTTCTACTTAATAATATTGTTATGTTTGCTACCCAGGAAAGCCTCACCACATCTCATACATTTTCCAGAAGCGTGCCGCCAAGATTTTGCAGTGGTAGGCAATGATGACTTTATATATAGAATATATAGAATAATTATTTGATAAATTAAGAATGAGAGACATTGCATAATAACAAAGAACTGTGCTGCGCTGTATGTTGTTCAGTGATCCAAAGACATAACATATGTAAAGAACATGATGGAGGACACTGAACAATTTCTGTAATAACTAATAAATGTTATTTCTCAAAAAGTGATTTAATTGTTCTCGGTAAAGCCACTTATGCCGCACCCTGTATATGCCAACTGAGTAAATTTAAGGTATTTTTTTTTGGCCAAAGTTGGGCCATGATGCCTGCACACAATTGCCTACTCTTGCGAACAACATCACGGTATCTTTAATGTGCACTGCAAAGCCGAGAACACGTATCTTTTTGGGTAATACATGTTACTGCAACCACAGTATTAATTAGGGCGGTCGCTGGATCCATACCTTCAACTGCCACAAGATGAGGCTACACATTACTAAGTGAAGTTGCTTTGCCTTAATAATAAGATGACCATGCATGTCAATACAGTGGTCACTCGCTTTACGATGGCCTCACAATAGAATTAAATCACTTTACGATATGCGCGTGAGCATGGGTGGTGCAGCAGCCAATCAGTGATGCTACTTGGATAGCTTCTCAGCCAATAGCAGCGGTTTTTAGTGTTTACATATTAGTGGTTACGTCTCCTTTGTTTAAAACACGTGTGTGCTGCTGTTACTGTACTAAGGTATCATTAGTCTCACTTTATGATGGTTTCCACATTGTGATACGTGTTCTGGAATGGATTAATATCGTGAAGCGTTGCTACACTTCAATCACTGTGAGATATCACTACACCTCCAGTATGGGCTGCAGCTCAATCGTAAGCTTTTGCTACATCACAATTAACGTGAGCTGTTAGTTCAACCACAGTGAACTGATGGTAAATTTAGCGCACGCTGACATCTGTAAGCGCAACATTTGACACATCATGACGGGAAAGAATCCCAAATATTCTGCATCTTCACGTGTGGTCAAGCCACACAGTCAAAACATGCACACAATTGGACGTATGGACGGTTAACCTGATGATAGTGTTCCCTACATTTTTCATTCAGGCTTTATTGGGTATACTGTTTCCTCCAATGCAATCCATCCATGCGTGTCAAGGTTTTTTTCACCCAACTTTCCCTTGAGAGGTAGATATTGTGGCTTGATAAACTCTCGGCTCGTCCTCAACAAACGCAATTGACCAACTAATCAATACAAGTGGCAGAATTTAACAGGACCTAAACACACACGCATGCACGCCCGAGGCGGCTGGTTACAGCCCATCGTGTACCACAGGGACCTGACAAAGACAATGCAAGGGCAGCGTTTGTCAAGAGACATGCGCTTTATCGGCACTAATGTCCTTCCTCTCCTATGTAGTGACATCTTTGGCAAGCTAAACTCACAATTATATGCATAAGCTGTGCCACCATTTAGAGCGTCTTGGACCCCAACACACGTGTTATGCTCATCACCTGCCTCTGTATGAGGCGGGAAAGGTGCAGCCCTCCGATTATTTTCTAGCAACGCTTACTGGCAGAAGGACCTCCAGTAGAGAAAGCTCTAAAGAGCCCCCTCCCTCGAGGGCATTTGGCCTACACTTCCACTCTGGCCAGACAACTTGAAAGAGTTAGGAATACCCCCACTTTATCAAACAATACTGTGGTGTTCCCATTTATACAGCTGGGTGATAAGGCGCTCGGGGGATTGAAGAAACTTCGCCATTTTTTCACCGCTGTGCTGGGAGATTGCACCTGCAATCTCTGAATTCCAGGTCCAGCACATTAACCGTTAGACCATGGCAGCATTACCCCTCTATGTATTACGTGCAATATGGTCTGCCTTCAAAAAGGTATCTATGATCTCAAAACGGTTATCACTTGATTACAGATAAAGAACATCAATGCATTATAATAATAATAATAATAGCATTTTATATAGCGCCTTTCACCCAAGGGTCACAAAGCGCTGTACAAGGGCCGCGAAGAGAACGGCATGTCAACAACGACAGAAAAAAACAAACCAATAAAAAACCAAAGCAACAAAAATAAATGATTAAGGCTGCTTCAAATACACTGAAAGGTCGTGAAACTGGCAATCTTAAGAGCGGTAAAAATCTGCCAGCGTCCCCTAAGATGGCCGTCACTTCCTTAAAGACAAACACGGAGGGGGACAGGGAGGGAGGGTGAGTGACAGGGGGAGACATAGGGACACAGAGACAGGATCACAGAGAGACACACACGAGGGGGAAACAACGCCAATCCAAATTAAACAATCAACATTGAAGCACAAGAACACACACATAGACACACGCAACAGCAAAGAAAAAAAAATATGGACAACCATGTGTATGTGCCATGTATCCACGATATATGCCGTGTGCCACGGGAAGCTTGTGCATACCTCTGTCCAGTGGGCGATGCTCCATGCGATCTCTGAGCATCTGACTGCCAGGGCTGGGCCACTGATGCGGCAAACTGTGCAGAACATTTGCGACATTAAGAAGAGACGATGGGGTGGGGGCAGAGAAAAATAGAATCATTTTAGGATACGAAAAAAGTCTGCACTATTAAAAGGTAGCAGGTTCCTTGAACGCTTGCTACTTTGATGTGTGCAAGTTAAAAGATGTTTTAATCATGACTATGAAGTCAATTATTTATACCTTCCCCCAATGGAGATGTAGCAATTAATAAGTCATGCAGCACTGAAAACACCTGGCATTACACATGAATAGAACTGTAATTATATACTCACCAATACAGGACTTTTCCGCACACATGGGTAATAATTGTACGTAAACTTATAAATGGGCAAATACCCACAAACGGACAAAATTGCAGTAATATTTACATGGAAAACATAAACACACACTTGTTCACACAAAGGCAAGGATGCACAGTTATACACATTCAAAGCATCTACTGTGGGTGAACAGAAACTGAGATCATACCAGCAAATCAACGTGCAGTGACTTATAGGCGATTCTTCAAAACATGTGTCACCACTACCAACTAGCGAACCCTGTGACCCCCCCTTTGACTGACTAGCCTTTCCAGTCATGGTACTAGTGGACAAACAGCATGCCAACCATTCATAGCACGACCAACAACATCCAGTTTTAGTATCTGTTCAAATCTCTACATCCTTTTCCACTTCCATATCTATATTTTACCTCTTTTCTCTCACACAGCCTTGTCCCTCTCATGTTAACACTACACAACCTGTTTCCCATCATGAAGGCATCCACGTTTTCTTATGGCCACAATACATCCAAAATGCAATAACTAATCAACACAAGCATTAAAAATATCCCCGTTGCATATCTACTCTTCCTTAATGATGGGTCCCACACCCGTTAGTGATGGGGACTCTCATGATGGCTGCAATGAACTCATGCTGTCAAACAACTGAGTGAGCAGAATGAGGAGGCCTTGGATAAATAAGGGAGATGGATACAAAGGGGTCTGATGGGAGTCAGACTTGGACTCTGATCGGGAGTTGATGTGGGCTGTAATTGGGCTGGTGCATGCACTTGTGCAATCAGGCGCTCGTAAATGACGGCAAATTACAACTTTATTGTTGCAAAAGGAGATGTGGCCCCTGCTGACTAATGATCGTCTAATTAGCTGCAACCACCATGCAATGTGAATCAGGAGGGACCAAATGGCCGCGTGCATGCACGCCACCCAAATGCACAGCTGTACACGCAGACACCTGTGCATGTAAAGTGGGCAAATTTTAGTTAATATTTGTTAACACCGGCAGAGTGTACACATTCGAATGTCAAGTCAGTTAACAGAACCAATTTGTCTAAACTAATATCCATAATTAGTTTTAATCCAATGCTGTTTTATACGGTATTTGGGCAAAGTGTTATTTGCATATGTGCATTTACTTTCAAGAAATATATTTTTCAATGGATGTATTACAAGTCACATTATTCTAATTGGAATCTGTGGATCTGTAGAGGTTGTTATGATTATTGGAGATGCATGCATGCATTATAAAAGCAGCTCTTAAAAAACAACTGATTGAATAAACAATGCTTGTATTTATAATAGACAGGTGGGATTACCTATGAAGATGCTTACGCCGCTGGACAGGCGTATGTATTAGCAGGCCAGTATTATTGTAATAACTGTCACGAGAGATTTAAAGCTGTGTCTGCACGAGGCCAGATACCCTGGGCATCTAATGGAACCGAGCGAAGAGTGGCAAGACTCAGAACAGCTTGTCATGGTGTGAAGAGAGTTGATATAACCTTAGTGCCTTAAAACTATGATCAGTGTTGCTGCTATATCAGCCGACCCACATTGCACAGTGACCAAAAATGATTTCGAAGGGGCTTAGTCATTGAAACAAAGCGAGAGACCCTAGCGAGCACACAGCAATTTGTCTGATGTAGTGGTTGCTTTAGAGGTGATGAAGACCTTCACTAAATGGTGGTTGTGCTGTGGGCCAGCACATTTGCTGGGCCGGTGTCCGGACAACCAGCCACACATCCTCCACAAGAACTCATCTCAGCAGTGAGCCCTGAATATTTTAAATAAATAAATAAATAAATTATTACCATCCATCGCGGTGATGTGAAAAGAGGAAGCAAGTAATTTATACGTACTATTACTGACAGTGCAGTGTGTGTTGTTCCGTGGCAATTGGTCCTGGAAGGCTCACTTCTGTGTTCACATTACTGCAACTAATCTCATTATATGATTCAGGGGAGGGTTAAACAATTACGTATGAAAGTATCCAAAAGGAGCATTTTCGCAGCAAGTCCCAATTATTGCAACATTTTCACGGAACCTTAGGGATAGGGTGATTCAATCCGTGGTGTTCCCACAATTTCATATTCATACTTATATGCAATTTAATAAGTTTGCAGTTGGGAATGAGAGTATAACTGTAACAGCGGTTGGGAGTGCACACACACCCACCAGCTTATGGTTTTATTACGTTTCAAAAGGTGTCTCAGCTACAGGAGAATTATAATCATTACCAGTTTATGGAACACAGACACATTTGCACAACATATGCATAATGCTCACAAATGTAGATGAGGCTCCACATTCAAGCAGTTTACTATTTTGTAAAAATGAGACAAATTGTAGGTGTTGGAGATACGTACATTTCTGCATAATATTAAGTGACGGCCATCTTAGGGGACGCTGGCAGATTTTTGCCACTCTTAAGATTGCCAGTTTCACGACCTTCCAGCGTATTCGAAGCAGCCTAAATCAATTAATTTTTGTTGCTTTGGTTTTTATTCGTTGTTTTTTTGTCGTCGTTGACATGCCGTTCTCTCCGCGGCCCTTGTGCAGCGCTTTGTGACCCTCGGGTGAAAGGCGCTCTATAAAATGCTATTATTATTATTATTTCATGCCACCACAAACTACTAAACTGAGAGAAGTCAGTGTGTACATTTACCGCCTGGCAAACAAAGCCTCTGTGGGATGAGCCTAACACATAGATATAGGAAGCTCCAACGGTTAAGTGACTGATTCATTAAAGACCTTCAGGCAGCAGTGGCCAGAAAATTACATCTGTTCACGGTGATGCACAATCCACGTGTAATTTCTGCAAGAGCCGCTGTCACGGATGGGCAAATTCGTGACACTTTAAGCAATAAATCATGCACGGCTTGTAGCAACAGTGATTGCTCAAACAGTGGCAAGACCTGTCTCCTATGATGCTCTTGCAGGAAGGTCTTGCATGTGTTCTCATCCAGGGAGCTAATAACGCGCATTGCACCACGTAACATCGTCGGACACGAGGGGGGGCCTCGTTTGCGAGCGAAGCGTACAATCACCTGCTTGTGCGAGGATTGGGCTCCCATGGATCCTAAGGGCACCGCCGGGTTGCTGCACATGGCTGCAGAAACAATACACGCGCACGATAGCGTTAACACACATTTCAAGACCATTCCCTGATATATTGCAATGCCCTTTTTTTAAAATAGCAGCAGCCAGCAAAAAAAATCGGAACGATCATTTTTGCCTAGGAAGCGACACGTTTGTATTTATTGTGGGCAAGTGTGCGTGTGAGCCGCACGGGAAATGTGACCGATTCTCGGCTCACGGTGCAGCCAGCTAAAAATAGCATCACCTCCCTCGGGAAAACATGTGCAATCGCGCAGACGCATGAGGACGTGCAGACGCACGGGTGTACAAAGGCACGCGCGAGCGCACGTAGGCTTACACACGCATAAGCACACGCGGGCATGTTGCGCACGAGCAAGTAAAATAATGTAACACCTTTACAATGTGCACACAGTAAACAAGCACATACCAGCATTAACACACAAGTTCAGATACACAGAGCAATGCCTATGCGAGCCTGAGTATAAAACTGACCTATATCCAGGTTGGAATTGATTACATTCGAGAATGGTGGTCCTTTTCAGTCACAACAGCATGATAAAATAGCACACGGACACTCGGGCAAACAAACTATAACTTACTTCGAAAGGGTTGTGAATAAAGGCTCTGATATTTTCCAAGTCAGGGAACACGGTTCTTATTGCTACAGCACATGTTAATAAGTATATCCCAGTAATCCAAACAAACGTTGATACCATCATCACCATCTCAAACGGCCAGAAACACAAGGATATGGCTAAACGGCACTAGGCCATTGTCTATCCACTGCTGTATTTTAGGCTTGATCGATTAATGGGAAGCTTATGCTTGATGCAGATTGAAAGAGTATACGGCTTGGAATCAAACTGATGTGCTTGGAATATTATAATAATACTGTCATGTAGTGACATCCTGCTGCCACCTGCTTCTGTGTAGACACATGCACACACACACTCAAAATGCATACACAGTGCATAGAGAGCAGCCAAAGCACACACTCACTGTGACATACACAGGAAACCTTGCATACATTACCCCCACTGCCCCCTAATTCACCATCCTTCTCTGACTGTGCTTTGTGAAGCTTGACAGCTTCCTGACTGCTGCATTAAGCAGGCAGGTTTATTTAACATATAGAAATGCAATATTTCAATGTGCATAATTTCACATTCAAATACACGTATATACATATAAATATGCATTACGCATGCATATTTTGTAAACTATTGCTTGTTTCATTGCGTTTATTGAAGGGGGCTTGGAAATTACGGCATGCTTAACAAGGATATCGCGCAATAAAACATGCAGTAATTTCTTTAAGGCTGTTTAGTTTAATAGGTACCTTTTAATAATTTACTTACACAAAGTGAATAGTGAATACAGTTCACACCAGGCAAAGGTTCCATTCAATCAGCTGTCCCACACACCCGACATTCCGGTTGGCAGTGACGGGTCTGTCTTAAGGGGCCAACAATTGCTTAACCGCATCTCCTCCGATTGCATCTCTGCTCTCCTCGTCGACACGTGCCAAGCTCCACATCGCCTGCCCGCACGTGCCCCTGCCCGCACGTGCCCCTGCCCGCACGTGCCCCTGCCCTGATCCGACCATATCCGCGCCCCCCACGGCATTTATCTGGCTGCTCCTCACTACCCGTCGCCTCATTGAGCCTGTGACTCACAAGGTGGCCGGGATGCTAGTAGATTTAGCCAGGCTTTTCAGCCTGACAGGTTTCGTTCTCGAACATCACGGTGTGCTAAAGCAATAAAGAATTGGCACGTTTCGTTCACGTGACAAACCTTACTAATCGGGTGGGTTGGGTGGTGGCGGGTTTACAACACTTATTTTTTTACGTGACCTCACGTAAAAAGGGATATACTATGGATGATATTGGTCACGAAAGCCTTCGTGTTAAATTTTACTCTGTATTGTTTCTATCTAAAGCTCTTAAACGTTGGCTTGTAAGGATCTAATACTCAGGGTTTGCTGTGTGTCAGACATTGGCATTTAGATCCTGACCATATTGCCACACACAGTGATAGAACTGATTAATGAGACTGATTCAATTTGTGGGAGGAATGCTTCTTTTAACCAGGGGTCCATGAAATATTTGGAGCTATGGCCATTAATAAGCGTGATGTGAAAGGCAACAGGGTTTTATTAGGATAACTAATTTTCAAGGGGTCCATGGAACACTAAGATGCTCAACCCCAAAAAAAAATTGTTGCTGATTTTCCGTTCTCTGTCGCTGTTGACATGTCGTTCTCTCCACAGCCTTGTGCAGCGCTTTGTGACCCTCGGGTGAAAGGCGCTATATAAATGCTAGTATTATATTATTAATAGTAAAATATTAGGGTGACTCGTAGTTTAAGAATAACATTCCACTACCTTATGGAGTGAATTTCAAGAGCACAGGTGCATTCATTAGATATATGTCCTGTATTGTGATTACATGTCTGAGATTGACAAGAAAAATGTATAAGGTTGACTCCAAAATATTTGATGTTACGGCAGTGCTTCACTATGTCACAAAAAGGTATGCATATAGCCTTGAATGAACTCAGCAGCATAAATAAATCACTAAGATGAACTGATATCAACCCCTCCAGATAACCCTGGTAGGCATGTATATTGAACATAAACGTAGCCGCAACACATTTTGGGGACTTGCTTGATATCAAAACTGAAAAGATTAAACAGCAATTAATTTAAGTATATATATACATTATTTCAAAATACTGCTACACCATGATAATGGAAAAAGTCACAATGACTAATGTAAGGCTTTTAATGGAAGATTATATATGTTTCTTATGAGCAACGATGTCAGATGGGAATGCATTGAAAATAAAGTGATAAATCCAACTGTGTGTATTTTTTATATTCCGCTCTCCATACCAAAAATCTAATTTTATTTTATTTTCCAACTAGCATTAATATGCTTACATTCCCTCCCCTTCGCCATTCTCACTGGATGTAGAGAACACAAATGGTGAGATACAACCCTAAGGCGGTGGCAACGAAGCATTAATCAGCACCATTTGTGCCAGGGTTCTCAGTGTCAGTGAGAGCTGGAGTTCATTCCATTCATCCCAAATCCGTTTGATACAAACGTTTGGCTTCCAGCACCATTAGTTCCTTGCTATTTATTACATAGCTAGTAGCCCATTGATGCTCACTATCCAATTTACAAAAGGAAAACTGGACAATATGTAACAGATATGACCAAAACATGTCGACTCGCATAAGAGCTTTACGATATATTATTTTTCTCTGCAATTCGACTTGTGGGAAAAGTTCCAATTTGGAATTTGTGACAGGACACTGGCTCACAATGGACTATTTAACAGGGGGGGAGTGGTGTGAATATGAAAAGCCCATAAATGTGCAGGATGGGTTAAGACATACATATTAATATTCATTCAAAAAATAACATTTATATATAACACAGCAGGTAAAGGTTTTGATATCTCACCCTGGTATGGGTTTGGCTGTGAGCCTCTCCACTGTTGGCTGTGATGTTGATGGGGTATGGTGGCGCTGGAGCTGCTGGTAGGCGTGTGCTGGTGCCCCATGTACTGGTGCTCCCGTAAGCCCTGGGCACCATCCACATCCCTGAAGGACTGGCTCTGTTAAAAATAAACACATAGATATGCTCAGTTTAACACCCACGCATCTATAACTTAGTCTCGAGCCGGCTGATCTACAGCCTCTTTTTCAAGACACGCATACGATTCTTATTGCGATCGTTTACCCAAAAAAAAAAAAACCCATGAGTCACGACTGTTTTTACGAGGGTCTTGCCAGATAACTGTACCAGGTTTAACTTTTCATAATTTACAACATGAAGACAACAATCAAAACAAATTATTCTCGCGCACGTACGAGCGTGTAAGAATTCTCGTTGACGATGTTGAAAAACACACGAAAAAAAACACTAAATCACTCACCCAAATTAACCAACCACAGTTCACACACTAAATGCATTTTTTCTTGCACAGATTGTCAAAGCACAATACAAGACGACAATACTAATTATTTAAGTGCACACAATTACCAATATCTTACAAAAACCTGTGGACAGATGTGCTCTATTACAGGGACAGCTAAAACATGTTAATTATGAAAATGTATACATTGGGTGTACTTGTTGTGTTTATTAGGAATGGCAGATGTGGTAGGGAAGCTAAATAAGTCGTCGCACATCAAAGGTTCTCAATACCTATGTGGGGGATACTGTTGCCCGTCTCTCACTGCCCCACAAATCCCTGTCAACACTCCCTCCTATAACATATACAGAAAAAAAACCTGGACTGAGCCCTTGTCTGAAGTATTTCTCCTATGGCCCAATGACTGCCTATATAGTTATGTTTGGGGAGTATGTTCAAGTAGGCGAGTGGTATGTATGGTCTGTATCTGTATTCTAGCACAGTGCACAACCCACAGTCCCACCACGATTCTAGGATAGCCTCATGAGATTCAAGCAATCCTTGATAAAGCAGTGTAGAAGTGTGCTCTGGAATAATAGGGAGCACCTTGAGGACAAAACCAACAACCACTACAGAAGTCACAATGCCATGTAGCCCAACTACTTTATATCCCAAATTAGAAGACAGATGTGTTGATGGTTGCCCACTGAGCAAATATCAGGTTTCTTTACGTAAAATGCATCACATGCTCAACAGAACAGAAGTTTTCCTCTGGGATGCAGCACAATTGGTTTTCAGTTATGTGATATAGATAACCCCACTGAAGATGCTGTTGTTTGCATGAGACATTACACTGTGGTCATGTCCATCTTGTTCGAGTTAAAATACCTGTGCTGCTATAAGAAAGACCTGGCACATTACCCCTTGTATTGATGTAGGTTTACAAGGCTCGATCAGAATTACTCTCAAGAGCTGCTCTTTCGGGATAGCCGCGTCAAGCATTCCTCCTCTCTCCTTCGGGAAGTTTATCCTGATGATAGCTCCAACATGGGAGGCAAAATGTCGCAAAGGAGAGAGGAGGAATGATTGACACGGCTATCCTGACAGAGCAACTATCGAGAGCTATTCTCACTAGCAGTTATATTCTGTCTGCAACGTTAATACAGGAAACCTGCAGACAGGGGGAGTAAAGCCACACAGTTAGTCGGCGCCAACCTGTCAGACACTAGTCCTAAATATTATGATTTTATCGGCCATTTAATTAAAGAGGGTTTTTTAGTTGTGGAAGGAAACTGGGGAACCCGGAGGAAACCCAGGCAGAACAGGGGGAGAACACACAAACACCACACAGAAAGGCACCCGAGGCAGAAATCGAACCATCTTGGGCAGGACTTTCTTTCCGTGAAGCGCAGATGTTACCACTGAGCCACCCTGCTGTTTGTACCATATCAATACCCTGTATCGATGCATTGTAACTAATTCACACACGTTTGCAGATTGATGTACAGTATGTGACATCAATCGGCACGATCTTAATGCATGTTGACACTCTGACTCTGCGTACCTGCTGCTGGAGGGCTCGGTTGCCAGTAGATGCGTGGCCACGGTTCCCATGGCCTGCGTGGCCTGCGTGGCCTGCGTGACCCCCGTGCATCTGCATATTCCTGGGGGGCCCGGAAGCCTGGTTGTTGTTGTTGTTGCGCCCCCATCCCGGGGGACCGTGTTGGGGACTCTGACCGCACGGGAGCTCGGTGTGGCTGGGTGACGGCACGCCCCCGGCAGGCAGGAACGGTGACCTCTGCAAGGCCCAGTGGCTATAAAGAGCCTGCTGAGAAGGCGAGCAGGTAGGGTAGCTGGGCTGCGTCTGTCCTGAAAACCTGGGCTCCCCGCGCACGTGAACCATCCGGCCCCCGTCCTGAAAAGGCACGTGTCACGGCATGCGCGCATCCTGTTACACGCTGTCATGGGACAGAAGTCCATTCAAGTTCATTCATTTACACGCCTGTTTTCACTAAGCCGAGGTTTTGCATTGTCCATGTTAAATTCGGCTTAAAGAAAGGAAATAAAAAATCTGTGTGCGTCACGCGGTGATCCAATTAGCTGCATACAACAATAGCACCGTGCACAACTGAGATTGGCCAACCGGGCAGGTAAATCTGAACATGAATTCAAATTCTGATTGCTTCACAGCTAGTACACATTAAATTACACACAGCACACCTCATACACATTTAATGATGGGCACCATACATCATTCCATCGACAAAAAAATATTAATGTGCTTATCTATGTCATAACAATACCATCAAACTCTCGACTGGTACCAGATAAGTAAAATTAAGGTAAAACGTACACATTTTCAGTTGATAATACATTGCAATTCAATAATATTCTGAATAACATATTTAATCCATGAAGCAGACACATTCACATATATACACCAGCATACAAACCCACTATGAGTATTTATCATCTGATTTGACAATTTTAACCACCTCTGCTTTTAAATGTACACACCAACACCACAATGTTTTTATTCAAAAAAATATCAACACTGTGAGCACAGGCAGAAACATAATGCCCTTAAAATCGTTTAAATACGGAAACAATTTACTAATGAGTAGAGAATCATATACATGCAATATATAAATAATGTTAAGCAAGCATGTAATATAACATCACAACAACTGCAGTCGGGATTGTCTCATGAACGTAATAAAGTAGTTTTAGAGTAAAGTAATGGTGTAATGTTGTACATTTACAAAACAGCTTAACAATAATGTGACACGATAAAGTAACATCACAACATCATAAGGAAAATCGCTGCATATGGTGGTATTGCAAATGCGATGGATTTAATAACAAACCATTACAATGCTGCAGAGAATTGCAATGTCATTAAACTGTTTTGTGATAACAGTTCTGGAAGAAAAAAATATATAGTTGCAATAACGTAGGACTGGAATACTGTAAGGCAATAAATATAGTGTTGCAATAATGCAGCACCATAAATTTAACTGTTTCTAATTATGCTCCAGTGCAGTGCTCTCAGGGGCCAGCCGAGATCATAGTCAGAGAGGAGGGGAGAAAGGAGCAAAGAGGGGCCAGACGAAAGGGAGGAGGATAAGGTAGAGATTGGATGAGAGGAAATGGGCAGGTGATAAAAAATGAGCTGATGGGGAAAAGGGAAAATGAGAGAGACAGCTGGATGAAGAATAGGAATATAGTGGTATACTCAGAATTCAATTAAGTGAGGACTGAACTGTGGGAGAGACAAAGAGGGGATAATGAAGAGATTCGAAATTGTATCCAGTCATTTGGAAAGACAGAGATATTCTACAGCGGGTGGAAAGTAAGCAAACAGAAGAGATGAGATCTGCAAAATTAGAGGGAATACTAAACCGAGGAAGAAGGAGAATGAGAAAGGGGCAGGGTGAGAAGGGGAATGAAAAGAGAAGGTATAGGATGAGACCAGGGTATAAAAAATGCATTATTTATGAACAGTAATTCTCACTGATAACTGTCAAATGAGATCACATGGCGACTGCACAAACCCCCAGCCCCCCGGGCTCACCGTGACGCACATCCACACATGTGCTGTGACGCACCCACTAGCAAGCCAAGAGGCACACAGTATGGAGCACGCGCGCAAACACATATAGGCGCTGAAAGAGACACATAATTGCACAGAGGCTGTGGGACCAGTGCAATAGCCTACATATCTTGATGAGCTTTTAGAAAAATGTCACATCAGTTGTCTGCCTCGCTCAACAAATTACAACTGTTCAATTAATACACATCACCATCATCAGCCACAATGTATCCTTTGCTGAAAGCCTCCCCAAGCCATCGCCATTGCTCACAATCGCACAATGCAACATTCTGTATAGATTCTGCACACCAGCAGATGTCATCGCTCCATCTCCATGTTGGACATTCTCTTGGGCATGTTCCCTCCTCTGGCTGCCACTTTGTTATTAGCCTCGACCACTGGCCCTTTTTCCCTTCTAACAACGTGTCCTACCCAAGCGCTTAACAATCAATATGATGTTTCTAACCAATGCACGTTCTCTGATCCATGTGTTCCTGTCTGCCTCTCAGTGTAATTCTAAGCATGCAACTGTCTATTCGGCAGTTACCATGTTTTATTCCATACACATATACTCCATATTCAGTGTTTGATCAACAACACATTTAGACACCCGAATTCAATGTAAAATGATATTCAAATGGTACATGTCCTTTAAACGTACTTTAATATTCGTCACAAATTCCTAATGTCTGCTCTACTCTGCCTGTGCAATGTTTATTGGTAAGATGGATTATAATGCAGAATTTCATTAACTTTTGTAAAAAGGCATTGTGTAAGCTTTATTTCCTAGCATGGTTTAAGAACTGTAGCTAGAACGATGCAGTAATGCATCGATGAAGATCAATTCTTGACCCAAGATAATATGGAATTGATATTGCAATGTTATGCTAATTCATAACGGGCATGTCACTGGGAGACGGGCAATGTACAGTCATAGAATGAGACAAAATATGCCAAAATGTTGTGCGAATAAAAGATACCATAGATATGGTATGTACAACAGGCTAGTACATAAGATACAACATGAA
The DNA here is from genome assembly GCA_036362915.1 of Geotria australis. Taxonomy (NCBI): domain Eukaryota; kingdom Metazoa; phylum Chordata; class Hyperoartia; order Petromyzontiformes; family Geotriidae; genus Geotria; species Geotria australis. Next base: position 3,920,339 of record JAZEWU010000001.1, read on the forward strand.
CGAGACAGTCCAAAATACGTGACACAGCACAAGGTGGTAAAAAAGACAAAAAATACGGAACTAGAAGGTACAAACGAGACATTACAAAAATAGTCAAACATCAAGGGTGCACTCACCTCTACGTCCATAGATGTTGGGAATACTGAAGGCCGAAGTGCAGTGAGAGAATTTGTATTGGTTAATAGCACTTTCTTGCCACCAAATTAAAAAGGGAATTAGTTAATTTATACTAGGGTTTGCCATGATTAATAGCATCATAAAAAGTCACCAAAACTGTCACTCCCATTGACTACACTGTAATGAAAAAACTGCTTTGATTCAAGTATCGAATCACTACTCATTAATGATGTGATGTATTGAATCACGAGGGAGCTGAATCGTTACATCCCTACTTAGGAATTCATGGGCAATGTTGACATCTTCCAGTTGTTAACTGTAGCTCAGGCAGTGGGGAATATCAATTAGCTGGCATACATTTCATTTATTAAATTCATAACATTCACACCATGTGAATTATAATTAAAGTCTTTTTATTCAAACGAACAGAGGCAACTGTGTATAATTTACTGCAAAGAGTAATTTGCAGTCCTTTGAGGGTGAGTACTCATTGAACAGCTGAAGTGGGAGTGTTGACAGGCGTGGTTATATGCTCAAATTTAGATTTTATGGGAAGTAACATGAATACCATTTACTCCAGGATTTGTTTTAAGGGGTAATTGGTTTACAAGTTGGGAAGTTATACTTACATTCTCACAATACAGATAGTCTAAGGTGGTTATAGTCTTATTATAGAGCAGGATGTGATTTTAAAAGTGCGTGCCAATCTGCCAACAGTCACCATACCTGTGTAACCGCAGGTGCTCGGGGCATCTGTGGCTGGCAGTTGACCAAGGTGTTGGTGCACCGGCCCTCAAAGTGTGCAGCTGTCTCGGTAACATTCATCTGCACTCCAGCTGTAATTTAAACAAAGGTAATACATTTAAAAAATGTTAACAATGTAACGACGATTTCTCACATCCATGCATAAATCATCCTCCTTTTACGAAATGCCACTGGTAATGGTAATGTTAGCTATTTCCTTCTATTCAAATAAGCAAAGGTCTTCACAGCTGCAGGATGAACAGCACAGGGAAATGATATCAACAAAAATAGAGATGTGCTGTCAACTAATATGATTATTCAAATAATGTGTACGTCCCACTAGTAAGACTATTTACGAGCCTTAATTTCCAAGAGACATTAAAACAAGTACTGTATTACAATTCACAGACTTTTGTAAATCCACTGCTAGATGAAGGTGCTTCAATGCCATGTAAGACATGGGGGGTATTTTGACCACATTAAACCATGTTAGCTGTAAGTTGTATTGGGTTGACTACTTCAAAATAAAACGAACTTTCTTTGCAGCAGCCAATAATTATGCAGATTTAATTGGTGAGAACAATGCAGCTATTTCCAGAGTGCATCTCCTGTGAGTCACAGCAGGCGTTTAGCATTGTGCCAATTTGGCCCATTTCACAGCAACACAATTATATTCATCATACAGTAAGTTTGCACCAAAATGTATTTGTTTTTTTAAGTAATGATACCCCGATTAGTGGCATAAAAGCAAAATATAAGTGCAAAGCGGAACTGTGCGGCGCTGAATCGCTAAGTCACAGCGCCGTGCGGTACTGCAGATCAAGTCTGGCCAAGGCTTACAAAACTAATTTGTGGTTCTGCTTCCATATGACTGACACTGCTCTTCCATGACAGCTTAAAAGTTTAGGTTTCTCTTAAAATGTCACGTCTGTTCCCATATCCACCACTGGACCTTGAATACATGTATTATAGTTATGCACGAGTAAATTATTTAAACACACATGAAATTGTGATATGTTAACACCAGAATAAATGTTTAAGGTGGATGAGGCAAAAAAATGAAATATTTACAATTGGTCTTACGGACTCTTGGAAATACTGAAAATGTTAAATCCTACATTTGTTGAAAAAAGATATACGAAACTATTATCACTAGATTAAAATAATTAAAACCCTGTGACGAAGCTAAGTAGACACTGCCATTTAGGTTTATATATTTTCCCTCTGAATCCAGAATTTGCCAGGTACAATGTATTTTCAACTGGACGATTATGCGCTGTGAATCCCATCAAAGAAGCACGCAATCTGAGAAAAGCTGTGGGCATAAAGCTCCTGAGGAATTAATTCACACAAAGGGCCACATTGTGTCCATCACGGGCACAGTCACATTGAGAGCATTACCCTGCAACTGCTAAAAGGCGAGAATGTGAACAAATGTTCACCAGGACAATGTGCTCGTGTGAGAGGGAGGAGGCGACATTTCGCCTCCCACGTTGGAAGCATCATCCGGCGTCAGGCATCAGAACGCCGGATGATGCTTCCAACGTGGGAGGCGAAACGTCGCGAGGGAGACAGGAAGCTTGCTCGAGACGGCTATACCGAAAGAACAGCTCTGAAGAGCAACCATCATGAATTGAGCCGTGAAAATCTACACCAGTACAATCCAATACTTGGCAAATAGAAAATGTAGAATATGAGTATTCGGAGCAGAACTCTGTCCCGATGCAGGACGCCAATGAAATACAGACAAAAAGCTTATCGGGCCCCTCCTGCTAATATAATAAAACCTTTCTGTCTAAGCAGAACCCACATTATCCAATGGCAAAGTACACGCCTGGTCGATTGGTGGCACTGCATTTCCGTTCTCCGGATTCCAAGCCTCGTTGCTTACCTACCCTGGCCCCATTGCGGTGGAATGACATCCCAATAGAATTCAGGACCACAGAGTCATTCACATCGTTCTGGAAACTTCTTAAGGCACATCTATACAACTATTATTTATAGGTATGACACCTAAAACAACAACACTTAGATAATCTGCAATGTTGGGCAACCGGCAGAATTAGGATTGAATTTATTATTTATTTATGTACTATAAATATGTATTTGTGTGATAATGTATGTTGCCCTGGATAAGGGCATCTGCTATGTAACAATTAAAAATAATAAACACAACACCCTTGCTGACTCTTGAGACTCTTTTTTAGGAGGGTTCTGCATTGGACTGTTTGTCCAATTAAATAAACCAATGTTAGGAATGTTGGAAGGAACTGGAGAAACAGGATAAAAACTGTGGAATTTATAAGATAACGTTTGAGACTGTCGTTTCCTGCAACTCAACAGCCCCACACATACAACACATGAAGTGTCATGATCTTTAACCAACTCTGTTTAACTTCAGAGTTCTAATAAGATTAGACACATTTGTTGTCAAGTGACAAATTCAAAATGTAATCCAAACTTTAATAACGTGGGTTTTTTTCCTACTTGCAAGTCCAATTTAAACCAAAATGATCTTTTACATCTGAGAAAATTGTTGTGCTATTCGGTTTTCACGAAAGAATGTAGTTAACAGGGTTCGATAATAACTGTCATTGAACTGTATATTAAACATAATTGAAGTTGGCAGTCACAGAAAATCTAAACTACGATTTTACAGACTTTAAAAGCTTTCCAATGTTATATTTATATTGCAATGATCTGTAACAAGCATCATGAAAACATTGGCTTTCAATTCAATGAACTTGGTATTACCAAAATCCCACGAACAAAACTTAAAAAAAGAAGAGTATGTCTAAATAAAAAAAAGCCAACGTATTGTAATGGACAAAACTGACATTTACACAAGAAAAACGAAAGCAAATGTCGATCCCTGAATTGAACCATGCTACGATGAGACAAATATTGCCGTGCTTTTCCCAAGGCCCAATAAACAACACATTTCAACATGAATGGTTGCGGATAAACCCAGAGATTTGCAAAAAATATAACCATTGCATGCTCACCAATATCTGTGATTAAATCCTAGCCTCATATCGTCACATCCGAGCGAAGGTCCGCGATGTTCCTTTCTACCTTTATTTATTCATGCGACTTTTTGCGCATGGCCTCAAACGTGAACTTACCGGATGCGGTGTGTGTGGCGATCCCCCCGCCCTCGCCGGTGCTCTCGGCTCTCCGCAGCACGGACACGCCAGCACGTGACGGGTGCCAACTTCCCGGTTCTGCGTCGGCGCTGTGCATGCGCCGCACTCCCAGCCCCCCCGCCTTCCCCGCTGGAGCGCTGCGCTCGGAGCTCTTCTCTCCCTTGCTGTTCCTGGGATAACAAGTGCTCATTACTTTACCAGCCGAGCTATAACGAGCAGACGACCGTAACAGTGCTGGCACAAACATTTCTCATTTCTTTAAAAAGTCTTTGGACAAAAAAAAACTTTAACAACTGCAGTATAACGAGCGGTGTTTTTTTCTTCTTCATTTTATCACCTGGATAGCGTGCAGTAATTGCGATGCCTGAAATAACAAGCAGTGATTATCTTACGAGTGCGAGAATGATAACGACACCTATACCGATGTGTATACGTATATCGAGATGAACCATATTGTTATTCCATTGCAAGAGAGACCAACTCTCACGGTTTGTGAGTGCCCTTTTCAAGTGGTCAAGACAGCACATGCAAAATGCATGGGAAAGTGTCAACTCAGTGGAGTGATGTGGGGGTCAGAGACGGGGGGGATGGGATGCATCTCACCCGTTGGGCTTGCCGGGCTCACTCTGCATGGGCGACTTAAGGAAGCATACATGACAAAGACAAAGACACACACGCATGTACACACACACAAACACGGACACGCAACATCATGCTGTGAGTGATAAGTACCCACATAACATTACTATTGTACCACACTAGGCCAACTGGATGAAGAATTTCGTCTCAAGCGCTCTTGTTTTCTTCTGCATTGTTTGTTTATGGACCTTGAATCCAAATTGTTTCATCATATAATTATGCACTAGCATGGAATAAGATACTGTAGCCACTACATGTTATCTTTTGATAATATATGGGCAACTGCTGCATCTGGGTCATGTTACCTATGCAGTATTTGACTAGTAAGATAACAATATATAACCTTTCAAGAGCTACATGTTAGATGTCTACTGGACAAGGAGTACGAAATCGCTCTATGACACAGTGGTGATGAATGAACAAAAGGTGCATATTAAACCTGGCTGAAGATGCGCTCCCTAGCGAGCCGGTATTCCTCCTCGCGCTCCTCCAGCGATTTGGAGCGCCGGTCTAGTGCCATGGCTGGGCCGTGACTCTGAATGCACACACATGAGTTAAAAGTCAGAAAGGGTCAGACGTTACATGCACAGGGGCCAAGGGTCACAGTAACCACTGACATGGACTTCGACATCTTGGGTCCCATTTTCGTAGTACATTTGCACTATGCCCCAGAAACAAATATTCTGTCACTTGTGCATAATGGGTCTTTCAAAGTGGCCAACACAAGTAGAACAATTGTTGCTGAATCATATAAACCGATTGGGCAAGTGCCATGAGCAGCCACCTTATTAAAGCTGACAAGAGACCCAAGTGGATCGTAAGGCCAGCACTCTGCCCAGCCACCTCAGTTGCTCTCATAAAGGCAAAGACAAACTTACTCTTACACATACACTGCCACTGAAACGTACCACTAGGAATGGAAACTAACAGGCTGCAATCATAGCATGGTTCACTCAAGACCAGAGATCCACAAAGTCACACACTGGCAACTTTTGAGACATCTACGCTGACCTCCACCATATAAACTTAGATCCCAGTTAGAATTGAAATGTCTACCGAGTTGTGATTGCTAATCTTGATTTGCGTTCGAAATGTTAAAATATTTTGCACTATTCCCTCTCAATGTTGAATATGCTACCTTTGATATGATTTTTTTTCACAACTTTAATCTTACCTGGTTACTTGAAAAATGTGTGCAATGCTGTGTATTTTGTACTATTTTATTTGAAAAATGTGTGCAATGCTATGTGAAAATGATATTTTTGTTGGTTGATTTAAATTTGGTTATATTTGAATCTTGGAAATATGTTAAGTTATTTTCATCAATTCGCATGTTTGATGTGTCACTGGAGTCCCGTAAAGAGCTTGCAAAGCTCACTGGGTATTTTTCTGCTGCAATAATAAACATCTAAATAAGGTTCAAAGTGACGGTCACACACATCATGTTGTCAATCCCAGAGAAATGCATTCAGTTTGAGATAAGCTGGACACCGAGGGCTTGGAGAGAGACTCGAGTGCTCACCTGTGGCGCACTGGCTGGGGGGCTCTCACGCTTGAGGATGAGCTTGCGAGGGGTGGGGCTGGTCTCCTCCACTGCAAAGTGCTCTTTGAATCGCTGTAGGGGTCTGTGACATGCACGCACCATGGAGAGACGGCATTCCTTTGTGTTAGCTCGGACAGACTACTCACATGAGCACTGATAGCAAACGTCTGCTATGGCTGTCACTGCACACAAACGGTGGGGTTATCACCACACCGTATCTGCGTGACCTGCTTTACCAGGAGTAACTACTATATACACCGAATGAAAAAACTTGTCATCAAAAAACCTTTTTGAAAAGAAATTCTCATCATGACCAATAGTGAATTATCCAGTTGTAATCCACTATCTTTCTGGCCTATCTATTGTATGATATTAAGAAGGACCATTCTCTGAAATGTTGCCTCTTATAAATGTTTACTTTTAAGGCCACAGTGATGTCGATGAATGTGTTGAGTGTTGTGTGTCATCTGTGCAACTTTTTAATCAAGTCAACCTCAAACAAATAAAATACAGTAACGGATATTAATTTCCATTGTTGTACATAGTCAGAAATTAAACCAAGATGATTATTATTATTATTTAGCACATCACAAGGATTGCACATATAACTGCGCCCCTGCTCACAAGAGGTGGACACAAAAATACATTGTTGTAAGGGAATCACTGTCTGCCTCCTTAAAATTAGATCCACATACAGTATTAATATAACATAATGATTTTTTTGTTAAAGTACTCTCTGCATGATGTACAACTCAAGCACTTTGACAATTTGAGAATGTAACACGAAAGCTCTCAGCTTTGTCAAGACACCAGCAAGGAAGGGACCGTTCCCATTTGATCTTTTGATTTTACAAGGTAACAACCACCAAGTCAATTAGATTCTGCCACAGGAAAGAGTTTGCATGTCTCACTTTGCCAAGTTATACCACCATTTAGCTTTTCACATGAACATTGTTTTGCAAGTATGCGTTATGCAAAATTGGCATTCCATATTACTGAAGTGAACACTTGCACATCGGTAAAAATCTAAAGTGAAGGGTTATTTTTTAGCTACCATGCACATCGATCAACGAGTGAACTGCAGTAACACGCATTGCATTTAATGATGTTAACACAGGGAAAGCTGGATGGTCCACCAATCATAATCTTGGCTTTTTATTTGCATATGGAAAGCAGTGTGCTTTATCAAATTGAGAAGTCAAGTGAAACCCAGTCATCACTTAAAAGGGAATAGGCACGAAACACTGGGCTGTAGTGGGGCCCCGAAGGCACAGAGGTAATGAACTCAAGAGCCTTACTGTGGTAGCCAGAAAAACAACGATATTGTGGCCGTAATGCTATGTGCATCCTGCACCCAAATTGGCTAATGTAGATTACGCCACTGCACGTTACCTATACCAGTGTCAGTAATGAGCTAATTTTAAAACTCTATTGCTAACTATGCAACTTGGCTCCGGAGATCAATGCTATGAAGCAGCTGCTGTGCATCCTAGTGTAAAATGCCTTCGCGCAAGCCATTAACCATCAGTATGTTAAAGTAATTTAACCAATCCACTAAATCCCCCAATGCTGACGTCTCCTGAATTATCTTGACAATCTCCTGCAATGGCTCCATACCGTTCAAAGCACCCTGCAGAATATCTATGGCAGTATGGCAATAAAAAATGGAGAAACATTTTTCATAGAAATGTCGTATAGACACGCTTAATTCAACATTCTTCTTAAAACTTAAAATGGAGTTTTATTGCAGTTTAGTCAAACTACTTTGGAAAGTAAAAACATAACTATATTCCAGGATTTACTAGTTCTCATTCAGCAATTTGCTAATGAGCTGGAGGTCTTTAGAGGAATTGCTTTCTTATATTCCCATCTCTTTCTTAACATCTCCGCCTAACAGAAAGCATGGCCTTGCCCGAGGCGGTTCGATTCCCACCTTGGGTGCCTTTCTGTGTCGAGTTTGTGTGTTTTTCCCCTGTTCTGCCTGGGTTTCCGGTTTCCTCCCACAACTAAAAAAAACACTCATTAATTAGTTGGCCCTGCGATGGACTGGCGTCTCATCCTCGGTATCCCCCTGCCTTGTGCATGCAATGTTAACAGCCGGTATTCAAATCAAAATAACTCTGACATAAAGTCTGTTACATTCATTTTCACTTTCTAAGATTTATCTTTATAGTTAAAATCATTCTCGGTAAAAAGTAAAGACGTCACGTCACGGTCTTTAGCCGAGAGCTCATCAATTAATCTATATTCGCCAGGGAACGTAACGAGCCACCGTGGCACGCGCCACCACCTGCCTATCACGCACTCTGTGCGGTCAGCGTGACTCACACTCTGGAGTGGGTGCTCACAAAAAGATGGTGCCAAATAATAATAATAATAGCATTTATAGAGCGCCTTTCACCCGAAGGTCACAAAGCGCTGCACAGGGCTGCGGAAAGAACGACAAATCAACAACGACAGAGAACGGTAATCAGCAACAAATTATTATATTTTTTTGGGTTTTTTTTTTATCCGAGCTGTGAAGAGAACGACATGTTAACGGGTAGACCAAATAACCGAGAGTGAAGCAATAGCGATAAACCATAAGACATAGGACACAAAAACAACAGGAAAATAATAATAATAATTCTACAAATCCCAATCAAACCCTTGTCCTTCACATGAGAGCTAAATTTACTACTGCTGTAGGTTTTCACGGCTCAATGTATGAGAACTACTATCCATAGCTGTTCTTTCGAGATAGCCGTGTCGAGTATATCAGGTGCTTATTCTGCCTAAATCGAATTTCAAACGAACGCCTGATGATGCTTCCAATGTGAGAGGTGACACTCGACACGGCTATCCCGAGCAAACAGCTATGGAGATAAATTCTCATCAAAGCTGAAAGAAAACCCAGTGTGGCCACTTGTGTACAAGGCTAGTCGGCTGATTGCCTGCATGTGTGTGTACATGTAGGGAGACACTGATCAGCATGCTGCACTCTTATCCCAGTTACACGGTGGGTTCAGTTCTATGGGGTATAAAGATGCCTCAATTCACTGACAAATACCTACATAGAAATGCATGTGTAATAATAAAGGTTTTTTTCAATTTCTTAAAATAATATGTAAATGTTATTCTGTTATTTATGCTAATATAGTGGGACAATAACCTGTATAATAAGAACATAACATAAATTACATGAATGGTACAGTAAATAGCAGACAATATATTAAATCGCAATCTATTTCAGTGGCCAGAGCTATGGAAGTCTGCCCAAGGCCTCACCTAGGTCGATTCAGGCAAAATAAGCGCCTGATAAAATGCATAACACCGGTGTGGCAAACAATCCAGGTTGGGTACTATGTCACAACACCCCCTTCTATGCTATTCCAGCCATAATGTGCCCAGTGATATAATGTATTCATATGACAGAAAAGAATAAATTAAGGAGATAGTGTCTGTGTATGTTTAGGTGGTAATTGGGAGCAATCCCATAAACATAATAACTCATGTTTAATTCCTGATGTAAAACTGCACGGCTATTGATACATAAGCATAGTCTGAGCCATCCCTAGATCAACTTCGCATACAATTAGTACAGGCAGTCTCTGACTTACGCACGTCAGACTTACGAACAAGCTCCCATAAAATACTATTAATTGCAGTATACAGTATACTTCATGGATTGTCGAGTATAATATAAAATATCGCGTTCCAAATGTAGGTTTTATAAACTATACATATCTATAACAGTAGAAATAATGTTCAAATCCTCAAAGCATCAAGTGCATTACTGCTTCTTATACAGTACAGTTCGACTTACAAATGGGACTCAGGAACGGAATCCTTTCGTAACACAGAAACTGCCTGTACACTGGTTAATGTCAGTTAACCTGTGTTTACCTCCTGGCTCAGATGCACCATGGATTCAGTGGAAGACACTCAACCGCCTGAGAACTAGAACGGGACGATCAAAATATGCTTTGGTCAGATGGGGCTACAAGACCGGCCCAACCACCTGTGAATGTGGAGAAGCAGACCATACTATGGAACACTGCCTTGTCTGTGCTCTACTACCCAACCTCTGCAGCTCAAAAGACCTTGCGGAGTTCAATGAAAATGCAAGGGGCTGTGTAAGAAAATGGGAAACTGTAATTTAACATCGCGCTTCGAAGAATCGCAAAGAAGAAGAATGTCAGTTCATGGAGCAGAGCAGGCGGACTAATGTGACCAGGCACACAAAGGCCCCTGACCCCTTGGGAGTGATGCACCAATTTAATAGATGCTTCATAATATCACTCACAAAATCAAGCATTTGTGAAATATTGCAGTGCTACAAATTTAATTTCATTTCACAACTTACAAAGAAAGGTGGCTATTATATTGACTATAACTGGCAGTTTTTACAATTTCACTTGTTACTTATTTATTCCATTGTTAAAACTTCAACTACCAGTATCGGTGTCCTAAGACAACCCTTGGCAACATTGTGCAAGAAACCTGGGGATTGGAAGCACAAGTGTGCCTTCTATTGGGGAAATAACACTATGCAGCGGGTAATGTGGATGAGTTTTGAATAGTAATGTAAAACGTGGACGAGTGGCGGACTCTGGGGGTTGATGCCAAAGTTGTAAAACACAGCCTTGAAATCAAACGCTTTGGGTTCAAATCCTAGGTGAGAGCCGGAAATAAGCTTGACACTGAAGATTAAGAGGCTCCCATGTGCCGAGTTGCACGGTCTACCTCTGGACACCAATTACCCTCAAGTTGATGTTTGCACCTGATCAATACACAGCCCTGAGAGTTACCTGTAACCAGAGGTAAACACAGCAATTGCTGTAGGGCAGTACGATCTTTATTAACTGTGTCAGTGGAATATAACCTGTATTATTGTAGACCAGGAGATTCCATTAATGGACAATCCAACATGACAAAACTTCTGTATAACATACACCAGTAGCAATAGTATTACAAAACTAGCCATTTAAAGAATGACCTTGTACTGGTGAAAGATGGTTCAATATTATACATGCTCTAATGCTTCATCACAGTTGCGTGGGTAGAAGTGGTGAAAGGTTAAGCTGGTATCTGGCTTGTTCACAGCATGCTATGCACTCTGTCTCCATATAACTGGAAGATTTGCAATTAGCCTGGCTGTGAGTTTGACTCTAAATGAAGGGCATTCCCTGTTGGTTTGCATTTCTCTTGCTGCATTATTGATTCAATGTTGGATGTGCCATGTGCTTTCAGAGGAGACATTGATACAAGGTTATTTGGTTAATTAAATAACATGTAACTACAAGAAAAAGGATACTGCAACCAGTTGGAGAATCACATGGCACAGTGAATGTAAACATCAAATAACCATGCAAATGTGGCATCAGACGTGGTGCAGTGACAATCAAGTAGCTGCTAAGTATACCATCAATGTGAATGCATTGAACCTTGAAAAGACGGGTGCAGTGTTAAGACGCTATACATCAATGATGGGAAAAATTAATGGAAAGTTAAATGAGAATCACTCTAAAGAGCTGCTTTTTTGGGATAGCTGAGTGTTCCTCCTATGTCCTTCATACATTGAGCCGAGAAAACCTACATCAATAGATCAAATTGTACAAATGTTCTCGTATAAGTGGAGATGACTGACGTACGAGTGGTGTATGTATATACATACGAATGACAGGTGTATAATCTTACAAGTTGAAATGGTCCACATATACTTTGTGTGATTATGTGGATGTTTGAGTCTTAGGAGAGAGCAGGTATATGCATGCAGATGAGTGCTGTTTGTGAATTACATTAGTTCTTTACTATCCGAAGAGTGTGCATGCACGCCTGAGTGTCGAGTGTGTTTGAACGTGCATGCACGTGTATATTGTAAGAGAAGAATGTGCTCGTACATGCGAGTATTTGCAGTCTTGTGCAGCATCAAGGTAGTGCCCTTGGGTCCATGAACCGCATGCTCCAAGCCAAAGTGTGTGGCCACGCGGTGCGCCAACAGCCGGTGGTAAGATGTCATTGGGGACAGAGAGTGTATATTCGCACTACACACACGCCAAAACACAACAGCAGCATTAATTTACAAGTGATTTCCCAGATTACAAACTGCAGCTATGCCTTCATTTTGTATTGTCGTAATTGACAGGTAGAGGTGCTGACGGTGTGGCATCATAACAGCACGATTTGCCAAACAAAGCAAGCTCCAGTAAACCAATTTGGGATTTGCAACCAGTGTCATACCACTGTGCAAGTAAATCCAGTTGGCAACCAACTCAAGTGTTGAAAAAGGCAATGACAAAGCCAAAGCGCCAATTACGGAAGTCATTTTCCTATTCAAAGTTGTTGTAGCCCAACACCAACGTGGCACAAATTTATAGCAAAAACCACACGTGGATTTTCAAATCACACACCTGAAAAATACAACTCACTCATGTAGCTATACGTGAACGTACGCACGACTTGGCAATGACACAAATAATAAAAATGTGTAGTCCAAAATAACCGTGACTTGGCGCACAATTCGGCTTAAATTGTGACCACGCTGACACGCTCACCTCCGTAACAAGCAATCACACATCGTTTAGGCGTTCCAGCAGTCTATTACTCCTCGTTGTGAAAACCCATTCCATTACGCTGTCAGCGAGTCGGGGCCAGTTTAGTAAAACACATTACACAGGCACACTCTACAGGCGAGCACACGAAACCTCTAAAATGACCAACGGACTGTGTGCATTTGTATTGAAGCACAACCAAGCATTTAATTAAATTAAGTAGAACGAGGGAAACAATAACTCACTTGCTGTCTTTTATAAACTCCAAAATGTCGTGCTCCATCTTCAGCAGAAACATTCTGTCTCTACAGAGCGTGGTGATGGGACAACAATGGGTTACATCAGGAATCTTGAAATAAATATGTGCCCTTTGTGACAGCCTTGTAAAGGCTGCCACTGGAGCAGCACAATACCACGGGAACTGAATGACAAAGACACTCACGGGCATTCGGATAAAGTAACGTACAACAAATTGACATTCTCATAGGGGCACAAAGTAGCACAACAGAAGGACACAAAGGTGTAGCCACGTGTGGTATTTCCTGCATAACTCATCCACAGAAGCAAACACCCTTGCAACCTGTCTTACAGACTATTAGAGCAAGCTCTGTGAGCACCTATGGAGAACAACACAACAAAGGCATTTGTGTGGCAGGTATGGCTTAGCTGATGGTCCAGGCTAATGCTGCTGGTGTGCATATGCATGAGTGAAACTAAAATTGCAGTTATCACCGCACAGTAATCATCATTCCCACATTTCGCACGCAAATATATTTATACCTGGGATTATTCTTTAAGATGTCAGTCAGAAACTCTGCCACATCAACCCCTGCAGAATCCTTCAAGTCCAGAACAGGATCTGTTGAAAAAATGTAAAGGCTTGTTAATGAACATGTAAATTCTTGTTAATGCTTTCAAAAGTGATATTCATATTTTAACATGTTACACAGAGACCTGAAAAAAATTCACATAGTGCACACCTGAACTTGGAGATTGCTGCAGGAGTCATATTTAAATCGCGAGTGATTCCTGTAGCAATTTAGCAATTCCCTCGTTAAAATCTCCATTCAATGCAAGGTGTTTTGAAGGGCAAAGGTGCTAAATAGTTATAACCATTGGAATAGCTCCTGGATATGCATTCATTGAAATTAATAAGGAGGAATCCTAGGCTGTCAAAGAATCTCCATTAATGTAATCTTAATTATTTCATGGCCATTAAAATGAATGGCTCTCCGACATAAAATTGCAGGCGTTGTTAATGATAAATATATGCTAAAATTACTGTCAAACACACCTTCATGACAATACATCACTGTGACACAAGTGTCAGATGCTAAAGCAATATCAATGTAGTAACATCGTTGAAGCGCTATGACGGTGCACCTGACAGTAACTTAAGTACTTTTTCCTTGCAATATAAAACCTTAAGGTCACGTTGGACAACCAAGACACACAGCCTAGGTACATAACTACACAATTAGTATCATTTGTTTATGGATTGTACCCCGTACCCTCAGCAACACATCAGTAATTGGGCAGCTTGACAGAGACAACATTTACATGGCACGGTAAACATTACTATAACAAAATGAGGTCACTGATATTGACAAACGGCAACAGGTGGATCTAAAATGGATTCAAACTATATTTACGGGTGTGCATGATCACGCATCAACATGTACACATGGCAAAGCGAATAACCGTTTTGCATAATAACATCAAGGAAAAAGTCGTGTCACCTTTAACAAGTTTGGCTTTAGGGATCAGTACTGGGCAAGGGAGAAGTCCAGTAGGCACAGCGATGTTGGAGGGACTGGGGGTTCCAGAGGTTTCAGAATTCACGGGATCCAATGCCCTTCCTTTGTTCTTGCTCTTGCTCTTTTTCTTGCCTGACTCTTTGCTGCCCTCTGCTGCCTGAGGTTTGCCTTTCTGAGCCACATCCTGTAAAATAAAAGTTTACAGTCTCTATGAGTAACACGAGAACCACAAAAAATCCGAGTTTCTTTTCTACCGTCTCAAGCTAACACGTTGCAATTAAGGCAAGCATGAAGGAGGATATGTAGCTGGATTAAAATATTTTAAACACGTAGAAAGAGTTAGTCTCAATGTGGCATACTGAAATGACAACGCACACTTACACGAGTAGTTGCGATTGGGAAATACTTATACTTGTGCTTGAACCATACAGTCGAGCCAGGCTGGGTCATGTCCCCATACAAATCCCATGTCCTTATTCAGTCCCACTTCCCTTACCTTTTGCTATTCTAGCGCCCGCAACCTCCCTCCCCCTAGCCCTTGCAATTGGTAAACAATGTTCAAAAACACTTTTAGACAAGACTGAGCGAATTCATAGGTTAGAATGTTATTTTAGATACAAATCTGAATGTGTTTAAGTGAGGCGATTAGCATCAGGGCACATTTGGTCTGTTTTCCTGCTGACCCTGTGACATCATCACTGGTTATGTGGCCGGTCCAGCTCCAAGCGGTTAAGACGGTTCGACAAGAGGGCTCTTGAGCCCACTTGGGTGACCATGCTCTCAAGGTGGGGCTGCCGTAAAACCGGACGACTCTGGCCTGAACCTCTGGGCTGTCTTGGCTGCAGAATAATTACCAGTGGACATCAAAACAAGAATTGAGAGACAATGTGTAAACTGCCCACCTGCACTGGTATGACCTGCGGCATATTTCCTGCTCCCTCTGGGGGCTTCTCCACTAGTGGCCCACGGGGCTTGGCCTGCAGCATGAGCAATTAAATACACGCGTTAACCACACGAACCTGCGTTCCACATCGACATCTGCATGTTGTCCATGCCCAGCAAAAACAACACACTTCGTGAGACAAGACATGCTTGTTGACTTGACAGCAGCTCTTTTGACAATACACAATCTGAAAGCTACACTAGTACAGTTGTGTAGTGTATGCAATTTGGCATAAAAATAATGACTGCTGTAAAAAGTAGGCTGAATAAAACCAAAGATAATTAAATGTAATCAACCAGGCACTTAAACAAGCAACGCTATTGAGCATCATCTGTAAAGTTCGAAAAACATCATTATCTGAAAACAAGCATCAACTCCCAAATCAGTTTTTAAAAACACATCTTATAATGCATGATTATAAGATATGCTGTGATGGGTCCAAAGAGGTTTATAGCTTGGCATACCTTTGGAACTTAACCAACTCTATTAACAACGGCTGATTAAAGAAATGCAAATGCAGCTACCAAGAGACAACAGCATCACTCTAATCCCCACTTTCCAGCAGTAATTAGTGTTGCAGTATGTTTTTTTAGGAGTTATAAAGTTCAAATAATAATACTTATTTTTTTATTTTAAGTTTTCTCTCTGCTTGAAAATTTTCCTTCAAAAACATTCTGCAGTCACAAAAATCTTCCCCTTTGAAAGTTATTTCTCTGTTCAATTCACAGACAAAGCGTTTTAATACTTATATAAGCACTGGGAAGGGATTGGCCATTTTCAAATGAGACAAGCAATGTTGAATTCTGACTAAGTGGTACTTAGTTTTTAACAAGCTAGGATAGATGTCAGGTTGAAGTGATGCTTGGTCAAACTTGCAACCACCCAAAACTGGGGTGTTACACACAACAAACTGTAATCCACCAACAGCAGCATACCTTTGATTTCTTTTTCTTTTTGGATGCAGTCTCTGTTGGGCCATTGACAGCAGGAGTGAGGCTGGGGGCCAGGGGTTCAGTGGGGACCTGCAAAGCTTTGGGAGTGAGGCTATCTGCACCCCCTGGTGTAAGCAGGGTGGAGTGGGCACACGAAGTCACAGCAGAAGCCACATTTGCGACCCCACAGTCAGGAGTGGCACCATCCTCCACTTGCAGTTTTGTGAATCGAGGAGCCTAAAAACCACAACAAGAAAATGTTGGCACACTTTTAAGGAGGAGAATTAAAATTCACGGATTAAAAAAATATAACGGCTTAGTGGTGGGTCATTTAAAAATAAGAGATGTATTAATTTGTTAACAATGCCATAATAGAGCCTATTTTAACCAATGATGACGACAACCAGGGGTGGAAAGTAATAAAGTAGAGATGTTTTTGTTTTTTCTATACTCATTGTATTTCTCCTTTCTACAAAACATTGTTTTGATGAAATGTATTCGTTTAGCCAAATAATTATACTTCATTACTTTCCACTCCTGGACATCACAGGGGCTTAAATGTTATTTTCATGCAATACATGTTTGTAATATCCTAGAAAAAAAGAGGTAGTTGCTTAAACAACAAATAAACTGTCAACCCAAGCATGATTGGCGAGTAGGTTGACAATGAGTGTATTCTGCCTCGCAGCAATTCTCTGAAACATTGCAAAAACAGTAACTTTGAGTTAAAAAATTAACTGTGAGTCGCCTGAGGGTACGAATAATTTAGGTAGAAACAAAATGTACGCATCTCCTATGTCTGTTTTCTCTGGGGCACAAAATTCTAACAATTTGGTTTACAATGAACATGGTACATGCTTACCTTGGATCGCTTTTTCTTTTTCTTCTTTGATTTCCCACTCTAGACAAGCAAGAGACAAACCAAGGTATTTGCATCAGAACAAGTATAACCTCACAACGTTTTTGCATTAAAACCTGTTTTCAAAAATCTTTTTTGGGAGAGCATCGGCTACATTTGGAATAACAGTTCTAATGCAAATATAACTATCTTTAAAACTCAGTGACCTGTATTTGAAAGGCCTCCGTGAGATGTGCCATGATGAGGGATGCTCCGCATGCTAATCTGGATGGTTTTGCTGACCAGACTATTTTGGAAAGTGAAAGCACAAAGCCAATCAGAATCAGTCAGCTATGCAACCATCTATTGGAAATGCAATTTTTACATTCTGAGCCTGCAAAGGCAAAAGCATTGTTTTTTTTAAAGAATTACAGTTGAATTGTACAAAAATATGTTCATTTATTTAATCATGGGTTTTGGACATGTATTGACTCTTTGCTAATTATGCTGAGTATATTATTTCGATGCTGCTTAATTGATGAATTAATTTTTTCTTTGACGATGTGATCATGCAGCGAGCCAAGCACCTTGGAACTATTTTTAGACCTAATTCAAAGCACAAATGCTTCACCTTGACAGTGAGCAGACTGAGGAAGAGACATTGTGAGACAGCTCCCTATATATTATGCCTATATATTATCCTATATTAACCCTATATTATATCCTTTACCCAAAACAATATGGGGTTCTTGCACGTGCAGGATAACATGGATTCCCTTATATATGTGCACAATCAACTCGGTAGGATGCATATAAATGTATTGTAAATAAGCACATTCGTGCAAAGATGCTGCCAATTTAACATTCGTTAGAATAAAACCTATGCGTGAAACCATTTAGAGACAAATGTGAATCACAGACTCAAGTTGTCAAGTGATTACACATACAACAAATTAAAATGATAAGTGACTCCTAACTGTGAAAACGTGATTGGACTGTCTGTGCTTGTCACAACCAATTCCATATGAATCGTCTTATCTGTGAATAAACACAGATAATAGAATACATTTTCTGCATAACCACTCCCATTGGTTTTGAAACGAAGATAGCAAAAATGGTGACACTGGTGATGAATTCCATGTGATTTCCATTACCTGCAACCAAATGCAGGGACATCTATGCATAGCTGAAGTGTTAACAGCTGGATTGGAGACCACAGACAATAAGATTCAACAACAGGTTGAAAAATAAGCGTTCAACTGTACTGTGATTTATGAGTTTGTAATCTCGTCAGAAACCCTGAAAATTTTGGAAAGCTTTAGCTATTTTCAATATGTATCTATAGTTATATAACCACAAGCACATGGTTATGCAACTGTGAAATGTTAGGTGGCAAATACTGTATTAAGTTGCCCAGTAGGATTGTGTTCCTCATAAATAAAGGAAATGTAGACAGTATCATGGTATATTACAAGGCAAACACATTAATCTATTAAAACTCTACAATAATTCGTCACAGGAATAGTTAGTAATCTAAGTTTCAACTAAAACGCAGTTCTATTAGACGACTGTTTCCGGTCACTAGTACATTCTATAGTTTGTATAAAACAAAGCAAATAAAATTAACCTCTAGAAAACACAACTGTAAATGTGATAAATGTGAGCAGACCTAAGCAACAAACACCCACCAAGTGTGAAAAACGATGTATTCATTATCGTTACCTGGCTAATCCCGTAGACTCGTAGAGGGTCGTGTTGAGCTACGCGTGCCTTTAATTACAAATTAAATACAGCTGCAATATATACACTGTGTAGAAAGAGATTTGCTTGGAATATGAACTAAATATTCAGAGTCTGTTGTTGATGACGCTGTCTGCTGACATAACTGCTTTGACCAATAAATATATGGGAAGTAAAGCTGAAATAAGACATAAAAGCTTTGGTGTTGTGCAGATAAAATGTGCGCTTATGAAGTATTTGAGGCCCGTACCCTCAGTGCGGACATACACAAACACATTTGCTTCATAAAGAGATACCGCTGAGTTCAGTTCTATCTCCTGTCTTCATTAAGTCCCTATTAGAAATAATGTACCACTGAGATCAGTTGTAGTTTATTCTACAGCTAAAATTAAATCAGCCCTTACATAAAAACCATATAATTATAAATAACCATCTAATCAAGACCTTGTATTACAGCCAACTGTTCTCACTATACTGAGCTCATAAAACATCAAAAACACAATCAACATGGCAGTCCAGATTAATTATCAGCAATTGTTTAATGAAACGTAAAAAGCAAATAACTATTCCACGGCATCGCCACAAGGACTGCGTTCAAGTAAAGCGCCAGGTCTACTTATCACACCATTTCTGTACATGATTTCACACAGCGGAACTGAAAGTAGTAATATGCCCGATGATGCTTCCAACATGGGAGGCAAAAGGTCGCGGGAGATAGAGGGAGAGCGCTCGAAGCAGATATCCCGAAAGAACAGCTCTAAAGAACAACCATCATGAAACAAGCCGTGGAAACCTACATCAGTCCAGCAGTAATACAGGTTCTGTATTTGTTTTGTTTGTTACCTCATTAGCTTGCACCGCTGGGGATTCTGCGACGGGCCCCTTGCACTCGGTCTTGTCCAGAGAAGAGTCAGCATCCCCGCCGCCTTCCAATGCAACACCGCCCTTTTCTGGTTCAACTGGGCTAGATCCTTCCTCGGATGGACAACTTGACCCTTCCGGCGAGCTAGTAGGCCTTTCAGAATGATCGCTCAGCATTCCCACCAGATTATCTGGCTCCTCAAGAATGAGGCCTACCTCTGTAGATGGCATATCTGGCTGTGGTGAGGAGGAGGAGGAGGACGAGGACGAGGAGGAACAGGAGGCTTCCTTGGAGAATGTGACGGACTCCTCCTGCAAGGTTGTCACGTCCAAGCTAACTGCAGCTTCCGTACTGGGCGTTATCCTGTCTGGCATCGTCTCTGATGGATTCCCCTGCATGGTTCATTCGAGCCTGCATACAAGACGATAGGCAAACATAATACGCATTTTCAGACCAAGCCAACAATAGTTCTCTAATTTGGCCACAGATTTTAGTGACATCTTGTTTGCAATAAGCAGCGTTTTACTCTATTCATTAACAAAGTTGAGAACTAAAGTGGGTTTCTGTCTACAAATAACGTACACTATCACCGATGTGAATGTGGGTTTGCTGCCAATTGTTTGACTAACTGCGGTACTGTTAGCTGGTTTGTCCATACACAAAACGTTTCACAACTGACGACGAATGTCAAGTGACGTCTGAAATAAAATATATTCAACGTTGATTGTGAAACGCCGAACAATATAACTCCGTGTGAACACTGGCTTAATCGCTAACCGAATTTGCCATTATGTCTTTCCAAATGAAGCAAGTAAAACCATCTCAATAGTTCAATATAATAATAATCTACTTTTGTAACGCACGCATTTTCTCCGGGCGCGTTGCACCCGTTGATTCGGAGGCGCGGAGCCCTGCTCAGTCGGTTTGTTGTGATAAAACCCTATAAAGAACATTCCACAATCAAGCAATTCAAGTTTTGGCCGCAGAAAAATATGTAATCCCTTTATTAGTGCTCATACAACTGTGTGGTGGTTAATCTGTCTTTTATAGCAAATTCGTATTTCTACCAGGAACTAGATCGAGCCAAAAAATACAAAACATCTAAACAGGATAGTCAAACGTGTATACGGGGATCATAGCATTTACTAGTCCATATTAATATTCCAATGTTTGTTATTGTACATTGTGTGCAGTAGCTGACGTTTAAAGAGCACAAGGGAGACGTGGGCAGGTCGTGTGACTGGGGTTCCAGTTGACAAGGGACGGGGGGTACCCATGGTTTAAGGCAGTGGTTCCCAAAGTGTGCGCCACGGCGCTACGGCGCGCCGTGGGATATTTCTAATTTTAGATATATGCCCTATATTTTCTGACTTTGGGCAACGTGGAAAAAATCCGTGAACCCAGAAAGTTTGGGAACCACTGGTTTAAGGCACTCACGGGGACTGGGGAACCCACATAACACCCGGATACGCGGGTACCGGAGGCGCTCATTACAAAGGGAAAACCAGGGGACAAGAGAATGACTTGAAGGGCATTCCACGGAATTGGGGAGCCGTGTGACTGAAAACGAAATGAGCGGGAGCCTCACACTGCAACACTCTAACATGAGGGGCTCGGGTACGTGAAGCTGAGTAACTCACAGAACTTAAGCGATTCGCAGAGGATGTTGGAACCTATGAGAAGGATGCGACTATAGGATTCCAGGGGAGAAAGTGGCTCTCGCGGGGCTCACTGGCTAGGGTTCTAACGTATCGGGGAACTCACGGTACTATGCTGCGGTTCTCGGGGACAGGGATTTACATCGGACAATGATCCAAGGCGACAGGAACCCGAGAACACTCGCGATTCTAGACACACGGATACTCTATCACTAGATTATTTGTGTAGTCTGCGCCCAGGCTTCCCAGATGACTCGAGCATCCGATAGTACCGTAGTTACAGACGCCAGATCCCGCACAACCATAATTCTCGGAGACAGCAACCCAACCGGCGGACTGGGGTTCCGGAATAACAGACGACCCCACAAGACTCGGTACCTCTCTCGTAGTGAGGAACACAACGCGCGAGTCGGCCAGGCCTCGACCTGGGCCTAGCAGCGCGCAGGCAGCGGGGCCTAAGGGAGGCCGCGCACCGGCCTCTCCCCACCGAGCCGCCGCAACACAACGCGCCGACTAACGAGCCAAACAAGCGGGCATACCACAGCGAGCACATCAAACGAACAAAAAACGCACTCAGGCCGGCATGCGACGCAGGGGAGGGCTTGATGCACGCGTCTCCTCCACGTTCCTGGCCGAGCCGCCTCGGCCCTGGCCACCATGAGCCGCCGGTTCCGCACGGAGGAGCTACCCCCCCCACCACCCGGCTCCCGATCGACTTAGCGCCGGGCAAACTTGCGGTTTATTCTGCCGGCGGCGGCGGCGGCGGGGAGAGTGAAACAATCGAATCAACAACTTTGTAATGTTGTAGTTTAAAGTGTTAGTAGTATGTGAGGGTGGTTTGCTGTGTGAGTGTGTGTTAAGGGGGCGGCGGGGACGGGAGTGCGGGGAGCGTGGTGACGTGCCGAGGAAATCCCGGGGTCGCGCGATGGTGACGCCACCACGTGGCGGTCAAATTCAAAACATTCACTCATCCGTCCATTCATTGTCACAAACCGCTTAAATCCCCCGCAGGGTTTGCATGTTTCTCCCCAGTATCCGCGTGGGGTTTTCGCCGGCCACTCCGGTTTACTCCCACAGTCCAAAGACATGCTGTTGCTGCTGCTGCATAGGTTAATTGGCCTGTGGACTAAGTTGACCCCGGTGCCCTGTGATGGACTGGCATCCTATAACCCTGCCTTGCGCCCTGTGTCTGTCGGAATAGGCTCCGGCTCACCGCGACCTTGTACAGTTGTACAGGATTAAGCGGTTTCTGATAATGGACGGAGGGTTGCAGTGACCTATGCAGCAGCATGTCTTTGGACTGTGGGAGGAAATCGAAGTGCCCGGAGAAACCCCACGCAGACACTGGGAGACACATGCAAAGTCTACACAGAAAGACACCCGAGCCGGGATACCAACCCGGGACCTTTTTGCTGTGAGGCGGCAGCGCTACTCGCCACGCCACCGTGCCGCCCATATCCAAAATGATAAACACTTAATTGCAGTTTCAAACGTCTCACACGTCCTGGCTTTGACATCCCCCCTCGAAGGCACTTGTGTGACCATCGCCCACATTAGAACATCATTACCAGGCCGATGCGCGAATCCTCATATATGGGAAATTAGCCACAGTGGGTAGATAGATGTTTATTATCACAGCAGAAAAATACACAGTGAGCTTGCAAGCTCTTTACAGGATTCCTGCGACACAACAAACACGCGATTTGACAAAAGTAGCGCGGTTGTGCCCATGCAGCCCAAACTATGTTTGTTGTATTACTTTCCGATGTTATATATTGTTTATGCTGGTTAGATCGTACGTTTGTTGTGTAGCAGGACTCCGGCTTCCAGAGCTTGTGAGCTCACTGGGTATTTTCTGCTGTAATAATAAGTAAATAAATAATAAACATGCATATTGGCCGTTAATAGACACGTAGAGCTGCATTGAGACAACAGAGACACGTAGAGATACATAGAGATTCATATAGATACACACAGAGCCATCGAGACCCCGTGTCTCTCCCCGTGTCCAGTATCTCTACCCATGTCTCGCCTCGTCTCTCCCAGTGTCTCTCCCAGTGTCCCCGTCTCATAGGCGCCCACGTGTCACCCCGCGTCACGTGATCAAAACAAAGACGCGAGCAAGTTTCGCCTCCTTGATTGGTCAATCAACGCGTAGTGGGCGCTGGCCTAAGATTTAAAAAAATAACGGACACGACTCTCATTGGTCAACCGGCATCTGTGGGCGGTGCTACCGCGTTAATTTATTATAATAATAGCGTTTTAAATAGCGCCTTTCACCCGAGGGTCACAAAGCGCTGTAATTTATATGTTGTTGGCGTTGTTTCCCCCTCATGTCTGTCTCTCTGTCTTCCTGTCTCTGTGTCCCCTATGTCTCCCCCTGTTGCTCACCCTCCCTCCCTGTCTCCCTCCGTGTTTGCCCTTAAGGAAGTGACGGTAATCTTAGGGGACGCTGGCAGATTTTTGCCGCTCTTAAGATTGCCAGTTTCACGACCTTTCAGTGTATTCGAAGCAGCCTTAAATCATTTAATTTTCGTTGCTTTGGTTTTTATTAGCTGTTTTTTT
>JAZEWU010000001.1:3945820-3955899 GCA_036362915.1 Geotria australis
ATGAATATAAATTGATATTATTATTGTTATTAATTCGTCTTACGTATTACAGCGATGAGCAACTTAAAGATATGTATCCACGTTTGAACTTCAGGTGAGGCTGAATGAATCGCTACTGTATCTTTATTGGATTTACGAAGTTCACAACTGTGTTACACCGCAGTCTCATTCTGGGCTTCCTTTGATTTGCTGCCACTTACGAATGTGGTGACCTAATCTGGCACGGGTCGTGCAGATTCGATTAAGTGCGCTTCTTGTTTTCAGGGAAGGTTGGCACCAGGTTATTCGGCATGCATACTAATCTAAAACCTTTAGTCCTCCACCATATGAGAGCTCATTAATGACAAGCCTCTTTTGGAAAGGAGACCAAGGGCACACATTGAACGGGTGTGGGGAGGGGGTCGAAGAGTTCTTGTGAAAAAGCGGTGGACCATCGCTCACAGCAGACAGCAACTTTCGTCAGTAACGATCCTCCTATCAGTGCTTATCCAAAGCGTACAATTCTTAATCTGCCTTTTCAACACCATCAGTGCACACCTGGTGCTGGATATTGATGTTGAATCATTTCAAGTATAACGTGTGAAGTGCATTTGCGCTCTGCGATTGATCCACTGAGCAGAATTTCTGCCTTCATGGACCGCATCCATCGCATCATTCATGTGTGGGAAATATACGTATTGATATTAAGGGGGGGGGGGGAGGGCGTGTGGTTCAGCCAGGTTTAGAAATGTAACATTTAATGTGCGTAGGCTCCCTGCTTCTTTCCAGAGGTATAGTCCAATTATGTGCCCGTACTTTAGTCTAAGAAAGAACTATAATTAACAAATGCTATGCCACTTTTAGCTAAAGCAATGCTTTTATAATGACAGTAAATACGTTTAAATTATCAAAGATTGAGTAAAAGAAAATCAGGATATACAGCTCTACTTATAAATTTTCCAAGGCCTCTCAGGATAATTCTTTTCACTACTTTAGAAAATTAAAACGCATCCCATCAAGGATGCGTAGGTGCCACGCGTATTATATCGACCATTAAATTCTAGTGACTATTCAATAGCAGTTGTTATCATTTGGACGCCCAGTTCGTTTTCCCCATCAGTGCATGATTTCAATGCATTTTTCTGGAAAGCATAATTTGATAGTGTTGAAAGAAATGTATGCTGTTGCAGACTTTTACACACATGTCTGCCTGTACGACCGAGATGGATTGTGGCATAGGAAGCCCATAACGCATGGCGTTGGCTTGGGGACACCTTTATAATAATAATAATATATTTTTGTAACGCGCGCATATCTCCGGGCGCGTTGCACCCCGTTGATTCGGAGGCGCGGAGCCTGGCTCAGTCGGTTTGTTTATGGAGCAGTGATTAGTGTGGTGACACGCTCGCCCGTGGTCATGACACGCTCTCAGGTCCACCACGAAGCTATCCTCCAGACCGAGCACACGGCGTTCACCCCGGGCAATCATCGCTCGAGTCGGCACGTAAATTTCAGCACAGGGGCGAGGGGGGGGGGTTAATTCGTGAACTCCGGCAATACCGGGATCAACTGCGGCGCACTCCGACGCTCAACTTCACAGTGCAGAGTCAATCACTGGCTTGCGCCCACGTCTCGGCAAACACTCTGCGTCGCTCGGTGCTCGTTCCGTCGCCGTGCAACCGCGGAGTTCCCGCGGCACCGCTCAGCTCCCGGCACCTCAATCCGGCTGCCTCTCACAACTCTCTCTCCACCGGCCTTAACTCGACGGGTAGAGAGACCTGCACGATTTTAAGCTCCACTCTGAGCCCGGATTGGTCTGTGCACAACACAATGGTGCTTACCTAAAGATTGACCGCTTCCCGTACCCATGTGTACCTGTCTTTTTGTTCGAGTCTCTCTGTTGACGAACAAGGACTTATATCCTGTCGCCTGAACGTCTGCCTTATAAAGCTAACATGCTGTGTACGTTTGCTCGTGTCCATGGATACCCGGGACTCCACGCTCCGTCGTCATACAGGCACCCAAAAGCGACTGTGGTCCCACAATTAGAATAAGGCTGATGAAAATGCTTAATTGGTGGATTTGTAAGGCTCGACCATGTGTAGAGTATGAAGGCCATAGTTAAAAATCATGCAAAAAATATCACTATTTACTGTTGACTCAAGCCATCACATGTTGCGTTGTGCAGCTACAACCCATCACATTGGAGTGTGGAATAAATTACTTAATTTCGATATTGGCCACCCTATCATCTTTGTTCGTTTTCTGGGTCAACACAATTTTTGTTTCTACTCTTATCTTTGGAGATGCACCTCCAGACATAAAATGGCAAATATATATATGTTAACCAACTGTCATTCCTCACCCAGTTGCCAATTCGACGTCCATGCGTATATCGGTGTAAGGTTATTTCACATAGCCAACAGGTTAAAAAAATAACAGAATATGGTCTGTAAATTGTGAGAGTGGCCATGGCTTACTTTACGTATTCCTTTGATGTCATGTTTCAATAGTTTCTATGAAAATTGTAATTGTATTTCACCGTTAAAACATCTAATATTTCGCTCCATTGCTGGTCAAGCACAGCGTGCGACCACTTTATTCACACTAGGTGCCTGAATACTTATCAAATTAATGGATATTCAGTGATTACCCTAGGGGAATATCAACCATAGGTGTATATAAAGTATAATTGGGGTAAACTAAAAATGTAATCTCAATGTATTATCTAACATGCAATGACAGCTTAAAAAAACAATCTTGAAAAACGATCTACCAGCTTTTTAACTATATGTCACTGACTCAAACCTTAAGGCAAAAACAAATCTGATTTGGTAAGGAACGGTGCCACTGTAAATCGGAGAGTGTCAGTCTTGGCAGATCGTGTGCATCAGGGCGGTGGGTGGGGGTAGACCCTATTCACCAACCAAGATTTCGCTAAATATACACTGAAGGTTTTTTTGAAGGCTAAAGAAGACACACGGACCCCTGCAATTGTCCCAGTTGTACCGTGTTGATACACTACCTTGCCATGCGGAACTTGTGGATTGCTTTGTTCACGTGTTTTTGTTGTAGCCCGGTTTCTACGGTGTAACCAGATCCCCGTCATAAATGAGCATTTAATGCCTAATGGGATTTTACCTGTGTCACAATAACCCCCAAGTCATAAAACGCAAAACAATTACGAGAACCGTCGTGAATTAGAGAGTAGACGCTCTAACCATGGTTATCTCAAAAGAGCAGCTCTTGAGAGCAATTCTCATACAGCGAGCTGTGAAAACCTACATCAATACTGTGTATACATTAATTAAATATATATGATAATAGACAAATAGATAAATTATAATTATGCAATGCAGTCTATTTCATAATGCACACAAACATGTGTATTACAGTTAAATATTAATGTTTTAATGCTCACAGTATGGCAACATTAAAAACAGGCAGATTGCAGCATGCGTAACAGAGAAGGATTTGTTGCAAACATCTGTCAAATTCAGTGAAAACGTAAACCATATTGAAAAGGCTCTATCGGGAGTGATGTCCCCATATCTGATTAAGGGGCCGTTTCCCAAAATATCAGCCAATTAAATAACGCATACTGTAATTTAATGCTGTGCTAACGATAAATCCGTTAAGCTTTTTGGACGCGTGACAAAACAATCTCAAAACCCATCAAGCACTGTACATTTCACCTCCAGAAAATAAACGTAATTTTCTTTCCTCCCGATTTCCCTGCAGAGAGAAACCAAAAACTCTCCGCATCAGGCCGGCAAACACATCACTGATCTGACAACATCGCGCGGAGGGAAGGAAGTGGTGACTTCATCCCAAGCCCCATCCCCATCCCTGCCCACGGGGCTGCCCGTCCGCCCTGCCCGCCGCTAGCGGTGTAACGCATGCGCGTTGGAGCTCGCGTGGCGCTGTCTCGCACTCTGGTCCTGAAGCTGAGTGGGGAGGAGGAAAAGGAGGAGACTTAGCGGCGCAGAGCTCGGCGTCCGGGGCGTGAGACCCCCCGCTCTCTCCTCCCGTGTCTCCTGTCTGACCGAGTCGTGTGCCTTCTTCTCTTTGAGCCATGCGTCTCCGGTTTGAGCACTGGTGCCTGCGCTCTGGTTGTGTGTGCCGTGTGTCCTTTCAGTCCGAGCTTTGTGTCGCCTGTGTTGAGCCATGTGCCTGCTGTTTAAGCCATGTGTCTGCCAATTGTCTGAGCCCTCTCGCTTCTTTATGAAGCGAGTGTTTCGCTTTTCTTTGAGCCCTGCGTCTCCCTGCTGCTCGAACCCTTTGTTTCCTTCGCTAGTGTTAGATGCCAGTGTGTATTGTCTTCAGTCCTCTGGATTCCCTCTGACAGCAGCGTGTGACTCCTGTATGAGTTCTCGTGTTTCCACCTGTCTGAGCTTCACATCTCCTCCGTTTGAGTTCTAACCTCCCTCTTGTTTTACAACTGCATGCCACGCATCGTCTCTTTAAATCCTGTCTTTTTATTATTATGAGTCGGCTATTGTACAATGTGTCATCCCGTCGCGCGTCTCTCCGAGTCCCACGTCCTTATTTGGTCCTAGTCCGAGCATCCTACCCCCTTTTTTCGATCACTCACCGATGTTCCTGCTTGGGCGAGGTCGTGGACGCAGCTGCAATCCTCGTGTCCGTGTGAAGAAGAGGTCAACGAGAGACTGTGGTAAGGATGCAGCGGAGGTGTGGTCACGCGCTTTCACTGTCAGTTATCAATCTGTGGTGATGAGGTGGTGCTTGTTGTTTTAGTGAATGGCGATGCAGTGAAGATGGAGATGATTGGGACAGTAGGGGTGGAGGCTGTCGCCCGCGGAAAACTGTATTTGAATTAGGGTGTGACACAGATGTGAATGGCAATGTAGAGAATGACACAAATGCGATAATGTTGATGCGGTTGTGTTGATATTCTGGGGCTTTACTTGGTATATGTACCGATCGAAATAATGCACTGCACTCGTGTTATATGGGTGGTCTCATGGTACATTGAAACGTTAAGATTTTGTGATTTTAAAAAATACTTTCGTGGGGCGATCCGTGCTTTGAACAAACATGTTGGTTGAATCGTAAAGCTTAAAAAAAATGCACTTGCCTTGGTCCATTACATTATCTCTTGAATTGCCAGACCCAATGGTTATTGATTTTATTTTGATTAGTTCCGTCCGACCTGCTGTTTATAATTTATAACACGGCTTCCGCTGCTTAACAGCAACATTTAATTGTGCTGCTGCTTAGCATGGCGATTGTGGATTTCAGACAACAGGGTTTTCACGTTTGCCTGCTGCTGTCGGTCGATACAAACCTACGGCTATTTGCATCCAAAATCAACAATCAAGCATTCTCAAGGTTCCTTGGATATGCCTAATGATCAGACACACGAGGAACACACAAAGTGCTTTTGGGGCCCACATAGCTTTGTCACATGTCTTATGTTTTTGCCAAGATCGTCCTCCTTTCTGAGGCAGTTGTTCTGGGAAAGCTATAAGTTTTCTCGGAGCGAGTCAATCAAAGTCTGTGCTTTTGCCAATTATACTTAAAGTCCTCTCTCCGATTCCGTTTACCCTACGATATGTCCTGTTTTTTTGTGTCTCCGAGGTGGCAACCCTAGGCCCACAGCAGACACCTTAAATTGCTAAATGGGGCTGAGAGTGTTGTTTAGAGTCCACCACAGCCATGGGTCATCTCTGGAACGATGGATTACTGGTTAAGAAATCATCTTCAATTCAGCAATAAAATATTTTCATATTGGAGTTGTAAAAATAACAATGCCAAAGCAAATATTCACTCAGTCGCAAAACTTTTGTTTCGGAGGAGGGTCATGCATCGGGATGTTGCGCCAAATCAATGAATAAGTGTTTGGCTTATATGACAAAACCGGAGAACTCAGAAAAATGTACAGTAGCGTATACGAGGGTGTGACACTTCACTGCCATCTTCTGGCCACCTTAGCCTCACGCTTACAATAGGTCAGTTCGTAGTAATCTGTGGTGGTCAATCATCCAAGTACTCACCAGGCTCCACACTGAAAACAGGTGCATATACGGCGAGTTTGTCGGAGGCAATAAATACTCGTTTTTAATAGGCCCTATTTTCAGTCAGGAAAGCTTTGAGTACTGTGGCTTAATTTGGACTGTCATGCTCAGGATGTTAATCAAATGTTGTTCAGGGATTTTTCTTGCACGTTGAGGTAGAATTAAGCTCTTTATGTTGAGGAAACCCACGCACATGAAATTATAATACATCCTTAAAGGTGTTTAATATACTGTAATGCACTATACATATAGTACGGGTGACCTTGAATCCCTACGAGAGGGTGTCTCATGTTTGCAATAATGTTTGAACCACCATCCTAACCTCCATTATTGGTGCGTTTACAGGCACGTACTGGCACGTTAAGTGTATTTTGCAGGCATTGTTGTAACAAATACTGTATTACACAGCAGAATTTCCGTTATTTTCTCAGGAAGCGTGCTCAAGCGTGAGCGTGGCTCTCTTGTGTGGCATCCTGCCAACTCACAAATTCAGTCAACGATTACAAGCCGCAAAAGCAAATTGAAAATTTGTTAACACGGATGAGGACCTCAAACAACCTCTGTCTATAAACATTGCTTTAGCATTCTCATGGGCTGCATTTCATCACTCTGTGATTCTGAACTCATTTTAAAGCATTTCAATCATTCCTCTCCTCGTAAAGGCAGCGAAGTAAAGTGATGCGTGGATGTCAGCTACAAGTTCCCTTGCATGGAATGACCCGGATGTCTGCTTTCAGTAATGGTCATGTTCTGAGCGTCTCCTGGCATTATTTTTTACGCCAAGATATTCGAAATCAAGTGCTGTATTGGAAACTGCACGTTGGGTGAAAAGTTCTGCAGGTTGTCTTTTGTGTCCAATTTTCATTGGAATCGTACAAGGACAACAAAAGCTCTTTTTGGCAAAAATGCAATATTAAATCAATATTGTGGTTCTATGTAGCAGTTATGTAAACTATAACTATGGTATTTGATTAAAACTTTTACTCTGGGTTTCATGGGAACCTCATTATGGAATAGATTGATATTTGGGGCTCAGAAAAAAAAGCTCGAAGGTCTGATGGTAAGGTTACAATATTAAAGTCCATTGTAGTAGGATACATTGAAAAGATGATATTGACCTCGTCCAGTAATACGTGGCACTCTCATTGTGAGTGTTGTATTGAATGTTAAATTAAAGCACGAAATATGCTGTTCATATCAGTTGTTAGCAATTCAGAAGTCGTGAGAATCGTACTAACTGACATGAGAAGTGTGATCTTAAATTATCCTAAAAATAAACCGTAAAATCACAATCCGTTTTCAATGCCAACCTCAGCCTGTATCAAAGTGTACAGGTGCCATTACATCTGTGTAATCAGGGCACCACTGAATTGGCTGGGTTTCAAGACAATATCTGAACTTAGCCTTCGGTTTCCAAGTCAAACGTGTCAATGCCTGGGCCATTTAAAACTGAAGCAGAGATAAATTCCTTGCATTGGCCACAACCAGTTGTGTGCAATATGGAAAGCCTGGATTTGTATAAGGTATTTTTTAATTTATGACTCAAAATGAGCTTCTGTTGTTTTTGTGAGGTGCATATTTTAAAGCTCAACTGATTATATCACATTTTTCAGTCACATAATTGACATGCCCTTATTCAGCAGATATGGGGGCGGACAAAAAAAGATACAACAGAACATTTGCATACAAATAATGCAGTCGTTTGTGGGCTCATGTTATCTGGGCTCTCACGTCCCTAGTGCCAGTCCCTGGTGCCGGGCTAAGCTGGGTTTTGTGGAATGCTGATGTCAGCGGTGAACGGTACAGTGCATTGATTGAAAGGTCAATATTTTTGCACGCGACCCACATTCGTTGAATGGGTCAAACGCAATATCAACTTGTGAAGATGGTGCATTTGCAGGCATTGTTCCAATAAAACAGAAGATAACGCGTGACAAATTATAGTAACCTTTCATTTATTTTTCTGCAAAAGTAAATGTGGAAAATAAAGCAGTCTATATTGATTTAAATACAGTACCTCTTAAATAATGTTTGGAAGTAATTCCAATGATAAGAGCAACAGGGATTGCAGTCATGAGTTACTCAGCCCATTATAGTGCTTTTTAGGAGCAGGCATTTTGAGGTATATAATTTATGTGTCTGGCATTGAAACAGGATTTTCCCCAATTGCCTCAGAGCTATGATCAGAGATAAGCACTGCCCGAAAGATGTTTAAGGTATGGAACACCTGTTCTTGGAGTTGCTGTGATATATGACAATTTAAAACCAATTTGTACTTTGTGTTGGAAAGGGTGGCCTTTACACAAGATACGACTTACATTACTTACAGTAAATGCATTTTGTTTGTAAGAGCATGCACATTGTGTGTGGTGATAATTTACCATGGATTTAATGACAAGTATATTCACATTACAGTTGGCCACAATGATTACACCAGAGTTTTAAGGAAATGTGCGTTGTTATAAAGACGAAAGCAATTATATTTTCTTAACTCAATTCTGATAGATTTTCCCTTGGTAACACAAAGCTGGTGACGATGGTGATTATATACCATGCTTGTTGTGGGCACCACTGCATGGTGCGGTTGTGGTGCCAGGTTGACCTGACCTATTGTCATTAATAAGCTCTGCGGCTTTTCATGTTTTCGTTACAGAAGGTCACCCATGCACGGATTACCAATTTCAGCCAGTGTTTTCATCGTGCTTGATTTACAAGTAATCATGCATGTGAATATGGATTTCCATGGGGGTTGCGTGATTTGTGTGTGCATTTTATCTGGTAAGCCTTGAATTTGTAATCTTTTAATAAATCTGGGAGACATTTAATTGGGAGAGATGGGCCCAAATAAATTCTGTTATTTGCAACATTCAACTGGTGACATTTACCAAATTGATCGTCTGTTCTGTAGAAACTAAAAAGCTGAGACCTTTTGTTTATTGCTTTTTTTGTAGTGCTCTTTGAATGAGCGGCGTTCTGGTTTAAATTATTTTGCATAATTCCTGACCGGGAATTGAAAATGTATGCACCAGCAAACGGGCGGTTTTCCGCTAATTCCGCCATACAGTGCTTGTTATAATGCATTTTTTTATGGCCACTGTGGTCTCGTCACGACTTGACTGAGCTGCAAATCCACGGGGATGATTTGAGAGGCGTAATCCATGGAGGTTTTGTTTCACGACACACCCTGCATGGAACACGAAGAGGTCAGGAAAATCTCAGTACAGTAGTTGGACTGAGAATTGCTTTACAAAGCTGTTCTTTGGGATAGCCGTGTCTAGCGCTCCTTCAGAATTCAGAACGCTTGAGGATGCGCACCCCCGCTCTCCCTCGCGACATTTCGCCTCCCACGTTGGAGGAGGCATCCTCAGGCGTCCTGAGTTCCGAGTGTGTCTGGGTGAAGCCCAGTATGCTCTGCCCATATATACAGCCCGCTGTGTTGTTCTGACTTTAAGAGGGCTGTATATCTGGCACAGCTATCCTGAGCTAACAGCTTTGGAAAGCAATCGTCGTACATCGACCCGTGAAAATATACCTTGGTAGAGTATTATGGGGACTGTAGTAAACAATAAATAACTTAAAAGGTAACTTTGCAATGTAATTTGGCCGTGTACAATTAGTACAGCGCTTGCCTTTCTTTGTCAGTGTTGCAAGAGTGCTGAAAGTTGTCAAAAGGATGAGGTAAGCCCGCATCTTAGGGTGATGTCATCCTGTTTGTAAATTCTACGGTGGCAAGCGAGAGTGAGCGGCTTGTTGTCACAGCTCCTGGCTGCGTGACTGCAGCGCGTGAAAGTCAGCCACCGCACTTAACTCCACGGATTCATTTGTACCAGCACGAAAGCCACTGATCTCAGCTGATAATACCGTGATCCTGGAATTAAACATTTTTCTGGGTATTGTGAAAATAATTCGGTTTGCCCTACTGGTAGTGCATTTTCTACATTAGTGGCTATTTGAAAAATTATTATTACGACCGGGCGGCACGGTGGCGTAGTGGGTAGCGCTTCCGCCTCACAGCAAGAAGGTCCCGGGTTCGAATCTCGGCTCGGGGTGCCTTTCTGTGTG
>JAZEWU010000001.1:3957349-4012518 GCA_036362915.1 Geotria australis
ATTATGCTTTTATTTAAATCAACACAGCTCTTAAGAGTAAAATTTACTCTGAAGAGCTTCTTGTATCGTTAGAAGTCAGATTTCTCTTTAACCAATATTAAAGGTTTCAACACGTAACCAACCGCCCAGCCTATACGTCACTCCTAATCTGTATAAGCAAGTACTAATAATGTCTGCATTGATGTAGGTTTTCACGGCTCGATATATGAAAATTGCTCTACAGAGCTCTTTTGGGATATCCGTAGCGAATGTTTTCCCTCTCTTCAATGTGGGAGGAGACATTTTGCGACGAAGAGAGGAGGAACGCTCGCCACGGCTATCCTGAAAGAGCAGCTCTTCTGAGCAATTGTTAACTTTGCCTGCCAAGACTTTGCAACGTTTTTAGTTTGGTGCAGAAAAATGAAAAATCGACCCTAAACACAAATTGTATAGGATGGGAGATTTTGTGCCATTGCCAATTGCAGTTACGACTGTCATACTTGCTGCACAATCTGACCTCTGAACTTAGAATATCTGAGAAAAGGTTTAATATCCAGAGAAGGCCATGGATTTTCTGGGCCACTAGGCCATTTTTTAAAACTCTGAGCGGTATTTAGATTTAAAACCTGTCTAATATTCATTTTTAGGATTGTTTAATGAAGTCCCTTACACTAATTGTTAGCGTGCACATTACGTATGAGAAGTTCACCTAGCCTGGCACAAGTGCTGCGGTAATGTCCTTGTCACCTATTTGCCAATAGCGACCGTTTTTGTTGTTCTCATCGCAGTCACTCACATTTGTATTCCGCTTTGCACAAATAAGATGTCCTCAAAGTCTTTACATACACCTAAAACAATCTGAATTAAAAAAAATTGCAAAA
This sequence comes from Geotria australis, assembly GCA_036362915.1. Classification (NCBI taxonomy): domain Eukaryota; kingdom Metazoa; phylum Chordata; class Hyperoartia; order Petromyzontiformes; family Geotriidae; genus Geotria; species Geotria australis. Next base: position 3,958,210 of record JAZEWU010000001.1, read on the forward strand.
ACAATCGAAGTTTGGAAATACTATAGTTGCTCACGGAAGACTAATAACAAGCATGAAAACACCGTGTTAAGCAGAAAGTCAAAGAAAACGTAAACTTTAAAGCAAGCAATACATTATAGTATGTACATTATTTGTCAGAATAATACATTTTCAATGGTTAAAAATATGAAAAGAGGGGGCCTCCCTTACCGACTGTGACAAACACATTACGCAGTTTAGGACCTGTATAGACCAGTGCTGTGGCACCCATCAGAACATTGTTTTCATAGTTCATACATTTATTTAGTGAACTATAGTGGCCGATTGCATGGTAGCGATACACTCACAATGCGGCGGCTGTGTTTTTTGCGCATGTCATTTCATGGAAACCGTTAGGGGTTATAGTCACCGATGAGATTTCCCACACCAAGTTGCCAGACGGTAACCATGGAAGCGTAGGAACACACGGCCACCGTCTTTGTGACCGCGTCTCGGCACCGCACGGACCACCCTGGGGTTGGCCGGTGCCACTGGAGAAAGCTCGTTTCAAAAAACGCACGCACACGAACACACGCCCGCGTGGTCTATACGAGATCCGTAAATTTAAGCTGCGTAGATTACTCGTGTTTTACCATGGGTTATGCTCTTTAAGTGCAATGCTGCCGTTTGAGTTTATTTCATTTGTTATGAAGGCGATCCGGTGTCGTCGTTTGTCCCGGCTAATTTTCAAGGGAGATGCGTGAGCACAGCTGCAAAGACAAAAAAAACAAATAAAACGAAAACACAAGTATTGCAGAGAACGAGTGCAGGGTCCTTACGGATTATTGCACAATTAGCAAACGGGCTAATTAACCTATTTAAGCGTCACATTGAAGCATAACTCAAAAGGGCGTAGAGTGCTTTAAATTAATCCTTTGTTGCATGGAAATCTTATTGACGCAAGTGGGCAGTTGCTCAGTTGTCACTTGAAATCTTGTCTTTTTAACATCAGAGGTTACGTACTCGATGCTAATGTAAGTAAATATTAATGGTTCTAAGGATGAGATTGATGGATGTGGTCAAGGGCTTTGTCTGGCGTGTTTCCCTGCACAACCGTGTGTGCCAAGGCCCCTTTTGGCGTTGGGGGCAGGGAATTGTGAGAGAATGGGCCGTGACCAGCGCCCATCTTGGGCATTTCAAATACACCCACCTCGGGGCATTTATAGTATGGGCAGGTGCTTAATTAGAGGCTGCCCTGCCATGGGGAACAGATTTTTGATTGATTTGTTTTGGCTGCCACTGCTGGGCCCGGTAGCGGTAAGATGGCTACAGTCACAAGCCCTTAAAAGCCTCTTTCCTCTACGTGCATTTGTTCTTTTCACCTGCACTCAGGGTTTTTCTGTGGCTAGTGGAGTCATTATGGATGCTTTAGTGGCTCAAATGGTGATTGATGGTGATTTCTATTGTATGGTGTTTTAATGCTGATACCATTGAGTCTACGTTGCAAAATACAAATGAGTGTCAAAAAGGACAAAAATGTTTGGTGAGACAGACATTTGCAAATATCTCAGCAAATTGAGAGTCAAGAGCTTTCACGAAGTCAGTTTATTCGTATCTAAGAAATTATTCTCAGAACGCCATTTTCAACAGACGTCACGTTGGCGCACAACTTGCAGCATTTTGCAACTGAATTTTGCTGATACATTACTTTACAAAAGTATACGCAATGGCAACATTACCCAACTTGTGACTGCATTCGCCATCATTCATAAAGCACCACCCTTATTCAAAATCCACAAATAATACCTTCGAGCGAATTGTGCGCAAATATGTTGGCATAAATACTTCAGTACGGAGTAAAGTCATTACCAAGATTATTCCCGTGTAAATTTGCCAGTTTGAGTCATCCCAGAATACCCAACGCATGGCTAAGGCAGCGTGGTGGCTCATATAAGAAATCTCTTGTCAGGAGGTGACAATGCCCAACAATAAAAACGGGCCTTTAGGCGTGCGCGTGTTTCTAACTTCTCGGGCAAACTTTAGCTTTCCTGTTTCATGGCTGGTCAATGACCGTGAATATTGTTGTTTTACACCGAAATATACATTTTCAATTCGTTATTCAACGATCGTTTTCCCCACGGTTCTAAGTCAGTTTCTGGCGAAGTTTTTTGTTTGTTTTATTAGGCCCTTGGGAGATGGTGGCAGGGTAACGGCTAACTTAAAAAGCAAAGAGCTATCGCGGGAAGCCTCGCATTGTGACACACACACACACAGAGGCACCCTGCGCGGCACGACGGGAGCAGACAGCGCCTGCAATCAGACACTCTCGCTTGCCCATCTCCATGGCAGCACAGCGCTTGGTTTCCCCCAACAAAAGGGGAGAGACGGGTGTTCCGTTACTGTACAGGTAGCTCGTAGCTGCACAGCGAGAGGGAGCACACCTGAGGAGGAGCCCCGCTCCGTGCCGCACGAGTCTCGTACGCGACGTCGGGTGAGTGCGTTTGCGCGCGTTTGCTCGGGCTGCTTCGGCACCATCCTCTGCGTTATCCGCACGCGTGGTGGATGCCTGCTCGGACGCTGGCCAGTGTCAGCGTGTAATTTCTACGCGCGCGTTCGGCGAATGACCGTGGATCAGAGATGCGTCGCGCGGTGATGTGGGTCACACGGGTTGACATTTGAGCCGCTCGCGAACACCGGCTTCGCCTCTGGAGCCCACGGTTGTGCCGTGGAGCGGAGTGGGTGTAATGTGATGAGCGGCAAAGTTTACGTCGCATACGCTCCGCGTTAAAATCAATTTACATACCGCAATTAAGTTACCGTTACATTATGCGGAATATATCAACGGCGACCTTCTGAAAATGCGAGTGAAGTAGGCTATAAAACGGACGATGGAGACACTTCACATGTTATTTGTGGTTGTTGTGACGCTGTATATTAGCAGTGGGAAGTAAACATTACAAATTACAAGGGGATTGTAAAATTACGCTTAGGGGAAATACACTTGTAATTGTCACATGAATCCTGAAGAAGTCTGTCATTTCAAGGGTTACATTCTTCTTTATTTATCTACGTGACCCGGATTGTTTTGATGGAAATAATTCCAATGCTCTAGTTTTTTTAATAAGCTATTCATCTGCCATTTAATGTATCAGTGTGAATTATTTATTTACTTAATAACATTATTGCGATACGTGTGCACCGGCCATTAAACGTCGTAAGGGCTGCAATTTTCCTGTCGCAGAACAAATATTTTGCAAGGTATGCCATTATAGAAAAAAAATTGCGAGCTTTATTTATTCTACACTGAAACACTTGTGAGTAATTATGTACATCGTGTAGCCAATATGATTCATGACCCACAAAACAATTATCAATCGTTACTTAGTACATATTTCCATAATATTATAATCATATTATTAATAATAAGATTCAGCGGTCTGTCAATCCAGTACTGGCTGAATACCTCCCCTACAACCTACATACAGTACATTGCATCAACTAGAGTGGACGGAGCAGGAGTGCAATGGTCAGCGGACAGCACTACAAACCTAGAAATCTGAGTTTGATCCCGCGTTAAGGCCCACACCAGTGGCAGGTCATATCTGAATTATCTAAACTGACCAGCATGGTGAAGTGAGGTAAAACAGCCCCATGATTGACATGATGTTGGGGGGCCTTCTTCCTGCTGTGGATTGGAAAAAGGCTATACATTATTATTTCTTTTTACACGGTAAGGCAGTAACTAATAATTTTCAGCAAATTGACATTGACCAAGGTCATTCCCAGAACAGCTTATACGTTATCAAAAATGTATTCAGGGAAAATAAAACAACCTTCCATTAAGCAGATTTATAGCTTAAAGTAATGCAGATTTGTGTCATTAACTGTAATGGATTTGCCAGCATAGACATATATTTCAAATATCTATTGTTGTCTGTCTGTACCAATCGTTACATGTCGGCAAAATAACATTAATGCCGTGTTTCTGCGTGGTCAATGTCTGTTTTTATTCGCCGAGAATAAACACACGTCGGAGAGATATGCAGCACAACTCTGATAACCTGTTAATTAAAGACAGCCTTGATGGAGCACAGATTCAATCACTTGCTCATTAAACTGAACGTTTATTAAAATCAGGAATTAAGGGGAAAAGAATGCCAGCTGCAAACAGGCATGCGTCGTGAGTGCCTTTTTTGACCGGGGATCGCACATAAGTCTCTGCAAAAGGGGACATGTTATCTGTATGGGATTCCACATTGTGCTTAACACACCCGATTGATTGATGGGCAGTAATGTAATATACTGACTCGTGCCCTTTGCCTCTCTGTGTGAGAGCCATTTGGGTTTGCCATTTCACCGCCTTCTCTGAGTCAACCGGTTGCGACTCTGCCAGTGATAGTTTGGGAATGCCACAATGGTTGGGTAGATTCATTAATTGGCTAACTCTGATGAATAAACATGTGCCTGTCTGTCACTTTGGATTATTCACAGTAAATTGGCATGAGTGAATACAAAGGGCGTGTGTTTTGAAATATTTTATTCAAGTGTTCCTTTTTTGTATTTGGCTGAATTGATGTATGATTTATGATGTATACCTGATCTGCTCAGGTATACTTAAGGTCTGAAAAATGTGCTGTAATATATGACTGTGTGTATCCGATGTTTTGCCTTATGTATAAACAAAGCTACGTCAGTATACATGCAAAGCGATCATTACGGCTCAAGAAATTAATTTAAGAGCAGTGAATATGGAAATTAAAACAGCTTAACAGTAACCTCTTTGCTAATTGCTCATTACGTAGTTTTGTCAGACTGCGAAAAGCCATAGGGCCACGTAGATAATTAAATGAAGCCAGGATAGGACACATAACATTCCAAAACAAATTGACACCAGCAGTTGGTTAACTGCAAGCTATTGTAGGACATTTTGAGGGTTTTTGAAGGTGTTGAGGGATACGGGTTTCACAGAAGGCTGAAGTGTGACAACATCCCGTCTACCAATCTGGAGGTGCTGCAGACAGATGGCATGTTCGGGGTAATCCCTCCGCTAGGCCCCTGACCCCAGGTGCGCGGGCAGACACAGCGAATTGTCATGGAAATTTATGCAGCCACTTTGGCATCTGCTGAACACGCCCTGCCACACGCCTGCCATATAACACACGTTCACGTATGTCCCTCTCAAACCGCTCCAGTAATTGATGTAGCTGCATGGGTGGGTGGGGATGGAAATTGGGCTGCTTGCCATGATGTGTCCTTTACTGGTGCAGACCTGTAAATTCTGTTTTCTTTACACCAATGTGATGAATTACGCAAGACACACTGTCCAATGGGGGCGGCACGGTGGCGCGGCGAGTAGTGCATCCGCCTCACAGCAAGACGTTTCCGGGTTCGAATCCTGGCTCGGGTGCCTTTCTGTGTGGAGTTTGCATGTTCTCCCCGTGTCCGCGTGGGTTTTCGCCAGGCACTCCGGTTTTTTCCCACAGTCCAAAGACATGCTGCTCCATAGGTTCATTGTCCTGCGGACTAAATTGCCCCCTGTGCCCTGTGATGGACTGGAGCCCCATCCTGGGTATAGCCCTGCCTTGCGCCCTGTGTCTTCCGGGATAGGCTCCGGCTCACCGCGACCCTGTACAGGATTAAGCCGTTTCTGACAATGGATGGATGGACACTGTCCAATGAACCATCGAATACCAGTAGTCTAATAAAATACCAAATGTCAATTTTGTTCCTTCAGCACTTTCAGGCACTGGGAGTGAGGACGTATGAAGCTCGCCGGCCACGGCGTAGGATTCGGTGCCGACCTTCCCAGCCGGAGTCGTCGTTCCAGCAGGATGTCCGACAGATAAGCGTCCGCTCAACAAAACTATGAATATAGACCACAGGATTTTTCACGTGCCCAGCATTCAACTCAAGGACCAGCTGGAAGAGGGCATACAGCTTGACGAGCAGGTATGTCCCGCAACGAGCTTGGGCCGCGAGGGAAGGCCTGCGGCTCTGACGGATTCACTGCTGGAACCCTTGCCGTTGGCGGCGATAGACGTGCATGCCTGGCCCACGGACCGCGTGCGCGAGATGATCAAGGAGAAGCTCCGGCAGAACAGCAACAAGGTCGCCACGGCCGCCAGCCCCGTTCGCCCGCAAAACCCAGCAGCGTCGCTCAGTCATCCGGGCGCGAAGCCGAACTGCGGGATGACGGTGCTTTGTTTGGAAGACGACGATGACGAGCATCGCGCCGAGGTTGCGAGCAGAGTGACCGGAAAACTACGACCGAACCCCGAGGGAGGAAAGCCGTCCTATTCCCCCGGCTCCTTGACGTCCGCCTCTAACTACCTGAGCGGCACGCCGGCGGAACTCAAGAGGCAGGCCCTGCGGCGGTTCCACATCCGGAGACAGAAGAGCAGCCCCGATCTCACACGCTTGGGCCGTGACAATGCGCCGGCTGGTGCAGTCGGCACTGAGCCGCGAGAAACGCTCTTGGCCAGCCCGTCTGCAGAAGCCTTCGCGTGTTGGCACAGCGAGCCCGTGTCCCCCCGGCAGCGATATCCGAGAGGCCGGTTGTACATTCCGACGTTTGAAGAGTTTAAAAGGATGAGGCGTCAACAGGAAAGTGACCTTAATACGGTGACAGCAGTTCAACCTGAGGGTGTGGATGACAGGGTTTGTGATGACGATACTGATGCGGGGAAAACCGGTGCTCGTTCTAACGGTGTAAGCGCACGCGCTGGAAGTCGTACTGAAGGGCTAATTGATTCTCATCAAAAGGGCTTTGGAATCACGTCACCTTTAAATGGCACAGAGTCAGCACAATGTCGGACACCGAAGGGCGATCGTGTGCTGGACGTGCCGAGCACCGGGTCCGACTGTGGAAAAGCTTGGGCCAAAGGGAGGGAAGCAGCGACCGTATCGGAAGACACCTGTACAGAGCAACACGTTGCAAGTGACCGCGATCGCCGTGGATTTTCTGCCGACGCCAGGGGGCCGTTGCGGCACGGCTCCGCGTACGGACACGGCGCCACGTCCGCACCGGTCACGCAGCAGGTGACCCCGCTGGCAGGCAGGACAGGAAGGCCACTGGGGCATCGTTCCGAGCAGCAGGGCCGCGGAGAGCCACCGGCCGGCCTCGGGATGATGGAGGGCCAGGTCGTCGATGGCCGGCGAGCGGTCGCGACGGACGGGATTGCCGGGAGCGCCGGGCACGGTCAGGAAGGGCCCGCGGGAGCGGCACGTGTGGGAGAGGGTCGGATGGAAGGTGCGGATGGCGGGCGGCGGAGGTCGGTAGCGAGCTGCTGCCTCCTGGGGCCCAGCCCGGGCCTCCCTGATTACACGACCTGCCTGCAGCGCATGAAGACCGACATCCTCGGATCGGCCATACACCTCCTTCGTAAGAGGTAAGATTTGGATCGAAGGCTTTCATGACAGATAATATCCATAGTGTTTTAAGGGTTTAGATCATGTGAAAAGGTTATGCAAAGTGTGGTGTAACCGTCGATATGTTGGAAAACACCAGTGGACACTTGTAAAGGTAAGTGTTGTGTGTCGTGTGTCCAGTCGTTTTTTTCCAACATATCGACGGTTATACCACACTTGCATAAGAGGTAAGATGTTGCTTGCGCACGGCTTGCTCACATTTACAGGGTCATCGTAACTTAGTACAACACACAGCTTTAGTAGGTCACCGATTGTAAACCCCGCATTTGCAAAGGTGCTTTGGAACTACCGGTTAAGTGCTAAGTCAGGAATCCATGGTAAATATTTATACGGTCTAATGTAGGTTTTCACGGGCTCCATTCATGATGGTTGCTCTTCGGAGCTTCCTGAGGATGCTTCCAACGTGGGAGGCGAAACATCGTGAGGGAGAGCGCTCGACACGGCTAGCCATCATTTATAGGGTCATCAAAAAATCTGCTCGAGTTCGAATTGCCTATTTTTATTGAAGTGTTTCACTCATAGCACTGGTTCTGATGTCCATAACTGTAGCAAGTGTATCTTCAGTGATGCTGTCCACAGCAGCTGTAATTTCTACCTTCAATTGTATGGTTTATCCTGTATTCACTGGTAGTAAACTCCCAGGTTTTACATGTTGTGTAACACCAAATTAATTAATGTAAGGTAAATACTTCAAACGAGAAAGTTTTTTTGGTGGCCCTGTAAATGTTCACAATGGACTCCTGCCTTAACTGACAGTACAACCACCTTTCAAAATGTGGGATTTACAATTGGTGACGCACTAAAGTTGTCTGTTTATTAAGTTACATTGCTTTTAAAGTGAAAACTATTATGGCTATCTGAAGAGTTTAATACCAACAATGTTAATGTTTGAAAATCAGAACGATAACTATTTTAATAATAATAGTTATTAAAATAGTTGAGCACAATTTGTATATTTTGGTATTCTTTAATACTGGTGGCCCTGACAAATAAAATCAGTCATAATAAACTAAAACTCTATTTACAAAATTCACCTTATCTTATATTCCCGTATTACCAGTCTCGTAATTTGTTGAAACAGTGACTTATTTAATAATTTAAACCATTACCATAATGCGCTATCAAATCATTTCATAATTCCAAACGTCCTCATGCAGTGATTGGGAGCATAGCCGCAACACAATCCCACATCCAAAACGTTTCGGCGTTACGAGCAAACATTTAACATAAATAACAAATTGCCCTGCTTCACATATAAAGAACTTCAATATGTTTCCACAAACTTGCAGCGTGCTGCGGGCGATTGAGCCCAAATTGACCCGCACTTAGGGCAATCGACTCGAGGGCCACTACGCGCAAAGGAGGAGGCACACGACGCTGCGCGACGCGCGAGCGGAGCTGCATTTTCCCCGCGGCAGCGACCAATGAAGCCCGGCACGAACGGCCTCCGCGTTATTTAACCATCGCACGGCGCCGGCGTGGAAAACCTGACGGCCGGTCAGCCGGGTGCCGCACGGTGGCAACCCACCTCCCGGACGGGCGCTGTCGAGTAGCGAAGCCGGCGGACGCACACGCGACACACGCGACGCGCGCGGGCCGTCAATAACCTGGCAGGAGCGCAGTGCCGATTTATTACGGAATCTGCCTGGCCGGCTGCAGTGGAAGTTTACGCACGCACGCTGTACCGTCACGGGGCCCTCTGCCGATTGAAATGCCAGCCCTCCTCCGCGCGTCGCCCTGGCTTTGCCGCAGAACGTGAAACTGTTACTGTGCAGAGCAGCGGCTCGCCTTCCCGTTAGCCCCACAACAAGCGGCGCTGTGCACCAGACGCCACCGTGACCTTACTCCTTGCGGGTAAGTGGAAAGGAGACGAACGTTAGCCGGGCGCGCGTTCGGTGCAAAATGCGTTCGCTTGACTCGCGTGCAAATTGGGAATCCTGGCAATGTCACAAGTGACGGCACTTGGATATCGTTAGCCGTCGTTGTCCGCATCCCCTGTGTGTGCATGCGTGCGTTTCAGTTGCTACGTACCTTACTCGGTACGATGAGCAGTGTGGTTGCTGACGAGCTTTGTCGTGGGTTTGGCCGTATAGAAAGAGTACTGTTAGCGTGCTACTGTACGGTCTACGGCATGAGGTGGCAAGTGCTGTCAACATTGTTGTGTTAAAGCCACGTTCAATAATGCATGTCCGTGCTACGTTTACGTTTTAGTGCAGGAGAGGCTTTGTTCTATTCCGCAAGCGGATTTTTTTCATTCCAACCCATTCATATGCTGCAGGGCTCGATTGACTTGTGCCGAGTTCCCATAAAACATTACACTGTGGATCTGTGCAGCATCCCAATGCGTCCGCATCTCAAGATGCTGTAACACGCAATGGGTTATGCAAAAAGGAAAAATAAGGGGTGTACAGGGTGCCCATGAAGGTGTCATCCATTATTAAAGGATTATAATTAGGTAGCGGAGCAGTTTTAGTTCGGTTTAAGAAAAAAACCGAGTTGCACGCACTTGGTAGTATGAATATTTTATCATGAGACTTTCATCCTTTTAAACCTCCAGATGTCCTCCGTGTAATTGGTGGCACACGTGGTATTGGGATGAGAGAGAATCCCTGGTGTTCATCAGTATACTGGTTGTGACACTTTCAAATCCTCGTGTCGAACATCGCAAGCTTTAGGGTTTTAAAAAAAAGTCAGCATACGGTTTAAGGCATATTTGGCCGACGTTTTAACAACACAGTTAAAAATAATGGCTACTTTTATGGAAACCCAGTATTTGCTGTAGTTTGTAAAGAGAAAGACAGTCTATTATAGGCCGAGTGTTGAAGCTGGACTTGAACAGGAGCATCAAGTTAACATCATGGAATTGAGGGGAGAAGAAGGGGTTGCCTCTCACAGTGTGAGGGGTTGGCTTGGGGCTTAAACAGGAGACATTCATTGCTGAAGCGGTGAGCACTTGGGTACCACGAGGTGAGAGAGGAGACGTAATGAAGTAAGTTGCCCTGCATAATGGCGTCTGCTAAACAATAACTATACTGATGTAGGTTTTCACGGCTCTTCAAAACTGTTCTTTGGGGATAGCCGTGTCGAGCGCCTTCCCTCTCTCCCTCGTAACGTTACCACTCCCACGTTGGAATAATCTTCAGGCGTCTTCAATTTTTTTTATAATAAATAATAATAATTGGGCACAGGTGAGTTCATGGAGCATCTTGAAGACCATGATAGATAGATGTTTTCTATTACAGCTAAAAAATACCCTGTGAGCTTGCAAGCTCTGGAAGCGGGTTTCCGGCGATACAACAAATGTGTGAATTAAACAACACAAACAATATTGTACTGATGTAGGTTTTCACGGCTCGAGTCATGGCAAGAACGCCTGATGATGCTTCCAAGGTGGGAGGCTAGGGAGAGAGCGAGAGCGCTCGACACGGCTATCGCGAAAGAACAGCTCTGAAGAGCAACTATCACAAACAATATTTGAAACCAGAAGGTAGTGCGACGAATTTAACACATTTACAGCATTATATTGTTCGAAGATAAATCTTGAGCCGTAATCATTACGTAAGCAGCAGTACACAGTGATCTTATGGTTGGTTGATCCCAGACTGGATTTTAGAAACAGTGCTTTGTGAAAGGTAATGGCTATTGTAGGCCATTTTTTCACGGAGCGCGATTTATTTGGGGTATTCATGACCTTCTGTTCTCTTGTACAAAATAACTGTTATGATAACTCGCAAGGCTGAATCTCCATAAACAGTACGATATAGTGTTATTTAAATTATTGGAAGCAATGTCGTGACTGCTCAATGAAAACAAAAGCATTAATTAGCTGAATACTGTAGCGTTTAAAGCCCCAATTATATACACTGTGCTAACAATGAATATAATTAAGCCTCAGATTTGGGGCATAATTATAAGCTACAGGACCTTAGCTGTAGCTTTGTTTTGATTTGAGAAGTCATTTGTATTACTGCATTCGAATACAATTACAATTCTGTTGGCATGCAATCACAAAATATCTTTTGAAAATAAAACAGCATACGTAACATTGTGAAGAAAGTGAACCCAAATAATCCAACCTGTACGTGCACATTTGGTTAATTTTTAAAGGGGAGTTTCATGTATATGGGAGCGTACAGTAGTTGAGGTGGCAATATAATAAATGGTTCAGGAGTTTGATACCAACGGAGACTTCTGCCAATAAAGGAAAAAACCCTTAATAATTACTTGTTTGATTAATATAAAATGTGCCATACTCACAGCCATGGTGAATGTGATAAGAGATAATGCCACGTAGTGAATGGGCATGGCCAACTCAGTTCTCTGATTCTGCGAATCAATTTCAATTTACATTTCATGTGATATTTTTTATTGGCACATTAAAAGGCATTTAACATGGTATTGAAACCAGTCTCTCATCCTGCAGGTGAACATCATTCACTATCGATTTTGATTGTTAATAAATTCTTCTTGTTTTTTTTTTATATAAATGTGCCATTGGCATGGTATTTCACGAGCTGAAAAACGTACGATTCGGCATTCTTATAAAAAGTGGTCGTGCAACAACACGTTATCTTCGAGAACAACCCTGGAATATGATTGTCAAAGGACGACGGCCAAATTCTCTTATCAGACCCTGTTATCAACACTGCTAGTGCACCTGAGCGTTCGCCGTTTGGTACAGAGAGATATTTATTTTTTGGAAATATAATTTTCCGCATTACGTAACAAACAAACCGAGATTAATGTAATGTTTTTGAGCAGTCACCGGTGACTGGGTCGCTCCCATCATTTCCCAACACTTGAGAACCCAACGGATTCACGGGTTACTGCCCAGATTTCAACCCAAGATCTCAAGGGTACTGGATCAGTGCTCTGACATGATGTTAGCCCTCTGAGTCACCTCCCAGGTTATCATATTTTTTCCAACACAAAGACTGACCCATTTACACATTTGCGAGCGTGGTGGCTTGCTTGCGAAACCAATCAAGTGCTGCCACAGGCCCTTAGGGACTGCTGACCCTGCTTTATGCAAAACTTCTGCTCATTGCAAATGTGGAAATCTCAATTGCTAAGTGACAAAGCAGTAAGCCTGCGAGTGCTTTACTGTCCTTGTAAGGACGGCACATTGAGCGCAGTGAATCGCTAATATCTTTATTTCAGTAGACTCCTCAACCTGTCAAAACGCATTTCAAGGTTCTGGGCTTATATGAGCTTGCTTGAGCCCTGAAGAAAACTCATATGTAAGCCTTGCCACAGCTCAAAGCATGTGTGGATTAGTCTTGTTAAAATGAGACGGAATTCTGAGTGTGAATTAAGTGTACCGAGGGTATGATAAGGGAGCCACTGCACATATCTCAAAGTGACAATAATTTTTTTGCTATGGTATTGAAGTGCCGGATTTTTAATTCCGTCCTGTGGTCAGTAAACGGTACTGTAGCGTTGTACGGTGGCAGTTCCGTAATCCCACCTTGCTCCCCCGTTCGGTCCAGTTTGTCATGTGTATAGTGCAGTCTACATCATCGTGGGGGGGGGGACTGAAATAGCCTGATGATTAGCAAAGTAGGTGATGGCATGGACGATGGCACTACACTGTCTCTAGTTATTTTTAAAATATTTCGTGCCAACAGGGCCCTAACGGCAGGATTATACAACCAAGTGTCAGAGCAGGAGTCACTCAAAACTGATAACACCTTTAATTTAATCAAGAAGTCTTGCGTCTTGTGCAGTAAAACACACATTTGTATTCTGTTTTGTTCAAAAGGATGGAATATAGATTGAGACTAAGTCATACACTTATATGCGTAATGGAAGCAAAGGGAATTGACAGAAACCTTATCGGAATGCATTGATCCTATACCATGTGATGCACTTGACCTCGTGCGGTATAAGTAACAATCTATGGGCACCTTTTTTGGCAGCGTAGAAATAATGTAAAATATACAAGGCTTTACCTGTTCTAGCAATGAGAGAAGTGGTAAGATCTTAAAACACCAAATGGACACCTTTTTGCAAAGGTTCCAGTTTGCAAGAAGCCACACATGCTTGTGGCAAAAATATGCAAACAAATGCTGTAATATATGCATTGTCCTTCAAACTGATTGGCCCAAAACTAGAGACAGCTTTCTTAATAGCCTAGTCTTAGTGTTTAGCCAAGTGTTGCCAAAGGGCAAGCAGTTTTGTACAATGCAAATAATGCATTAGTAGCTCGGGTCTAGCTGTTTAGACTATGGGCACCTTTTTTGCTAGTGTACAAATAACGTAAAATTTACAAGGTTTTACCTTTTCTGGCAATGAGAGAAGTGTTACGATCTTGAAACACCAAATGGACACCTAAACAGCTAGACCCGAGCTCCTAATGCATTGATATTTGCAAGTAACAATCTGCCTGCATCACGGTGACATCTAGCTAAATGTAACCACTCCATGCTGGTGACTGCCCTTTCTGTTGAACAAACGTTCCAATCGTTCCTTTAAAAGTAATGCGATAAGTATTCCAGCATGTTGTTTTAAGGTCTGTTACCAACTTATAGTTAACTCGCGTTGGCCGTAAATGCATCGCTCATGCGTTATAGCATCTACGATTACGCATTATACTGTGAATGTTTAAACCTTCGGCCAAGCTGTTTAGGTTGAGCAGACTTCCTAAAAATCTGCAGGATTTAAGTGAAAGCAATGTGCATATGTTTGTTCACATTAAATGTGCATCTCCGTTTTTAAACCGACAGTGTTCCTCAATTAATTGGGAAGCGCATCCGCATTTAAGTTGGCTTGTGGTATTTTCATCACGTCTGCAATTTCGTACGAGAACTGCGCGTCCGTTCTCAAGCCCGTGCCAGCTCACTCTTCGCCCTGCGCTAACGTAAGACGGACCTTTGCCGCCGCAGCTGCGCAGGTGAGAATGAAGCCGATCGCCCGGCGGTAGCTCCTGGGGAAGGAATGGCCGCAGCGGAGGTCGGAGCCGCTCCGGCTGAAGGGAGGCTCCGGGGGCTGGAGGGACCCTCGGAGAGTCGGGAGTTCCTTGACGCAGACGAAGGTCGCTCCCTCTTGGGACGAGGCGAGGAGGAGGAAGAGGAGGGGCGGGCGGCCAGGGCACCATGCCGGCTGGGAGCGTACGGAGCCGAGGAGTGGGGCCCAGCCTCAGTGCTGCATCACTCGGGCACCGACGACACGGAGGTGGTGAAGTCATTTGTTTTGGAGACGCCGTGTGCTTGTGTTCTGGGTATCGTGGTGATGCTTAGAATCGTCCAGGCAGTGGTTTTCGTTGATTCGGTGTGCTCATTAAATTATTGTGGTGGAGCAGTGAGGCACGTTTTGTTCACGTCACAAACATTATTAATTGGCTGCGCTGGGTGGAGACGGTTTCACAACACTTATTTTTTACATTGCCCAACCCAAAAAGGGCTTTATTGGGGACACGGTGACCTGAGTTCGGTTCCTGGTCATGGTCACGGTTAGCGTCAGTGGCGAGTATTATATGTACTGTCTGTAGGTCTACCGTCTTCGTCGAACCTCTACCAACCAATGTGGTCAAACAAGCTCTGGGGAGATGTTCATCCAGCAGGGGATTGATGAAGGGGTGTAAATTATCGTTACGGTAAAATTGTCATAAATTTGAACAAAGCAGGTAAACTGTGATCTTCATCAAATAGGGCAAGGCGAGATCACTCATTTGCAATTATAAAATGCTTGAGCATTATCACCAGAGGATGTGCAATTGCATGTGAATTTTCAATGTGTTTTTTAAATAATTCAGTTCAAATAGTCTCATAACAGTAATGCTTTAGCCAGTCACTTAAAACACTGCAATAATTAAATGTTGCATTATTGAACAGACAAACATAAAGATAAAGAATACTGCTTCACTTCACAATCCAAACAGGCTTGCAAAATAGTGTGAATTATCAAGTATGTTGAAAGTCTTAGCTATTATAAGTAAACAAAAAAAATCGCCTCTACCACATAAATCTAAAGAAATAAAAGCAGCATTTTTGAGGAAGGATAATTTATTACAAGACAGGTACATGTAAAGATTCCAGACTGCTTTTATTACACTAAACGAGTCCAGTGCCCAGTTTCCTCCCACAGTCCAAAGACACGCTGCTGCTTAGGTTAATTGGCCTGTTGACTAATTTGCCCCAGGTGCCCTGTGATAGACTGGCGTCCCATCCTGGGCATAGCCCTGCGCTCGCGCCATGTGTCTGTCACCGTGACCCTGCACAGGATTAAGCAGTTTCTGACAATGATGCTGATGATGATGGCTCCAGTGCCCAGAGCTTACGAAAAAAAAAGAAATTGTTGCTGATTTCCTTTCTCTGTCGTTGTTGATATGTCGTTCTCTCCGTAGCCCTGTGCAGCGGTTTGTGACCCTCCGGTGAAAAGCGCTCTATAAATGCTATTATTATTATTTTCTTGTTGCCGATGTGATTGTTCCTGAATGATCTGTAGCAGCACGCTCTGTAGCATCCAACTGCCCGTATGTTGCCCAGGCCCTGACGCCCGGAACGACCAGCTCGGTGCTGTGGCTGGAGAGCGGCTCAAGGGGGCCCCCCACCCCACCTCCTCGCCGGCTTCGTTCTCGGCCCAGTGACCCCACCCCTGTTGATCGAATCGGCAAGCAGCAGGAGGGCCGCACCCGGGAGCGGAGGCACACGCACACCGGACACTCCCCCAGGACCGGTAATGAGCCATCGTCCATCATCGGCAGCAGCAGAATCATTACAATCACCGGCAGCATTACGATGAGGATCGTCAGCGGCGTTATCATCGTCATCGTGGTCATTATCGTCATCGTTTGACGTTATTTTTTCTCGGTTGTGGGTTTTGCGTGCATCGATTCTAATTTTTGACTGACATTTCTACGGATTTATCTGCTCAATTAGCCTAAATGCACCGTCGCTTTCGCTAACGCGCACCGACGAGTGCGTCGCGGTCCGATCAAACCACGCCGCGTGACCAACACAGTCGTAATTATTATCATTAATGAAAGGGACGTTGGTGTAGCAGCGAGAATGCTGTGTATTATCAGGGGGAAGCGAGGTGCTGTGGAGCCCCCTGCGGCAGCTGGGTTCTGGCAACGGCGGCAACAGCCGCGTGGCCGACTGCGGCGACGACCGCGATAACGGTGGCCATGACGTCGCCGGCGACGGCGACGGAGTAGCCGAAGCCAGCCGCGGCGCGGGAAGGGCCGCGTCTCCTCGCAGCAACAGGCAGAGCCGGGCGAGCAACGCCAGCGTGGACAGCGGGGTGGTCGGGTTGCACGACGACGCCGACCGGCCGGAAGCGGCCGCCGCGGTGGCGGCGGCGCCCGCTCCCGCGACGTCGTCGGCGCCGGCGCCGAGGAGCGCTGAGGTGGAGCGCGCCGACAGCGGGCTCGGCTCCGAGGTGGGGCAGCACCTCACGGGCAAGTACCGCGCGCGGGCCTCGGCTCCCGCGGCGCGCGCGGCCCGCGGGACCGACCCGAGCGAGCCGGAACGGGACAACGGCGAGGGCGCGGCGAGTTTCGACCAGGGGTCCGGCTGGTCCAAGGTCTGGGCTGCGGACGCGCAGCTCGACGAGCGGCAGGAGGAAGAGGAGGATGCGGATGGCCGGTCGGGGAGCTGCGCGGACTGCGGGCGCGAGCTGGCCGGCGACGGGGAGACGGGGGCCGCCGTCGCGACGGCGCGGGGCCCGACGACGGCGCGCGGTGAAGAGGGAGGCGGGAGCGCGGTGCCGCGAGGGGGGACCCCCGCGTGCGAGCGGTGCCGGAAGTGGCGGCGGGAGAGGAAGGAGGCGGTGCTGGAGTTCGTCAAGACGGAGCTGAGCTACGGCGAGGACCTGCGCGTCATCCGCGATGAGTTTTACCGGCCGATGCAGGCGGCGGGCCTGCTCACGTCCGAGCAGCTCCACACCGTGTTCGGAAACCTGGCGCAGCTCATGGAGGCCAACGGCAGGTTCACGGCGAGGCTGCAGCAGGCCATCGCCCGCGCGCACAGTCAGGTCAGAACCGCGGGACGCGGCGCGGAGCGGAGGCTGCGTCTCGCGCCGAAGTGTTTCCAGTGGTGTGTTTTTTTTTGTTTTGTCCCGTTATATCACAGTAATGGTTCTCGGGACAGTCATCGGTAGCTCCGAAACTGACTCGTGGAAAATGTCAAGGTCAGGAGGTCATCGCAGACAATGCTGCTGATGTCAGCACACCTGCCATCAATTTCTTCCTTTTGTTCGGCCCTGTAAATTGTAGCCGTCTTATATCAAGTGCACGTTTGGGACTGATTGTAATTCATGTTGCCTAAAGGTGTGGCGTGTCTCTGATCCTCTATTCACTTTTGCTATTAAACGTATCAAAGGAATAGAGGGATACAACCCATAAAGCAATCTTGCAGCTGCACGCCGAGGCTTGTGCGCCCAGCTCTCCAGCACGGGGTCAGTGGTGACGCTGACTGCCGTACCTTGCAATGCATTATTCGTTTTAGATACAACACTGCAGTGCATTTATGTCAACATAAAAAGTTGTTTTTTTTAAATCATGAAGAATGCTTTAAGCTCATGTTGAACAGCGCAGGGTACGGCCTGGGCATATAGCCACATGAGCTGTTAGTTGTATTGGCGTTTGTCTTCGCTTACCCTGTATCTCCAAGGGGGAGTTTTAAATAACATGGATCTAACTCGCCTGTAAAATGTGTTTATTAACCCACAGTGTTTATGTGTAAAGAATTTATAGTATTTCTAGCAGGTTCGCTAAACAATTGGAGATATCTGTTGGCGTGATACACAGGGAGAGGAACACGTGGAAATATAGAAGATATTCAAGAGATCGTATTGAGTCAGTCAGTCAGGTTTTATTCAAGGAACCGTTGTGCTATGTAGCTCATTTCAACAGTTGTCCAATGGGGAGGGGTAAATAAGTTACAACATCTCAGGGCACCAGGAGCAATTTAGTCAGGACAATTAACCTAGGCAGCATGTCTATGGGCTGTGGGAGAAAACCGGAGTACCTGGCGACAACCCACATGCACACTGGGAGAACATGCAAACTCCACACCGAAAGGCAACCCGAGCAGGGAATCCAACACGGGTCCTTCTTGCTGTGAGGCGGCAGCACTACTCACTGCGCCATGGTGCCCCTATTAGTAGGCGCAAGTGGTCAAGACAAATGATAGAGTGACAGCCAAAGGCGTACACACATGCATGATGATGATGATGATGTCCATTACGGAGATGAAATCAGGTCATGTGCAGATGCTCAGGTATTGTCTCATCACAAGACAATGAGAGATGCTGACAGCTTGGGGAGGCGTTCACCCATCAGTGCATCTGTTGTTCCTGATGATGATTAAGTCATCATGCCACACGCACGCTTGTGCACACAAGCATACAGAGATATAAACACAAAATCTGGTAATAACACCCATGCGAGTCACACTGTGATGGTGATTGACATATATTAATATGAAATATGCCATTTATTCCCTTGAAGTGAATGCTTTTTTTTCTGCGTAATACAATTGTCTGTTCCTCATTAGAGATGCGCGGGTTTAAATGTGTAGGAACCGAGCTCTCACGCAGAGATGAACGTTTATCACTGTGCATTAGCCTACTTTGTAAAGCAGAGTAATACAATGTTCTACAAAAATACATTTATTGGCATCTAATAGTCCATCGAGTAAGTGCGGAACAATTATCCCAGCGACAGAGTCCGATGAAACAATCGGTTTGATTAACGAGAATGTTTTTGGAAGGAGTATGGCGCTGACTCTGAGCTGGGGGGGGCATGGTGGCGCAGTGAATAGCGCTGCCGCCTCACTGCAAGAAGGACCCGGGTTTGATTCCCTGCTCGGGTGCCTTTCGGTGCGGAGTTTGCACATTCTCCCCATGTCGGCATAGGTTTTCGCCGGGTACTCCGGGTTTCCTCCCACAGTCCAACCACATGCCGCCTAGATTGATTCTCCTGACTAAATGACCCCCGGTGCCCCGAGACGTTGCAACATGCTTACCCCTCCCCGCTGGACAACTGTTAAAAAGAGCTACATAGCTCAGCGGTTGCCTGCGGCTTGAATACAAACCTGACCGACTCGTGCGTCTGCCAGGGAGACGCGGATTACGTGAGCGTGCACGTGGGAGAGATCTTCCTGGAGTCGCTGGCCATGCTGCCGGCGTTCCGCACCTATTGCCTGAGACAGACGGAAGCCCTGCAGACCCTCGCCAACCTGGAGAGGGAGAAGGAGCTGCTCCGGTAGGGCCCGCGCACGGAGACCCTCGCGCTCGGAACATCGTGTTCGCGCTCGCTCGTTCTTTATCACGGTTACCGAGCACAGGCCCTAAGGGCCAAAGTGCCAAGTGGCCTGCAACGTGTGAACTGAGCTGAATCCCTAAGCAAAGGTTAGTCCACCTTAACATTTTCCTAGTCACCAAACCGGGTGTGAGATATCCGAGGGTCGAATGTTAACCTATGGTCACGCTGGACGGCACGATAATTGCTGTTTGGGATCAACAAAGCATCCGGCTGCTGATAATAAGAAATTGTAATCCTAGAAGAGCAAACCAATGTGCGGCCGTGTTACAGGCTGAATCCTAAAGTTAAAATAATGCCCGAGCGTAACATAACTTAAACATAAATAAATCAAAATTTTAATACAAATATAATCTATATTGGCTTAGTAGTTCTGATGACGTGAGTCCCTTTCTTCCCAAACCCGCATTGACCAGCATGGCGAAGTATGGTCAAACAAACCCCCTTGACTCCCGCACGCGTGGATAACTTCATCCAGCAGTGATTTCACAAAGAGCTGAAAACCTATTTCATTCACTAATCGTTGAAAGGCAATTGTCTAAAAAGCCAGATTTCTCAACCGGTTAAACAAGCTACAAGGGAACCATCCGGATGTCAATACAACTCACGAACCCTTCCTTTGCACGCTCACGTGCGTGTGCACGGGCGCGCGCGAGCAGGATATTCCTGGACGTCTCCCAGAAGGAGAACCCGGCGTTGCGGCGCATGCACCTGCGCTCCTTCCTCATGGCACCCCTGCAGCGCATCACCAAGTACCCGCTGCTCTTCACGCGCCTCGCCGGCACCTCGGCGATCGCGCTCGGCAACCGCGGCAGCGGCGACCGGGACAACGACGAAAACGACGACATCGACGACGTCGACAACAACGGGAACAGCGGCGTCAGCGGCGGCGTCGGCGGCGGCGACCGCGAGTCGGGCCTTGGAGACGCGCGCGACCGAGGGGACCGGGCGGCGCTCGTGTGCGCCAAGCGCCTGGTGCAGTCCCACCTGGAGCACATGGACCGCCTGACGCGCTTCGCCGAGGGTCACGGCGGCGCCGCGGGGCCCGCCTGGAGGCCCTTCCGCAGGGACAGCGGCCGCCGGCAGAAGAGCCCCCGCGACCTGGAGACGCTGGAGCTGCGGGAGATCGCCATCGGCAGCACCCGCTGGGACTGGGGGCGCACCAGGTAGGGCCGGACCCGGGGATGAGTGGCGTCTGCTTTCGGCGGTTTTAAATATACCGACGGAGGTGTTCACTTCTCGCTTCGTGATGGTTGCTCTTCAGAGATGCTCTTTCGGGGTAGCCGTGTCGAGCGATCTCCCACGTCGCGACGTTTCGCCTCCCACGTTGGAAGCATCATCAGGCGTGATGATGATGCTCCCACGTTAGTAGCAGCTTCTAATCGCCGGTTTCCACGTTGACCCGGGTTGGCCCGTCACCCCCTCCCTAATGGTGCGGATATTGGATAAACATTTTACGACCGCATACACTTCCTAACATCTACCTCCTTTAGTCAGATGGTCCTCGGATCATTATTTGTCTGGAACATCCCCCTAGACCTGCTCACCAAGAGAGACCCTAGCAGGAGTGCTCGACTCCAGGTGACATAGCTCTGGGGTTCGTTGGAACGCGCAACCCCCTCCACCACGATTTGCTTACGATTTTAAATGTTGCATACAAATAGGGTGGGCATATGCATAATTAAATTAAGAAGGTTAATTAGTGTGTGCCGTTTAATAGAGAACCCGTTTGATTAGAAGCACATGCATCACTCGAGCACCGTGGTGGCGCTGGTGTGTAGGGACATGTAATTGGATTATTCGTATCCAACACATACGCAAGGGCGAATACTTGAGCCTATTTTAGAGCATCGTTTATGTTCAAAATCCCTGACCTCTGATTGGCTATAAGAGACTCCTATGAGCATTTCAATTGCACAGGTAAGGTTCCAGTGCCATGCAAATTCCAACAGGGAATGTATCCAGTACCAAATTGCACACCTGGGTTTAGTGCCACCACTGTGTTTGTAAAATGTAATTCATTAAAATATGTCCTTGCCTTAAGTGGTTTCTGACAACGAATGAATGCATGATCGCTTCAGCTATCCGTGGCCTGGAATTGCACACGGGTCACCAGGTTCATAACGCAGTGCACCACCAATCAATCCACCCTGGAATGCCACGGTTAGAATTTAATATGCTGATTTCATGTGCAATTCCCCAGGTTGTTACATATGTGATTTGGCATAAATAAGCTATATTGTTTTTTCTTTATACATCACACTTCCCCTTACAAATATGGACTAAAGATAAAGAAAGATTTATAGAATTTAAAAAAATATCATGGTTCAATATCCCTGTGTGCTTTATTAGGTCAATTTTCACACCTTTCCCGAGTATATTCAATGCATTATACATCACATTCTCTTATGAATGTGTAATGACATCGGCACTTATTTTAAAATGCAATACGTGAAGCAAGAGTAAATTAATATGTATGTCTGGTCATTTCACAAATATCGTGTCATCTATTTACTTTACGTTTTAATAGATTTACTTTAAGGTTTTCGCACGGTTTTGGAAGAGTAGCGCTCAACTTTAATATGAGAAAATATGACTGTTTGAGACAGGACTAGTGTCTGTGTTACTCTACAGGTTAGGGAGGTGGAATTTAAATACTGTGCTTCAAGAGAGCATTATAGATGGAATAATGAAGAAGATGAAACTGGTAGGAACCATGCTCTGCACGGAGGGAGACAAATAATCAAGGCAGACATTGCGTTTGGCACCAACACGTGTGTAACTAAAAGACAGGCCTCAAGCTAAATTACTGGAAACTGTAAGAGCAGAGGGCGTCACGGTGGTGCGGTGCGTAGCGCTGCCACAACAAGAAGGTCCCGGGTTCAAATCCCCGGCGGGGGGGCTTTTCTGTGTGGATTTTTCATGTTCTCCCCGTATCCGCTTGGGTTTTTGCCGGGCACTCCGGTTTCCTCCCACCGTCCAAAGAAATGATGCTGCATAGGTTAATTGGTCTGCCCCAGTGCCATCCTGGGTATAGCCCTGCCTTGCACCCTATGTCTGCCGGGATATGCTCTGGCTCAGCGCCACCCTGTACAGGATTAAGCGGTTTCTGATAATGATGATGATGTAAGAACAGATCTGGGAAGGTTGGGTGTTGATTCCGCAACAGTTACTCCAGCATAATGAATCAATGCAGAGGTGCGACAGCATCTTATAGCACTGACCATGCTGACCTGTTTAGTTACAGTTACCTAAGATTAATCGTACATGCTGCATGTTCATTGCAGTGTTTTTACTTTTATTCTAACTCAATATTGCACCGTGTCATTGTGCCTTGTGTTGAATTCTAGCTTGTTGCTGGGCTGGCTGGCTCAAAAGGCTGTTGCCTGTCTTTAAAGAAAGGTTATCTGGGTGCATGGCAGATTAACAAAAAATTAAATTTACAACACGCACAGGGTCTGTTTAATGCTGAAGGAGACTCAGAGGCACGAGGAAGCCACAGAGAGGGGGGGAGTCAGTGACGCGGTTAGCCGGCGCCAACCCACCAGACACTGCATCCTATAAATTATGATCTTATCGGCCAATTAATCAATGAGTGTTTTTTTAGTTGTGGGAGGAAACCAGAGAACCAGGAGGAAACCCACGCAGAGAAAGGGTAGAACACACAGGACCTTCTTTCTGCGAGGTGCGGATGTTACTACCGCGCCACCCTGCCGCTCGCAACCAGGCCGCGTTCACTGCGCCGCTGGTGACACGCGTGACCACATGTAACGCGTGCGCGCCACAGGTTCGTCCTGGAGGGCCGGCTGCAGGTGGCGCAGCCGTGCGACGCGCAGTGGGCACGGCGCGGCCACCGGTCGCTGCGTTTCCAGCACGTGCACGCCCTGCTGCTGGTGCTCGTGTCGCGCGGCGACGGCAACGACAGGTGGGCCGACGCGCTCGCCGCCCCCGCGCCCCGCTCCCCCGAACCCCACGGGCGCTCGCTGGCCAAGGCCGCGTGGCACAAGGCGACGCCGTCCATCCTGCGGACGTCGTCGCTGCGCGAGAGCACGGGCCGCGCCGACGGGGCCGAGCGGACGCACGCGATACCCACGAGCGCCTCGGACTGCGCGCTCGCCTCGCTGTGCGGCGCCGCCTCCGCCGCCCAGGGGCCGGGGGCCGCCCTGCGCTCGCCCGGCGAGGCCGTGGGCCCGCACGCGGTACGCGGGGCCTCGCTGGTGCTGGTGAGGGAGCGCGGCGGCGGCAAGCTGAGCCTGCTGCGGGAGCCGCTCAGCCTAGCGCGCTGCGTGGTCTCGCTCGACCCGGACGGGGGGCTCGGGGCCGCCGCCGCCGCCGGAGGCTCGGCGAGGAGCGGCGGGCTCGCCGACCCCAAGGGCGGCGACGGCGCCGAGGTGGCGCTCATCGAGCTGCAGGACATGGTGAGCCGCGACATGCTGCTGCTGCTGGTGAGCGAGGGCGCCGAACACTGGTTCTCGGTGCTCCGGCTGCACAGCCAGGCCCTCGGAGCGTGGAGGCACCGCCGCAACGCTCTACCCAACGTCATGATCGGGACGAACCACGCGTGCGCCTAGGGAGGACCGCTTTCGAGTTGGGCGGCCGGGGTGTTTGACGAATTTCGCAGGCGCTCGACTTTAGAGCCGCCGCGGAAGATGATAATCCCCCCCCCCCTGCTGTTTTAATTGTACCGCGGGATATTTTAGTGTCGTTTTTAGTAGATTTACTGTCCCGCTGTGGGCGTAAGTCTACCGTGAGAATGTTGTCAAACTCTAAGCTTCGTCCTGCTGTTGGCAGTGGAGGGCTATAAATATTGCCCTGCTCTGAGCATGGCCGGACTCGCAAGAGTTGTCCTGTGAGCATTGTCACTTACCACTGCCTTTGAGCAACTGCTGTCTTGTAGCCAACACGGCAAGTTCCCGTGTTGATTACTAACAACACGATACCTTTCCCGACTGTATATCTCCACAAAATAATTTTTTTAAATGCACTCTGAAAGTCGCTCAATATTCTTGTCACAGCAACTACGCGTCACAGTAAACGGTTTAGACAAACGAGTCTCTTAAGACTCTGCAAGCTCCTCACGTTCGATTCATTTATGAATTGTTTATACAGTGCATTCATAAAGGTATTATTATTAGAGAATTATTAGACGGCGCTTTGAACTGTGTGGTTGAATGTTGGCGTAATGTAATCGTTTAAACTCAGACAAGCAAACTGAGAGGCTTGAGTGCTCTTCCAACGCATGTGATGTTGGCGAATGCCTCGGATTCTCTCAAATCCCTACACAATCTGCATCGTACTGATGTAGGTTTTCATGGCTCGATTCATGACGGTTGCTCTTCAGAGCTGTTCACCACCAACACCATGGCTAACGAAACAAAGATTAGAAAGAAGAAACTCATGGTAACATCGCCAACGTTGTCTAATTCTAATAATGGAGGATATCTTTATGGACAGCTGGTATTTTATTCCTGCAGAGTGCATGGACTCGGAAGAGGTCGCTATGTTATTTCACGGCGTTCCCGTTATGATGCAGTGTGGCACGGTTGGCTGCGAGACAGGTCACACAGAACTCGACGTGATTGGCAGCTTTTGAAACGCACAGCAGTAATTGCAACACACTGCATTTACTCAACCGTGAGATTGTTTTTGACGACCATTTCAACGAATCATGATTTACCAAGATATAAGCCCAAAGCCTGGAAACACTGGGAGACGTGTCCCACAGGAAGCACTTCTGTTCACTCCAAGCTTCAACTTTTTAAAGGATTTCTTCTACATTGAATGTTCTCAGGCGGTTGCATTCCGCTAGGTCTTGTGACAGCGTAAATTCTCCAAGAAGAATTTCTCCGTCACTGCATTGACTTTAATTACCCACTTGCCCATGCACCGGAGTTATTCTGAAACCCCGGGCCCTGCATCTCACTGCCAACACTAACCTGCTGTTCAAGGATAGAGATTCCTTCTTGCAAACCGACACCATCAATGTGTATCCTGTTTTTAGACCTTTAAGCAAACGCTGTCTGTGTGGGGCACACCTATCTAATCTCACTTGCAGTGTTCCATAAGTAATCTTGGCAATGGCTTTGACACTTTAATGAACTATGGATAAAACTGTGGTTTATATAACCATGCAGTTGTACTTTGTGCAATGCAGCTTATAAAGACTGCCTCAAGCTCTGCTTGGAATTCTAGTAAGAACTGACTGTTTTCTGATGGCGCAGCTACAATAGATTAGTTTCAACACTTGTTACTAATTGTGTCTATGTTGACTTACAATCTCACTTTTTATTTATAACATGCATTAGTGTTGTCCTGCTTGAGTGTTCCTGTTTAACAAGCCTCTCCCCTGGCCCGTCTCTGCCTCCCGGCCCCATGCATGTGCGCATACACGTGTACTGAGCGATGTTGCAAAGAGATTTGATTTGCTTGTGGCAATAGCCAACAGGGTAATCACTCGCTTTCCACGTGTACACATCGCCGCTGTTTTGACAGTATTAACATTGTTTCTTTGAAGGAGTGTGAATCGTGTATTTAATGTATGACATTAAACCATTTGCAGGGTCAATGAAGGGCCACAGCCCTTGTTTTTTCTGATGCCACTGCATGTGCTGCGACGACACGACGCATTTGAAGTCCCCGTTAGGAGTCCCTAGAGGGCGGTGTGGCCACTGAATGACAAACGTGTCACAACGCAAAAATACTGTGGAGGCATAAACTGGCAAAACGATAGGAGGGCAGCTCATTGATATGGATGTGAAATGCTTTACATTTGCTGCCATATTATTTTAGTCGGGCGGCACGGCGGTGCAGTGAGTAGCGCTGCCGCCTCACAGCAAAGGTCCCAGGTTCGAATTCCGGCTCAGGTGCCTTTCTGTGTGGAGTTTGCATGTTCTCCCCGTGTCCGCGTGGGTTTTCGCCGGGCACTCCTGTTTCCTCCCACAGTCCAAAGACATGCTGCTGCATAGATTAATTGGCCTGCGGACTAAATTGCCCCCAGTGCCCTGTGATGGAATGGCGTCCCACCCGGGGTATAGCCCTGCCTTGTGCCGTGTCTGCCCGGATCGGCACTGGCTCACCGCAACTATGTACAGGATTAAGCCGTTTCTGAAAATGAAAGAATGAATGAAAAATCCAACGTTTCAAACAACGCACATTAATAATAAATTGAATAAAACTGGGATTAATTTCCGCCTCAATATATATTGGTTCGCTGACAGACTTGAGTAGGTACAATATATTCAATCTGTCAGTCAGCCACAGCCATACCAAACGGTATTACTGGATGTGGTTTCCTGGGTGCATACATATCGTTCATGTCACTGACCTGGACACACTCGGCTGAACTTGAGCCTTGCGAGTCTGCCATTGTACGACATCACACACATTATACATATGCAACTGAATTATTCTTGTTTATTATTTACAGATGTTGAAAATATGTATCGCTAACTACGCACAGCTGTGAGTTTAAATTGAGAGAATCACGTATTGTTTAAAATAGGCTTTAATCAGCATTGCACAACTTGAGGCAAGGCAAACGAAAATCATTTTCAAATCACAACTGTTTACACTCTGACCCAAATACTACATTGCATCAGCATTTTGTTAATTGAAAAAAAAAAGAGGCCCACTCATTGGCCATAATGCTGACATTGAGTAACATTACGTTTGCTCTTATATTACCTTGATTTTTAATCCCCTAGAGTAG
Organism: Geotria australis; assembly: GCA_036362915.1. Taxonomy (NCBI): domain Eukaryota; kingdom Metazoa; phylum Chordata; class Hyperoartia; order Petromyzontiformes; family Geotriidae; genus Geotria; species Geotria australis. The sequence goes on from JAZEWU010000001.1 coordinate 3,985,569, forward strand.
GAATTGTGCGCTTTGTAGCGAATAAAGACTAGTTAGCAGTCGTGCGGACCCACAGCAGCTTGCCTGCAGCCCTATTTGCGGAGAAAATCACAATTCTCCAGACCTCATGTCTTCACCTCGACTCGCTTGTCCAAACCTCCGCATTCACATTGTAACTTCAACTGTACATCTCTACGGACTGGCAATCCAAGGGGAAAGCTGAACTTGAAGGACAGTGGTCAGTTTACGCCAGAGAGAGAAAACGAAAAACCATTATCACCGTGTTTTCACAATGTTTTGTGCACAGGTCAAATGTATGCATGTATATTTTAAATGCCCTTATAGCACATTAATATTTTAGCGTTTCATTTTTCAAAACGTGTGAAGGAATTTCAAACTGCATTCTGTCAAGGTCACTGCGCACAACAGTGACATTAACAACGCCAACGGTCACAGCGTCCAAGCCGCAAGCCGGACGCGGGCAGCCTTCCTGGCTGGGATTTGTTTTTTCCGAAGTACAGAACGGCTTCGACCGGGAGCCCATCTCCCGTAGCCCTACATGGCACCGCGGCCGAGTGGGAAGACCACACGCGGCCACTGGCCAAGACTGTACTGCGTTCCACGGTGAGGGAAGGACGCAAGCTCAGTTCAAGTTACGGCTCTTGCTACAGTTCAACCCCGAATCACGGTCAAAGCATTCGGCTGTGAGCCGCACAGAATTGCACTTTTGCGCAGTCATTTACAAGGCACCCGTTAATAATGACAGGCAGCTGCGGTTGTCTGTCTATGGCAACATTGTAACGCGATGTGCGGGTTGGTCTGGCCTGACACAATCTGCAACGCGAGCTCGCACATGCGAGTAGAACCTTTGATTCCTCTTTGCAACAAACAACCTCTTGGCAGAGTGTGACAGAGGTCACTTGCTTTTTGTTAAATAGTTCTGTATGCCGTTTTATAATAAATGCAGCATTAGTGGTATGTTGCACATTTGCTTGGGTAGAGACGGCCTTGGCTGTCTAATGTTGGGCAGGCCCTCCTTGAGTTGTAGCCATGTCGTATTACTGTACTGTAATTATATTTAGCAGCAAAGTTGTTTAGCAAACCTTCGTGTTAACGTAGGCGACACACTAACAGAATGCAGCTCATCTTCGACGGTGGTTCAATCCCGACGAACAACTGGTACGCATGATATAATTTCTAAGATATCCACCATAGACATATCAATGTATATACATAATTTAACAACAACATCTGGAGCAACATTTAAAAGTAAATTTTAAACTGGTACAGACATCACTTCCAAGTTGACGGTAAGTTTCTTTTTTAAACGATACTGTTTACGAAGCCTGGCCAGAATGCATTACCCAAGGAAAGTCGCGACCAAGGGCTGTAGATTTCATCTGTCAATGTCTACTTATATGTCAGATTACATTACTTTCAAATGTCAGTACTAGGCATCCACACTAATGTGCATGTAAATGGCACAGCTGTACTAAGTCTTTTGAAATGTATCAAATGTTGTTTTTCTTCAATATAGTGGCACCAATTTGTTTTCTGCAGAGGTTCCATATTGTCTAGTATACATTGACAGGTGGCATGTTAAAATGCGATTGCACTGCTGTGTATTCACTGTACACATCTATTCATGCTACTCCAACCTACGGGCCGAGACGTAACGGTCTCATGGCCACGTTGCGTTTAATCGACATTTGTGGAAACGGGCGTCTACTTTAAGTTCATCGGGATTAACGAGTGAGACGATTAGTGGGACTGTCCACCGCCTCCTCAGATTGGCATGCTGGCATGAGACAGCATGACGTGGGCACCGCAGAGGATCTTAGCGGACTTGTGAAAGTGCGCACACACTCGTGAACGCGCTTGAGCGAACGTGTGTGTGTGTCCGTGCCGTGTCGACCTTCACTGGTGCTCGCTCACGGCACTTGCCCCGACAGTCTGTTAAGGCTATATGGGGGTTCTTTGTCTTTGTCCGTGCCGATGCGCTAATACTCGAGCTAGTTTGTGTGCGTACGGGTGCGAGCTGTGTGCGGGACTGTGCAGGCCGGACGAGACCGCTGGGTCTTCTCACATGTGCTCAGGGTGGCTCTGCATGCATTTGGTGAACTCTTTCACGGGCTTCCCCTCGTAGCAGATCTGGTAGATAGCTGTGAACAGCGGGAACCTGTCGCGCAAACAATGGGGCAATTACTACGACGCCTCTCATCTCATTGTCAGAAACCGGTTAATCCTGTACAGGGATGCGGTGAGCCGGAGCCTATCCCCTGCAGACACAGGGCACAAGGCATGGCTATACTCAGGATCGGACGCCAGTCCATCATAGGGCGCCAAGTGGAATTTAGTCCGCCGGCCAATTAACCTATGCAGTAGCATGTCTTTGGACTGTAGGAGGAAACCAGAGTGCCCGGCGAAAACCCACGCGGACACGGGGAGAACATGCAGACTCCACACAGAAAGGCACCCGAGCCGGAATTCGAACCTGGGACCTTCTTGCTGTGAGGCAGCAGCACTACTCACCGTGCCAAAGCTCAAATAATCAATCTTAGAGCACAGGAAAGCCATCACCTTAATTCCGGAGATCCTAAACTAACTGCTTAAAATATTATTTTTAAAATCATCAATCGTCATCAGCGTTGGATAAACCAGTGCTTGATGAAGGCCTCCCCAAGCCGCCACCATATCTCACAATCCTGCTTTGTAATAATCCACCCTGCATCTGAACAAAAGCTGATTTATTCTTAAAACTGCATTGCTTTAACCGCTGCAACTTAATCAGTTCTAGCAATGTGCTTATTAGCAGTGTAATGCTACACCACTATCTCACAATTCAAAGTCACATTTATATTCAAGAACTGTTTTAACTACTGCAGCCAATATTAGTGCTGCGAGTGGCCCATATATTGATGTGAACACCTAATAAACAACAAACACGAATCAACAAACGTTGGCTCATAAGCACACGGTGCAATACAACATCGCGAGCTTAATAATCGATACTAACCAATGAATGAATGAGTGTATCGTTACGCTCGTAGCTCTTGCACGAAGCACACACGTGTGCACTCCTGCCCCGTGGCGCCCGGCCTGGGCCGTGCGGTGCTTACTTGTCCACGAGCCCCTTGGTGGTGAGGATGCGGTGCACCTCCGCTGACGTCTGTGGGCCCTGCAGCTTCTGTCCATTGAGCATCTCCTTCTCCAGCTCCTCTATACTCTGTAAGCACAAGCACAGCTCATCGGTCTTCGTTTTTGGTTTACGGAGCTTTGTCAATCCACTGCTGGAGAAAGGCCTCTCGACGCTGTGTTGTTATGTACGTCAATTGAACATACTTTGGCATGACGGTCAGTCGGGGTTGGTGAAGGTGGAAGGATTGGAGTGCCCAGGACCAGTTGAGAGATCTCTCGTCACTGATTTTGGCCAGGGCCCGGTATCGAACTCAGGTCACGAGTTCAGTGTCCAGTGCGTTACCGTTATGCCACTGCTCCACAAGCGTCCATTAATGAGCAAGTTCCTCTTATTTTTGTATTCCTCCCCCCCGGGCCAATTTTATCCTATCAAGGTAAGTAGGAATCCCATATCCAGAGCATGCAAACTCACTGGGTATTTTCTGCTGTAATAATAAACATCTAACATTATAGGAGAGTTCCCACGGCTGTGGGGAGTTAGGGAGATCTCGGCATTAAAAACATCACTTTGATGCCACGTAACGGCATGTGGGAAAGTGAGCCCACCATCGTGCGTGGATTTGCAAAAGTCACTTGAAGGTATTTAATAAGTAGTTCTGCGATGCATGCTTCTGCGGGCCGTTCTCTTAGCGCCACTGGGAGCACAATTGAAATAAATCTGGTCAAAAATACGATGACACAAGCCGGCAGAACCGCCCTCCTCCGAGCCTCGCTCGCAGGAGACACCGTGACCCCCCACCAGGGTGGCACGACGTGACTCACCTTGCCCTTGACCACGAACGCCTCGGCGACACGGCGGTTGCGGCCGCCGTAGCAGGTGGTGATGAGGTCGGCGACGCCGCAGCTCTCCAGGAAGGTGGCCGATGTGACGGGGCCGCTGCAGAACAGCTTGGCAAAGGCGATCATCTCCATGAGGCCCAGGCGGATCACGGCCGCCTTCGTGTTGTCCCCGAAGCCCAGGCCGTCGCAGAACCCGGCGCCCACCGCCACAATGTTCTGTGTGTTACGTACAGGAGAACTTATTTTATCCGTTATTCTATCGCCCACGACTCTTATTATCTACACGAGCCGTGAAGTGTCCGTGTAAATTATTATCGGCGGCCATGCCTTTCGTAAGTATCCACGTTTTTGACCCCTGCGGTGGATATGTGGAATAAACTCGTGGATAACTAGCTTCCCTATGCCATGGACACAAACGTAAGAGAACTGCTCTGCAAAGCTGCTCTTCCTGGATAGCCGTGTGGAGCGTTCCTCCTCTCTCCTTGGCGATGTGTCGCCTCACACGTTGGAGGCATCATCAGGCTAATGAACACATCGAGCTGTGAAATCCATCATCAATACACGAACATAAGAGCAAAATCAACACCTTGAGAGCTCCGCAGAGCTCCACCGTGTCGGCCTCCTCCACCACCGTGATGCGGAAGTTGAGCGTCTGCATCAGCTCCTTGAGCAGGAGTCCGTTGGCGCGGTTCTTGCTGCCTGCGGCGACACGAGCCGGCGTTCCTATAAGCCGCGTGGCCAAGGGTAAATATACCGCGTCTCCACAAAGCTACGGACCAGTGGCACGGGCGCGTGTGGCGCGGGTTCGCGACCCCGGCACGGGCGTCGCTCGTACCGATGGTGGTCTCGCAGAACTTCTCGTCGGCCACCTCGTTGGCGATGTTGGCCCCCATCAGCACGCTCATGTCAATGCCCAGCTTCTCGCGGATGATGTTAGAGATCAGCTTCAGACCCTCCGGACCCTCATCGACCCCCTGTCACACGCAGATACGAACAAATTCAAAAGACAACGATTCACCACGTATAACCTACACGGGCTCCCTGGGGCGAATGCTGTTAGCGAACGCCTATTGGGGCAAAGTGCGATGCGCAAAGGGATGATGTGGCCAGCACAGGTTGTTGTTGTTGCCGGTTTCAATGGCCGGTATCTAGGTTGACCTGGGTTGGACGGTTGCCCCCTATTCATGGAGGTAATGGAGAAGAACTTTACAACCAAATGCCCTTCCTGATGCCAACCTCCTTTAGTCGGAGGGTCTTCGGATTCTTATTTGTCTGGAACCTTGCCTCAGACCTGTTCAGCAAGGGAGACCCTAGCAGCAGCGCTGGACTCCAGGTGACAAAGCTCTGGTATTCGTTGGAACATGCAATCCCCTCCACCGCGATATGATTACAAACCACAGGTGTGGCTGGCACATGTGTCAGGTGTCAGCCACATATCAAAGCACCCAACTCAACAATGGGTAGCTGCTGGTCACGTAACACAGCAATGTCACATTCAGCACAAAAGCAAAACGCTGATAGCCACATAGCACTTTTTATTCCAACAACAGATGGAGCCACCGACTACTGGAGAGGACAAATAGGATAAAAGACAGAGGAGTCAATCATACAGGATGACTCCACTAAAGAGCTCACCGTGAGTTGAGAGCTTGTCTGTTCGTGCTAAGTCCTATGTAGGATGATAACTACTGCAGTGATAAACCCTCAAGTGATTAACTCTGTCACCTTATCTCTAAATAGCATGCAATATATACATAACCCTGAAGCCTGTGTGACTAAAATAATCCCTAGTTCAATAATATAAGAACCTCAAGATTACCTCTAAGCCTACCTATCAAAGCACTAAACTTATTACAAGCCTTCACCCTTCCATAACACAAAAGACTAAATTTATTCCTAGTACTTGAATAATGCACAACCCGGGCCCAACCAATCATTCTCCTAAAACACCATTGGCAAACCCTCACTCTGGCAAAACACCAGTATTCATAATGGATAGCACTTATTTTGTCCTTACTTAATGTAATTTTTAGCTAATCCAATCTTAAAACTATGCTTTAGTTAATAATAACATTCACTAAGTCTTAATGCAAGGTCTTCTTCTTCTTCTTTGCGATTCTTCGAAGCGCGATGTTAAATTACAGTTTCCCATTTTAATGCAAGGTCATGATCCGTCATTATGCCTACCCAAATGCATAATTCATAATCCTATTCCTCTCTTAATCTTAGCCGTCTGCTACTCTAACTGTCCTGCAAGCTTAATCCTAAGCAGTTCTTTACCCCCAAATAACAGGTAAGAGAGTATAGGTAACATAGTAATGTAGTGCCAATTGTCTTAAAATACCTTGCAATATTTATTAATATTAACACCTTCGCATAACCCTGCAAGGTAGGTGAGTAATAAAGCATCAATGCATACATAAAAATGTATTCTCATGCGCATTAGATAATTGTTAAATCATATATTTAGGTAGGGAAAATGAGATGCAAATTCGATGCCAATGCTACATTTTGGAGGGAACGCATCTGTATGGTGATGAGAATTTGCGATTCAACAGTAGGAAAACAGATATACCAGAAAACAAAAAAGGAGATGGCCAGAACATCTAGCTCAGACTAATGGAGGATGATTGGAGGGATGGAGAAAAGGAGAAAGAAAACTCGACAGCGAGATGGATCGAGAAGTCCTGAGCGCACTGGATGGAGGGTCGTAAGACATTGGGGAAAGTGTCTGCCCAGCATTGGGATATTAACCAGAGAGAAAGAAGACGAGGTGCAGAAACCCGCCCAATGGCGGCATTACGCTCCTCGCCCATGGTCGCCCGCTCCCGGGAGCTGCGACCCGCGTGAGTGTGGGCACCGCACCTTGATGAGGGAGATCCCGATGGCGCCGGGCGCGATGTGCCCCGTGATCTGGTCGCACAGGCGCGTGATGAACTGGTGCGGCACCACGAACACCAAGATGTCTGCTCCGCGAGCCGCCTCCACCACGTCCGGCACCGCGACCTGGAGAGGTGGGGCACGCGGCGCGTCAACACCGGCACCACGGAGGCACGCGACGCTCACCCACACGGACCGAACCGGAACAGCGTTTACAAAAAACAAAACCAAAGTGGTCCCATGTTTGAGTACTGGTTGATGCTCATGTGTGAGTCGGTGGTGGAAATTCTATTTTTCCATGGCAATGACCAGTGTGTACTGATGTAGGTTTTCACAGCTCGATTTATGATGGTTGCTCTTCAGAGCTGTTCTTTCGGGATAGCCGTCTCGCACGATCTCCCTTTCTCCCTCGCAACGTTTCGTCCCCCACTTTGGAAGCATCGTGGGTCTGAAGAGCAACCAATAACCAGTTTGTTTATCGAGACAACCACTGCTGCCTTGGAACAAAATGAGAGTTACTCTCAACTGCTGCTCTTTTTTGGGATAGCTGTGTCGAGCGCTCCTCCTCTCGCCTTTCTGATGGTTCGCCTCCCACGTTGGAGGCATCATCAGGCTTCTCCAACGTACAAGGCAAAACATCGTGAAGAGAGGAGGAATTCTGAACATGGCTATCCCAAAAAAGAGCGGCTCTTAAGAGCAATTCTCATATCAATACATTCGAAGCAAAGTAGTGTTTATTTTATCAGGTCTGATTGTAGAAAAAACAACTGTGATATGGTACATTTTTATCTGGCCTTTTGAGTGGATACGTGCTGTATTAAGTAACGTTATCCATTGAGCACAGAAAATGGTCATATTAAATGTTATTCATCCACCACGTGGTTATATATTTATTTAAACGTCAGTTTATAAACTGTCTGGTAATTCTATTTGAGGTTGTTAATTGACAGCCTAACATTGATCTTGCTTTTGACAGCAGACAACGGTCCAGTATAATCTGAGAGGTTTTTTTTTATCATTATGACTTTTACCCAGGCGCATAGCAGTAATTTGGTTCATTTGTAGTTTTATTTCCGGCCATAATTCATGCATCTGCTCAAGGTTAGGCTGTATTCGCCCTTTCAGAGAACACCGTATCAGCGAATGCTATGGCACCCTGGCCTCACCTGGAATGAAATCAAAGCCGAAATAACAATGGATTACCAATCATGTCAATGCCAATGACATACTCCGGGCTCATGACCTTCAGCACAATGCCCCAGAGGTGAGTGACCTTGCCACACAATCACATCCATGTGCTGGGTATGCGACCGCACGAACACACAGTAATGTATCCACATTCCGGTTCAAACACGGGAAGACAGTCATAAGCCTAGCCAGACACTGGAATAAGTCATACTGGGCAACCAGAGTGCTGGGAAGAGATTATTCGTTCACACAGACACTGCACCACAGTCACATTCCCATTTGACAAACACACAAAGATACCCCTTATACAAGTGCCGTTAGCGAGCACGTATTAAGGCCAGCACAGAAACATGAGAAGAGTGAGTGGCCAGCACCCTGCCTGGCCACCTTTGTCTCCCAAGTACTGATGTTTCCGCACACTCTTGCAAGGTGACGCACGCACGTATGCTACACCACAAATGGAAGTTAATGTTTTTATCAGCCTTGTTGGGACTAACACAGCTAAACAAATAACAAAAATGCCAGAAAAGTATAGTTGAACAATGAATCACCCGCAGGTACACAGTGACACACAGTGGAACAGGTGTAATTTTCTTTACATAACCATTAGAGGAATAAATACGTCGTTACATGAGCAAACATTATCCAGTACTGTGTGCTCTATTTACGTAACAGAAACATGAAGGTAGAAATCAATGCAATGAACCCTTAGCCTCAGAGCAATGTTAATCAACAACGTAGGGATTAACTCAAACGTATGTAATCTGTTACTATGGAATATAATAATAACCATAATGCTTTGCAGTCCTTTGTCAATCCACTACTGGGTGAAGGCCTCCCCATGCCATGTAGGTGTTAGAGACTGTTTGACCATATTTCACAATGCCGGTCAGTTTGTGTTGGTGAAGAGTGGGTTGTGGATGTTGGGACAGGTACAGATGTCATTCGCCACTGTCAGGAGTCAAACTGAACTCACGGGGCTTATAGCAAAGTGGACATTACAACTACTGCACCACCGAGTATGAAACACAAGGTCTAAAAAGTATTCATGAAAAAAGACTAACACTGTTTTCCTTGTGATGTGGATGTGGTGTCCTTGCGATAATCCAGTATAAACGAAGTGAAAACGATCAATGGCCAGCTGTATGGCCAGCTGGAGACAATCTACCATCAATGAAAAGAATAATAGTAATCCAAAAATCAGACCAGCGCATGACACCCAGGCCTTGCCAATTTGTTCTTAAACCAAAACACGTGTGCAGCATAACATGTAGTGCTCACCACGTGTGTCTCGCACCATGGGGGAGACAGACCAGGCATTGGCTCCCAGTCTGGAATAATAAGTCCATTGAATGAGTTGTTTTTCCACAAGTTGTGCTAGGCAGTCCATTTTGGCTGTGTAGCAAAGCAGGTGACATGGGCTTATCTCTGTGAGCTGTCACAAAGGTGACCTACGGTTTGTTTTTTTGTCTGTGTGCCACGCACAAGTGAAATGCTTTGCGCTCTTGTAGCCTCCAACGACCACAGCCGCACTGACCCCCCGTGTGCACCTTTGGCCTTGTTGCACGTCTACTTATTCCTGGCCACGAGGTTATAGCGGCCAGAAGTGTATCACTGTCCCGTGCTAAACCGGACAGAAATTGATTTACAGGAAAACAAAGGCTCGTGTCGTGTATGTGCTGGCAGGGGGGCCTGCACCCTGCCCTGCATACAAGTTGCACACAAGAAAAAGTACGTGCAACTGCTGGGTGCAAAAGTGTACACCGCCAGCAAATGTGAGCGCAACGTGCTGCATGTACAAGTGCGCCTGTTTGCGAGCGCGCCGCGAGTGTACTCGCGTACCACGTTGGCAGGCAGCTTGTGTCCCGGCAGGTACTTGACGTTCTCGTGCTCCGTGTTGATGATATCGGTCAGCTTGCGTCCGCCCACGACCTCCTCAAACACCCACATGCGCACCGTCGAGTCGAACTGGGGTAGCGCTGCTGCGTTGGCGCCCACGATCTTCGCAATCGCCGATCCCCTGCAGGCACACGCGCGGACAAAACACACCAACGACGGTCGTCCGCTTAAGCTCAGGGCCATCGATGGTGAGCAGAAGTTTGGCGAGTGACCGCCAATTACTGTTCGAATTCGATTCTTCGAAGCGTGATGGTTATATGACAGTGTCCCATTGCAACAAGTTCTTCTTTAGTTGCAGACAGCCCTTCAACAGTTAGAGATATAATAGTCAGTGCTGGCCTTAAAGGCGGCTGGCATTGGCCTCTCTTCTTGCTCCAGACTGAGGGGCTTCTGACATCTGTTGAGCTTCTGGACATCGTTGTCTTTCAGCTCGGCTTCGAAGTGTTCGGTAGAATTTTCAGGTAATACCAAGTATTACTTGACAGGGATCGCGACGTGAACCCTTCTACCTTGATCCCCGCCAATTATTGTGACTGCCGGCATGGTCTTGGGGCAAATATGAAGCCTGTCTGCTTTTATCTCCAAAGCGGTGATGTTTATATGCCAGGCGTCAATTAAAGGCAGCGTTCATTTGGAGGTGGCTGGCCCTTGGGCAAGCTCAGATACCAAAGAGAGCTGTAACATCGCTAAGAAAAGTAGTGCAGTATGTGAACCACTGTGATACCGGTCCTCGCTGCACACTCGTAAACAAACGCCGAGCACAGAAGAGCACTCGTTCACACCCTGGAAAGACTCCGACAAGCCAAGCACTCACTATTTGTCCAGAAAATCACAGCAACAAAACAAAGAGGGCACACAGCAGGTCCATACACATATGCTATGGCAGTCACCACCTGCTTGTTGATAATAGTTATTAATGCTTAACTATTAATTGCAAGTTGGCTCGAACATGTACCTGTTTAAACCGGCACCCTGACACTGGTTTGTATACGCTCCCCTCCACAGCCCCTACCACAAATGTTGTACACCACTCATAAGAAATGTTGACATTTTCACCAGCCATTGATCGTGCAGGGTACATACTGCATCTTTAGTTAATTCTGCCACAAGGCCAGATCCTGCTGGGTCTAAACTATTGCAGGGCCTGCTTTAATCTACATATATGGGATGGGGAAAATAAGAGACGTAGGGCATTTGTTTCATTGCAATGCATTACATTGTGTTCGTCAATCAATGAGCCTTTCAGACCAATGCATTCCAGCAATATTTTCTGGCAATGGTTTGTGCTTTAATGACCGTCATCAGCAGGGTGCGGCAAGATAAACAAGTGCATTTTATTGGTCTGTCAGACCCGCTGCTCCACTCCCTTTAGGAGATTAAACCTCCACAAATTAATTAATATAGCTTAGTATTTACTTGATAGGTAGTGTAATGATACACTGATCAAATTATGAACATTACCAGCAGTTTCCGCCACTGTCCAACCTACACTGATATCTGGGAGGAGGCATGCGTTGTGCCACGTTCACGAATGGGCACGTACCGCATATAACTCTGGCCTTTAAAAACTGACACAGTGAGCACATATGCTGTGACTTTAAAAGGCACCAGGACTATTTCTCATCTTAGGGCTTAGAGGCTGGGTTGCAGCTTGAGAAGGCCCTGCTGGATAAATTTAAAACACGAGGAGTAATGTATACGGGTGCGTGTCTGTGCGGTCTGTCTGCCTGTGTAGTCCAATGTAAAGGTCGTCACTGAAGCAGCCTCTCTTTGCAAAAGAGGACGATGCATTTTATGAGATTTCTTAGACATTAAGTAATAAAAACACGTGTTCCTTGGTATTCATATTATAACTGTTATAATTGGGTATGGAGGTTATTCTTTATCAGTGAAAATCTCATACAGGCATATATTTGTATATACTAGCTACAGTTGTCGTATTCCTTAAAACAAGCTGCACCTTCAGCTCAATTTTGGCTTTGATAAGTCCCATGGGCAGGGTGCTAGAGGTTAACATCAAGTGGCCTGATGATACAGGACAGAGCCATCCACAGCCAGTGTAGAGACCTGATATTAGACGGCAGTACATTAATAATAATAGCATTTATATAGCGCCTTTCACCCGAGGGTCACAAAGCGCTGCACAAGGCTGCGGAGAGAACATATGCAAGTAAACATTAATTTGGAGCGGTCGGAGGGGTACAATACTTCCTTAACATGCTACTCCTGGGCATACAGGCCCCTCATGAAATAATAGCATGTGTTGGCAATTCCGCTCATTAAAGCCATATTTCAGGGTGCGACGCGCACACAGTTGCAAATAACTCCGCTAAAATGCAAGCCAAGTTGAAAATGATCTTTTAGGTCATGTGTTATACATAAAACGAGTTTGTATGGTGATTTTATTTGTTTATCTTGCAACACCACCCCTCCCACTGTCCCAATCTCTCCCATGAACCTTGACTTGGTAGTAAAGCTATGCAGAACTATAAACCAGCAAGAATGATCTAAACGGATGGACGGATAAATGGAGATCTCTCTGACAAATCACATCTCACTGGGTTCTCACCTAGTTGAACATTGATAGAATACCTGTTAGCTACGGGACAAAGATGAGGAATGAATAAGGAGAGCAACACCTGTTGATTCTTCAAGCTCACACCGTGTGCATCGAATCAATTTTGTCAGATCCATGCATTTTGTACGTAAATGTCCCATTGAGGCTGATGGTGTGAACAAAACATGTGTTAATAAAATAATATAAATGGAATTCAACAAATTAGGACATCAATTCTTAAATCGTTGAAGTGAATACTGATAAATCACCACAAGCAGGGAATAATTCCACCAACAATTGTAGGCCCCATATTTGGGTAATTACTCGTTCATTTGTCTATTGTTTTATATTAGCGTTTTTTTCCGGGACTTTGCTCGTTATTTTCCACAGCGAGGAAGGATGCTGCAGCCAAATAGGCCGCTTTGTTAACTCCTCACCCTGCGCTGTTGGTCTTGGATTTGTTGTGTTGATGATTAACACTTGGCATGCTTTACGCACCAACCCAATCTAGATGGAGTTATTTTTCCAAAAAGCTCTGATTTGTTAGTGTTCAGATAAAGCAGTGTAGTAAATATTTTACCCATTGATCAATTATTTCTATAATATAATCATCCTCATTTTGATTGGATTTTCATTTTGGGCCAGACAAACGTTGAAAAGACTTTTACAGAACAAATACAGTACATATATACGAAGGCCATCACGGAAGAAAGTCGCATTAACATTTCTGTTAAATGGCTGCACGTATCTTTGTTTAAATCTCTTTAGCAATTTTTCTTACGTAATATTGCTCCGAGTAGAAACTGGTCCATCAGCTATTGCCCTAAGACACAAAGCAATATTGCTCTGCAGACAATCGGAGCTATAATAAGCAATGTAACTAAGACATCTATTTTTCAGTAAAATCCGGAACCAGCATGACCATTGCGGTTGAGGGATAGATGATAATAAAAATAAATCATTGCAATTTCAGGAAATACACACTTATGACAGCAAGTGTAATAGTTCGCGTCTGACCAGTTACTAAAGGAAAGCTTATATAACCACACAAACTAAGAAAACAAAAGTACATGCATGTACTGCTACTCGGTGAATGTATTCACCTGTCAGTACACAAGGGTGATGAAGGGGACATGTTTTAGCACACACTGTGCCACATGTACCTGGTACAGGTCCAATCATGAGTGCTGCTGGGCAACTGAAGGCAGGTATCAAGTTGCCGCGCACTCGGGTATTAATGACCACCATGAGAGTCTTCCTTCTGGGCTGCAACTTCACAGGTCCCCAGCAGTGGTGCGTGGTGTTTAAAAGCGAGATATCGCCAACACTACCACTGTGGTGCAGTCGAAGCCATCAAATACATCACCGATGAACGCGCCATCGATGTGACATCTTGGTGGTGTTGCTGTGATCCAAACAGCGTCTACTGCTACCTCTTTGGACAGGTTAAAAAAGCTTAGCGTGCAACTATAACACTTTTCAACACTGTTCCTTGTCCACCCCACCGTACGAGAATGGAATAAATGTTAAACGAATACCCCGTGTGTTCAATGGAGAATACATTCCCTATGTCACTGTATTTGAAAAATCGTAACTATGCCAAAATGAGGAGGGGTGCATGCATCATGAGCTTAAGAACTGATATTACAGTAATCAACTTGTCAATGAATAGTTACACCCACGGAGCAAACTCCGTTATAATGGCTACAATAGCACTTTGGATTTAAAAAAAAACCGTTGGGCTTTGAGAATCAGCCTTTACAATGGGCTCCATGGGCAAAGGTCAATATCTCTTTTAAAAAGTAAAGCTGTCCACAAGGCACCTTCTCGCATATACACTGAATAAAGAACTCAAACTACTGTGCTCACAAGGTAAACGGTGAGCAAAGGGTCCAAGGCACCTGCAGCCGCCGTCCAGACACAACACCCGCTGCACATAACCTTGCCTCCACGGGGTGGAAGTTGAAGGCGGCGGTGACCAATGCTGCTGCTGCTAGTCTGCGTTGAGATATTTTCAGCTCCGATGGGTCGTGTTACTCAGCGGCGTGACAGTCACTGTACTGAGATTTAATTATACACCCGGCACTGGTGCACAGAGGCGCCAGCTCCCACAATGCATCGCATGTGTCAGCAGCTAGTTCGACCTGCAAGCATCGGGTTCAGCGCAAACCACGCAGGATTCGGTCACCGTTGGCACACAAGTGGAATATGAAAGACTCCTGTGCGGGACTTCGGCTGCGAACACCAAACTGCAGACCACGTAACTGAAATTCACCAACTCTCAGACAAAGCAACTGAACGGCTCAGTTACTTCGAACTGAATCTCTAATAGTTCTTCATTGGCCGTGACATCTGTGTCCAAGGAGCCACATTGGTCTGTAATACAGAACTCGTAGGTATAACAGGCGAGCACGCATCAGCTGCATATACGGCACCAGGAAACATCACAACATCTTGAGATGCAGTCACATTTGGACGCTATTTGAATTATAATTCTATTGCATTATTACAGTGAATTACAATGGCTCAAAGCAGTAATTCACCATGATGTACAGACCGTATTTCACTATGATGGCCAGCGTGGGATACTAATTGGGGCCCAGAACTGGTCCATATATCAATAGCCACTGACGTTACCCGTGGGCAGGAATCAGTCAGGTCATCAGGTTCACAGAACACAATCATGTCAAAGCAGATTACTGGATCCATGACATGGGTCCCTTCATATGAAAGTGGATTATTGGATATAGGCTGTATCGAATTGTCCTCGATCCATCATGCAATTCCTCGATCGCGTGCGATGCGAGAGCCCAATGAGACTGCACAGTAAACCTGCGTTACCATGAAAGATTTGTCCAAGCAGCAGAAAACAACGGTGACGTGATACAGTATGGGCACAGAACATACAGACATTATGCAATAAGAACATCTCTGGAGATTTTAATTATCAAGTCACTCCCTGTGGGTGCGTGGAATTTTTCGTGAGTCATGGCAGACTTGCTCTTTACTGCACTGTGTACACATTGCATCATAATCAGACTTTTTGCTTTAAAATTTTAACCATAATTGGAATACCTGCTCCCCACCTCGCTCGTAAAATAGTGATTGCTTTTTTCGATCACACACCAGTATATTTTACACCACTCAAATGTCTTGTTACTTGCTCGGCATTACAACTTCAAAAATATAGTTACACATTTTACTTTCAGATCACGAGTTGCATTATTCAGCAGTAATGTAGTTCCTGAAAAAATACTTTCTGGGTGACTGCCCCACTGAGCAATGGGAGCCATAGAGATCTGAGATAGCAGAGGCTGTTTTTCTCCTTTGCCACACTATTTTTTGTACTTGAAGAAAGGTCATCCATTGAATAAAATAAGTGACAATATAGCTTCTGGGAATGCGTGCATGAGCGGATTAACCTACCGGGAGATAAAGTCACTTGGGATACGAGTGTCATGAATCACAGCCGCACTCATTCGAGGCATCAGTGTCGGCATGACGCGACCCCAATTAAGGCGTATGCTGTAAATTTACCACTATTCCGACGGTTCCACAATTCGCTCCAAGTCTTTCAGACAAAACATGAACATCGTTCCAATGTTTGACCTTTCGCACACCCGGTCACTAATTCCATCCAAAGAACCGACGCAAAAAACCAGCCTCCCCCAGACTCAAACCGCTTCTATACACTGATGACACCCTCGATTTGCTGCTAGGGATTTTACAAACCACCATTGCTGCCATCACCACTACCCTGCACTTGCCATGACCGCACAACACCGCCCTGCCATGGCACGGGTGCACGAGTGATCTTACACGGCGAGGAGTGACAGCCAACGTGGACTGAGTTAGCGCGAGCCGTGTCCATCTCGTTGAAGGCTGGTCCTGGCGGGAGTGTAAATGTCACGACAAATCACCTGTGACCACAACATCGATCACACTGCATCTGGCTGGCTGCAAGGTGACTGTAGCCGAGTCCTGCACGTGATTTGTGCTTTTTAACTCACACATGCCACACGAAAGGGCCAGGAAGCAACTCATATTTTTTAGATAACGTCTCAAATGTTTTCTGTTGTTGGATAAAATTACATGGCTAAGATGTGTATGGGTGGCGGAGGCGGACAGGGTGTTACGCAGGTGTCAATCATTTGAACATATATTGTATGGATAAATCAAAGACACCGTGATTGCCAGTGTACAGCACAATGCCGCAGTATGATCCTGCAGTTACAGTAAATCACACCGATATACGGTCTCCTACAATGTGCGTGATCAGACTGTAGAGTAGTTCGAGGCCTATTCACTGCGTGACAGCACCGCTCGTCAGTGGTGTATTCACGGGCTGTGGCTCCGGGTCCACGAAACGCGCACCGAGTGCTACGTGTGAACGAGCTCCAGTCCTGCCGGGTGAGCATGGGCTGACCGCGAACTCGCTGCGATACATCTGGGAGTTGCGACATGACGTGGTGTTTACGAAAAAGCTGCTTCTGTTGAAAATTAGATAACTGTACTGATTCGATGCAACTCTCAATTAGACAACGATACGCTACTGCGCACGTTAACACTTTCCACAACCGGACAAAATCATCCACTGAAAAAAATCCAGAGCATTGTATTCACAGCTCGTGTACTGGGCACAGAATACAAGTGCACTGCAAAGGATGACTTGAAATTCAGTATGAAACTCCATGTACATGCAAGTGGGCAAACATTTGCATATAGAGTAGCAAACAGCACGTCCTTTGAGAAGATTCTACAAAGGGAAACAAAAACTTTATTTTTTTACAGCAACCGCAGTTTTGCGCGTGGTGTGCGATCAGAAGCAGCAGGGGCCGGTTGGATCGCAACTAAACGCGACACGGCTCCTCTCATTGCTGCTTCCCTTTGTATGGGAACTGTTGCAACGCTTGGGAAACATGCCCGTGCCTGGATTTTGACGAAGTAACGCAGTGGTAAGAAATGCACCTCACAGAAAGAAGGTCCTGCCCAAGGCAGTTCGATACTCGCCTCGGCCACCTCTCTGTGCGGAGTTTTTGCATTCTGCCCCATGTTCTGGATTGCCTCCGTGTTCTCCGATTTCCTCCCACAACTAAAACAATACTCACTAATTAAATGGCCGATACAATCGTGATATATATCGGACACAGTGTGGTGGATTGGCGCCGGCTGACTGCGTGGCTGGCTCCTTGCAGTGCCTTGAGACCTCTGGGAGACAGATGCCGTATAAATATAATACATTATTATAGAGACAGTGTACTCCGTGTAACGCAGTGCCAAGACAGTCTGTACTGGACGGAGCGCAAGAGGAGCTTAACGACGCTTGCAGATGCAGGAGATGCCTCTCCCCCTCGAGCATGGACTTTGCCTGTTTGGAGAGTCTGTATGTTGCACTGATCAAAGTAAAACAAAAATGTAATTGCATCCACGAATGAAAGCAAGTGCAATTTGGACAACCTTTCACACACTTATTGCGTGGTTAATATTATGGCACTTACCCAAGCACAAGGGTGCAAAGATAGAGCTAAGGCTTCGCCAGCAGACCAGACACACACGCTCTCAAGAGTACAGTAATCGGCAAGGGCCCGTTTTAAGATCTGAACCTCGGACTGGGAAGTCAACACACGCAAAGTAAGGCCCCTGCAGACATCATATTTCGTGCATATTCGACTTGAAAAGCAAGCGGCTGGACTATTTCACTGCCTCAATCTGACAATTAAAGATATGTGAAACAACGGAGCGTATCATCTCAGAGCTCAAACACGGTTTTGGGAGGGCATGAGATCTCAAGAGCCAATCGTGAGCATGCTGCTCTGTGGGGTACAACGTATTATTTTATATTTAACGTTTCATACGCGGTCATTAGCCTTGCCACCTATCCCGATTTTGCCGGGATTGTTCTCTTTTTGAGGCGACAGTCCCAAAAAATACTTTCCAAGACATTAAATGTCCTGATTGTTTGTCGGATCCCTAATACATCACCTCTACACACGTTGTTCTTCCCCTCTTCCTGAGCTGTGAGCCATTCCGCAACCCGTGAGGTCTTGCTGTGCTCATAGGTTAGCAAAAGCACACCTTGTTTGCCGTAGTCAGTTATAATAATTATAACAATTGTGTTTTATATAGCGCCTTTCACCCGAGGGTCACAAGATATCTGGGCCACACTGAAGATAATAATGACTGCTGTAAATGTGACATTAGACAGGGTGACATTGGGTTAATTATAGTAGTAAACGAGTTTTCCTTTACAGGTTTGATGCCCCGATTTGTGGCTCTAGTGTCTCGGATTTGTGTAAGTCAGAGGTGGCAACCCTGTGATCAGGTTCCTGATTTAGTCTTCAGACCTGCACATGGAGCTTCTGAGTACACTCTATTACGCCATCGTTAGCTATGTGCCATCTATTCATGAATAAATTAGGTGCTTTGTATGGCAAGTTTTTTATGGTTTCTGAAATTACTGCTCATGAGTCAAGTCCATGTTAATGAACTGTTTATTAAGAGGCAGTGGGCTATCTAACATCATCAACCCCCATCACTGACCACCACCATCACAAAACAACATCCACCCGCATGACTAACCAACATCAACCACCATCACTTACCATCAACAACCACCCCATTAACTTGCACACACTTTCACTAGACACACGTTGCAGTATTTTCGCTGTAGTGTATATTTGTTTACATTAATTTACTGAGAAACAGTTGTGTTCACCCGGAGCTGTTAATTCTGTATGGCTGTTGTTGTTTGTCTCAGTGACCTCTCACCTAAAATGTTCATATAGGCGCATTATCTCTAAGGTAATGTTATAAAGTTTATAACGGCACCGCTGTCAGTCATCCCCAGCTTATGTGTCGTTGCTCTTTAACCCTCAAACCTTTCACTCACAAACATGGCTCATCATGGGTGTGTACACGTGTGGAGTTTGCACGTTTGTGTTTTCGCATTCGGGAGTGTACACGTGTATCAGTGTGCACTCACTATGTGTGCTTAAAAAGTACATCTGAAATCTGTTTGCTTTCACCATGAGTTGACATATATAACCCGGTAAACATGCAAAGTTGGCTCAACGTTAGCATAACCTTGATCGAATGTTCTATTTTTACTGGTTTGTACTTGGTAATGCTTATATAATGTACGCATGCATGCGCAAGCCATGTACTCGCGCGTTTGTGTGTGTGCTATAACTATGCACGTATACCAATCTATGTACAGGTCTACACTAGTACTCCACGTGGCTACTACAGTGCATACTGTGTGTACTTCGCTACACGTGCTTGTGCTTTTACAGTGTAAGTGGCGTGTGTGTGTGTGAGCGTGTCCCTACTTGCCCCTACAGTCTGTTAAGGCTATATAGGGGATCTTTGTCTTTGTATGCCTGTGCGAGTGCACGGCTGCAAGTGCCGGCCACGCACAGCTGTACTCAGCCGTACTCACGTGGACATTCGTGTGCGTGTGGCTGTACTCCGTGCCCTTGTGCAATTCGTTAACGTGTCCTTTAAACGGAAGGACTGATTAAACGACGTCTCGCACACACACTCACCAGTTTCCCGAGCCCACGATGCACACCTTCTTGGGAGCTGCCATGCCTGAAGCGAAGTTGCAAGCGGGTACTAACTCAGACGTACGTACGGGTGGTTGGTGTCACAAACTGCTGGCTGCTGTCACCGCTGAGCACACGAGCCGTGCTCTAACACTCGCAACACCAGCTCCACGTGTGCACGCCTAATAATGTTCAATGTGACTGGGTGGGGACAGCGCCGGCAAGGGGCAGGACCTAAGCAAGTAGGCGCGGGGTATTGGTGGCTGGCCGGGGATAGCGATGAGTGGGTGGGGTCTGGATAACGTGACAGCTCGGGTGCTCTTTTCAGTGTGGAGTTAGCTTGTTCTCTCCCCGTGTCGGTATGGGTTTTCGCTGGGCACACCGGTTTCCTCCCACAGTCCAAAGACATGCTGCCGCTGCTGCTGCTGCTGCATAGTTTAATTGACCTGCTGATTAAAAATTGATCCCGGTGCCCTGTGATGGATTAGCGCCCTATCATGGGTATAGCCCTGCCTTGCGCCCTGCGTCTGCCGGAATAGGCTCCAGCCGCCGGCGACCCTGTGCGGGATTAATCTGGTGCTGATAATGAATATTATTTGACTGACGTTCCACTCAATGGCCCTTCCTAGCACAACACAGTCTGTTCATGTACAGTACGCACTATAACTAATTCCTCTATGTGCTGTGAAAACGTTACGTTACCCGGAACGTCTCCTGCTACAGCACAGTACGTATCATTCCTTTTCAGGGCAGAGTAAAATTTTAACTAAAATCATTGTGCAATGTTGCGGTGGAGACTGACAACGTGCGAGCGGAACCTTGGTGGTTGCTGTGGGCCGGGCTCGCCCGAGCGAGGGCGGCGACCGCGTCACAGGGTTGGAGGGCACCGCCGGTGCCGCCGCTTCTCAGTGATTTGTGGCTTATTGTGATGTCTCCGAATCTTTCTCGGCGTATCTCGATAATCGCTCATTACTAACCGATCATCAATCAATCACACGGGGGCCATGATTCGTCGCCGTGTGTGTCGAAGCGCCGCGTGGACGAGCGATGTTCGCACTTGATTGCTGAGGGGAGACGGACGCGATGTCAGCGGGCGGCGGCGGCGGCAGCGGAGGTTTCGACGGACGGAGCAGCCCTGGTTCCCGGGCCGAGGCCGAGTTCAGACCTGAATTTGGGTCAGGGTCCGGGTCAGGATCTGGACCTGGATCTGCACCCGTCTCTAGGCCAGGATCTGCGTTAGGCCTAGATATTGGATCGGTGTCAGGACCTCGGTCTGAACCTGGCTTTGGGTTAGGACCTGCGTCAGAGTCGGACTTTGGGTCGGGTTCGTTATTACATTGGGTTGAGCCCGGATCTGCGTCTGTATTTGGAACTCGGGCTTGGTCCGCGTTTGGAAGGGAACATGGAATCGAACCTGGTTCTAGTCCTAAAAGTCAGTCTACAAGTACTTTGGGATCTGGGATTGAACCTGCGTTTGAGTTTGGGCCCGCGTCTGATTCTGAGCCTAGACCAGATTCAGTATTAGGGTCTAGCTCTGAACTAAGTTTCGCCGGATCAGGGTCTAGGTCAGGCTCAGCACTAGAGTCTGCGCCAGTATCTGAGCCAGAGTCCGGCACCGAACCGGCACCAGCAGGGCTGGGCCCAGCAGTGATGGGGACACCGATGGAGCAAGAGGACATGCTGATAGACGCAAGGGTGGTCCGCGCGTCCCGTAAGCCGCCAGCACTCAACTCCGAGGCCCGGGGACAGAGGTAACGATTGATAGATGTTTATTATTACAGTAGAACATATCCAGTGAGCGTGTAAGCTGCGGAACAGCAAGCGTACGAATAAAAAGGGCAGTTGCCCTTAAAAAATATTATTAAAGCTTTGCTCGGGATGCCTCCCATGTTGATAGGTGTGTGGATGCGATGTTATGCAACAACAGCTTACTTTGAGCTTTGCTGCTGCTATTGCAGCGCTTTGTGACCCTCGGGTGAAAGGCGCTCTATAAATGCTATTATTATTATTGGCATATGGTTACTGAAACTGCACCGTGAGATAAAGCTGTGTCGTCGCACTTAAGTTTGATTCGCAGCCACGGCTAATAGTAGGGAGTGAAACCTGATCTAGTCCTGGGGTCCCTTTAACCAACCCGTACTTACCAACGCGGTCAACATAACACCCACGTCTAACGCAGTGTTGTGAGACCTTCAGCAGTGGAATGCCAATGGGCTGTAAATGATTATTCTTGCACTCTGAGCTGTGAGTAGGAAACAAGGTAAACAGTGATCTTTAATCCATTGCCCTGTGTGTTTGTAGCAGTGAGTGGGAGAATGTGTCTGGCTACCTCCAGAAGTACACAAACCTGGTGACTGGCTGGCAGTTCAGGTAAGTGGCTCTGACAGTACAAACATGGGTGTCCGGAGATAGAGCTGCAATGGGGGATGTGAGCAGTAAAATTAGGAAATGTCTAAACATATGCGAGAACGACAAGTGCACGCTTCCGGATTTAGCTCCCACATTAGAATTGTTTGTCTCAAGTTTTCACCACGCACTGCTGTGTGCTTCTTTAATCAGCCCTCAACTCCTGAAGGTGGGCAGAGAAGTGCATGATGATAGCTTCAGGGAAGAAATGCTCAAGAATTACAGGCAGCTGCAAATACTTACGTGTTAAATTATGTACAATGTATTATTTTTACGTAGTTTAATGAGCAGTTTGTATTTCAGTAACACATGCACTACATTTCCCATTAGTGTCAACAGCTGGTGTGGGCTTCTAGTAGTAACTAATTCTAATCATAATTACTTCACTTGGTTCATGGGGGTCAATTCCAGCAAAACCGATTCAGACGGTCACCAGGCATTGCACTGAAAGTGCTGCGTTTGCCTACTATCCAATTACCTTGAATGCCCCCGATCTCATCAGATGTTAGAAGCTGATTAGTATATCAGTTAGAGACTGCCTGAGATAACTAGGTGTAGTGTTGTATTGCAAGGTGGTCAGGAGATGGCATTTGGGTTCTTGAATTATGCATAGCTTTTTAGTGTTGCCCCCTTGTATGCATGGTGTGTTTTCTCCAGACACTCCAGTTTTCTCCCACATGTCAAACATCAATGGAATTGGCCAAACAATCCCATGCAGGACCCTCGTGAAAGAATCTGGAGAATCAAGCTTTGCAGGATGAAGGGCATATTTATAACTTCAGTAGTCTCAACTATGCCACTATTATGAGTACATGTCTGGCTAACACTAGACCTGTAATTGAATTAACAATAAAAATAAATTCATGAATCATGCAATTGAATTGTGGGTCTTTGAATATATTATGTGCAGTACAGTATATTCAGATCTTCTTTGCTATTATGATATGCCACTAGAGCAAGCCAGAACAGACAACATTGCATATTAGTAATCCATCCATCCATTATCAGAAACCGCTTAATCCTGTACAGGGTCGCGGTAAGCCGGAGCCTATCCCAACAGACACAGGGCGGAAGGCAGGGCTATACCATTGATGGGACGCCAGTCCATCACAGGGCGCTGGGGCAATTTAGTCTGCAGGCGAATTAACCGATGCAGCAGCATGTCTTTGGACTGTGGGAGGAAACCTGAGCGCCCAATGACAATCCACGCAGACACGGGGAGAACATGCAAACTCCACACAGAAAGGCACCCGAGCCGAGATTCGAACCCGGGGCCTTCTTGCTGTGAGGCGGCAGCGCTACGCATGTAGGTAATATGAATTAAATTGTGACAATAACTTGAATCGCTTTGAAGGTGAATCACTACACATCTAGCATGGATGTCACTGTGCTGCAGGTATTTTGTATTGGTTGGAGCTGAGGGGCGTCTGGAGTATCACGTGAACGAGCATGGCGCACAGGGAATCCAGAAGCCACGGGGCACCATTGCTCTGGCAGGCGCCGTCACCTCTCCCAGCGAGGAGGAGCCCTATGCCTTCATGATCATCACTGTGACAGGGGACCAGTACCGCCTGAGGGGTACAGAGGCCACACGCACACCAACTCCCACACACATGGAGGCAACGTGTTAGACTTGACAGATAACGAGTGCAGCTGTGATTGAAACGGTTGAGTGTAGTTTGATACCCACTGCTGCATATTTTAACATCTCCATTAAACGTATATGCTCGTCGTGCATGGAGAACAGCACGCGTGTACACTTTGAGAAGAGCTTGATAACGTTGATAAATGCTTAATAAAAGTGAGTGTCAAAGCCAATTAAAGAGGTTGATTTGGCAGCATTGGACAATGTAAGGAGTATTGTAAATTGCTGTTTATATAACTTGAATTAATTTAAAACTCTGGTCTTAAAAGTAAATACCCAGTTAAAATAACGTATTTTTTTATTAAACCACCTTTTATAACTTACACCAAATACTAACAATGAGTTTATTTGGTGAGTGATTTGCAAAGCTGTCTTAGAATTCCCTTGGGTGACAACTCCCTAAAAATAGATTTGTCATTATCAACACCGAACAAGTGACAGGTTTATGTCTGATACGTAGGACTGCTATTGACCTTCATATTTTAACTGAATCTGTTTAATTCTACACAGCAGACAGAATGTGGGTATGATAGACAATCAGGACAGCTATTTTTGCATGTGTATATTACCTAATATTAATGGTGTCCGTTAAACACGTTATGCCCTAAAGTGTATGTACCTGTTATATGTTAATTGACTATTCCCATAAGGCACCTAAAGACTGCTTACCTGTATTAAATATCAGACCAGACCTTTAGGAAATATAGGAAGCATTACGTATCCTAGTAACAGCAGGAACGTCAACAACACTGCAATTTTCATTGCATCTTTCGTCTTCATGGATCCATCATAGCTCATACACTACTTAACATGTTTTTGAAGTTTAGAAGCAGAGTTGTATAGAAAATATAGTTTGTTCATATGGTAAGCTTTGAGAATGTATTTCCAAAGCTGTTCTTTCAGGAGTGTTCCCTCTCTCCTTTTCAACATTTCACCTCTCTCGTTGGAGGCATCCTCAGGTGTTTGGGGTTTTGAGGGACGATACGACGTATCCCAAAAGAACAGCTTTGGAAAGCAATTCTCATACATTGAGCTGTGATAACCTACATCAGTACATTGGTAAGCTGTGAGCCAATGGATAGTTATTTTATCTTTGAGATGCCATTGTGTCATTTTGAGAGGGGAATATTTTAAACTAATTCCAGGTCTTCCTCCATGACAGCATTACAAATTATTTTTACAACTACCAATCAAGGCGTTATGTTCACTATTGGTACTATGATTTATAGCAGTGGTATAATAGCTCCTTCATGTATTACGCTCAAGCGTTACAAGACTGGGTGACACAGAAAGGTGTATTGGGTTCAGCAGCCGTGTTCTTGGTTCATTAACTTACGCAGGACATGCGCAAGGTTCAGCTGCCAAAGACCGGTACACAGCATGCTTCTTTGACATTGATGAGATGTTAGTGAGTGCTGCAGCGTGACGTGACTTGACATACCGCCTGTGTCTGGAACAGCCAAGGACGCGCGGGAGAGACAGCACTGGGTGAGCCGTTTACAGGGGTGTGCGCAGCATCACACCGACTACATTGGCATGGTGAGCCCCACGTGTCTGTACCTCACCACACTGTGCAGAAATACACCATGTCTGTTAACTATTGTGTCCTATTAGGTTTTTATGGCTCGATATATGAGAATTTATCTTAAGAGTTGCTCTTTTCGGATAACCATGTTGAGCGTTCCTCCTTGTACGCGATATTTTAGCTCCCACGTTGGAAGCATCATCTCATGAAGCCTGATAATGTATCCACGTTATGATGGAAATCTTTGTGGGTTCCTGGCTTTCCCTGGCTGATGACTAGCATGCTTAGCTCTGGGTTAACAGTCACAAACTCAGCCCCAATATAATTTGTAACCAAGAAAATGTATTGATCTTCTTCTTTGCGATTCTTCGAAGCACGATGGTCAGCCTCTGGACATCGTTGTATTAAAGTGAAATGTTCCATGATATTGTAATTGCATGGCACTGTGTGCTAGGGTCACAGCCAGAATATTAAAAAAATGTCTGCAGTAATTACATTCACTGCTTACCCATTTGTTTAATGCCTGCCATGGATATATTGGCATTCAAGGCAATGCATTATTTATCATGAGGGTAATTGTAGATGATGACACATATGCTGTTGTGTTGATTTCTGGTGGTTCGGTATCAGATGAATCCTGTGTTGGGTCATGAACTCTACCTGTCGGGGGTCAAGAGATCAGGGCTTTCTCCTGGGGCTGTTCGGCGAAGGACATTTGGGAGCAGGGAGGATGCTGTTGAAGAGAGAACACACTCATATCCAGGCAACAAGACGTTAACGCATAGAAACAACTGGCTGTCAGATGCACAGTGGGTGAGTTGTGTGAAATATGAAAATAGTTTGTGGTTTAAAGAAAATGTGAACAAATTTGTGACCGGTTAAAAGTTTGGTCACATTTTTTAAAAATGTCATATTTGTGAATACAAACGGATCTATAATGCAGTGGCTTTTTACTGAAGGCTGATCGAGACTGAAAGTGGCGCAATCTGCTTGCAAAGATTGTTTGTGTTCCCTTTCACGTACTGTTTAATTTTGCTCATATTTGCCGTGCTGTACACTTGGTGTCCTCTGTTCACGTGCACGTGATTGTGTGTGATTGCAATGCAACAGTGGACTAAACATTTGTTCTGCCCGTGAGGGTGTGAAATTCACTTCTTTTTAACCTAGTGCTGCATGATAGCTTTTTGCCCAGCTTGGCTTTCTAACAACTCATGAATAAGCTGTACAAACTAATCCAGTCCGCTATCTCTACCTGCCAGTTCCATACATTAACACTCTTGTAATAGCTTGTATTGCCAGCTATGTGCATGACCCCCCGTAATACTAGCACTACTTGTAGATCAGCATGC
>JAZEWU010000001.1:4023700-4038511 GCA_036362915.1 Geotria australis
CGACATGTCTATACAGTCCGTATGTATTAAAACAAACAAAAAATCTTAGGTACGTAACTGGAGTAACACGTGCACATCTAAGATACCGTCACGCTGCGTTCCGAGATACGATTTTAGCTGCGAAGCAAAATTTTAAACAATAGTCTGGTGATGATTGGATGTTATGTCAGCTGAGATTTCTATAAGTCGGGGTTATGCCCAGGATTGGACTCCAGTCCATCAGAGGAGTCAGGCAAATGAATCTAGACAGTGTGTCTTTGAACTGTGGGAAGAAACCGGAGCACCCGGCGAAAACCCACGCGATCATGGGGCGAGCATGCAAACGCCACTCTGCAAATCTCTGGCTATGTGTTGTATACACCAGTTAAGGCAAGTCTGTGTTTACATACCGCACTACAAACACACCAGTAGATGTCACTGCTCACTGCTGGTGGGACTTAATGCGCCTTTAACTGCCAGGTTCATCGAGATTCGCGCGAAAGCGATAGGAATGCAGCAAGCGTACAATGGAGCTCTGTGTGAATGCACAGCTATGTTAAACACGCAGATTGGCTTACCAGAATAATAGGGTGATGTAGGTAGGCAGGTTAGCATTCAATTTACAGCCATTCTCACTCCGAGCATACTACAGCAGTCGTGCTCGCACGTTTAAAACGAGTCCACATTGTTTTATAACACGTCTCAACGGTGTAGTGAAATTGTACTCTGACCAAATCAATAAGTCTCTGACACATTGTTTACACGAATGCCTGACCCGTTTTAATTTGTGAATTTAGCAACCGATATTAATGTTGTCGTCACGCTTCACTGGCTGAATTGTATTGGGCTCCAGTCTGTAGTGCTGGACAATTACAAGTGTCAACGGTGTAGTGAAATTGTACTCTGACAACATGCTTGCTCATGTCAAGTACATGACCCAACCAGGGGACATCACGTTTGAAATTTGGGGAGAAGAATCGTTGCTGCTTTGGGAAATACAGTTTGTCTTGACAGATGTGGTCCATTGGACCAGAGCAACCGGTGGTACCAATCGACATGTCTAAACTCGAGTCATACCCACAGATAAAAGTAAGTCGGGACAATGCAATACAGTCTACCGGTAAGAAAGTGGCTACGACCGTGTCAGTAAAAACACCCCTGGTCATACCAGTTTAATTATATGGCAAAAAAACAGCGAGCTATGTGACAATATATAGCCCTGATGAATTTTGCTGTTCGACATGATATATAAAGTTTTGCTCCATGGAGACACTCTCAGTACATGGATCGAAATGTTTGACATGTCACCGGACAACTGCAAAACCTGCACAGAAGAGGTAGCCTTTATGAATGAGTAGGTCATTGAAGTAATTGTCAATCTAAAAACATGCCCTACTCGTCAATTGGCACTAACAAGAGAAATACATGTTTGGAGTCCTCTAACCATTATCCCACTAGAGGGCAGACGTCAGCAAAGCCTGATAATAATGAAACAGACCTGACCTGTCATTGATTGGCCATGAGCAAACGTCAGCAAGCAATTACAAAAACTGTGTTACGCTCCTCCAGTGATACCACTTATTTTAAGAGTTGTGAAGAAATGTGCAGAGAAAAAATATCCTGGCGAGACAAAGAATGTATACCAACTGGTGTGTTCTGTGCTATATAAGCTCTTGCCTCAGAAGGCCACTTTAATTAAGAAGCTCCCTTGAAACAAGTGTACTCATTAATGTTGTTATCATTACATGAAATGTTTTCCAATTCTCTCAAAATTCCCGCAGGCTTTAACGTTCTGCTGTTAACAGTTTAACGGTTTGTACAATTTCAAAGCTGTCTGCTTTTCACACCTGTAATGCATTAATATAAACATACCTACGCACTCCAATGCATTGATACAAACATATGTACACACAAGGCCCAACAGCCTACCAGGGAGTGGTGTAGGTTTTCACGGCTCGATGTATGAGCTGTTCTTTCGGGATCGCCGTGTCAAGTGTTCCTTCTCTCTACTTCACAACGTTTCGTCTCCCACGTTGAAGGCATCACCAGGTGTTCTGAATACCATATTTGTCTCGTCACATAATTTTTTTTTTAAAGTGTTATGTCACACATCACAATGTCCAAAAATAGGAATCTCTGGGAGTACATTTTCTTCAGCAGCATTGGTGTAATGCGAATAAAGTGTGAACTTGTTTTGACATTCATTGTCTCATCAGCAGTCAGGCTTGCTAACCAGCACGGTGGTGAACTGCCAGATGTCTATAGGCTACGACCCTCTCTGCTACACATGGGTCCTAATCAGCGGTCAAAGTAATTTACATTATTTCCAATACGGGTGTATTGCAAACCCCTTTTAAAGGCTACTTGTACTTTAGTGAATATTTCGACTACGTTTTTTTTACCGTTATTCTGTATCAGTCTGTACCGGCTTATTTCAATCTCTGGTCCTAGTTCTAAGCAAAATGATATATTCATTATTTTTTTTCACAAGGGTTTTGCTTGAGGATGTTTTATTTGTAAAATCTGAATGCGTGCTTTTCACAGAGCTACAAGTTATATATATATATAAAATGGCTTTTGACATTGTGCGCCGACTGTCATGCCTAAGTCACCAACTCACGTAATCTGATGGTTATTTTTTTTGTCCCTAGGCAAAATGCTAATTTCTTTCAAGCCGTAGTTTGAGAATATATGCTTCTGGAACTTTCCTCCCAGCCTACGCGGGCAGAACAAACCCTGCCTTCTGGGAGAAGCTTAACAATGTGCTGCCCAATTTGAGCAATGGCATAGCAATCGACGCTGCTGTGGTGTAATGGTTTGCACACTGGACTTGCAGCCCAGAGGTCGCCTGGTCGATAGCCCAGTGTGGCAGTTGAAACAATAGTGCAAGTTTCTTAAATTCCCCTGTCTCTGTGCAGCCAGCAGTGACCACAAGTACGCCACAATTCATTTCCAGGTCACGTGCGATCAGATAATGTAAAAGTACGCTTCGGACTGATGTAGGTTTTTTACAGGTCGATACATAATGGTTGCTTTCCAAACCAGTTTTTTCGGGATAGCCGTGTCTAGTACTCACTCTCGCTCCTTCGCAACGTTTCGTCCCCCATGTCGGAGGCATCTTCAGGCGTTCTGAATTCCAACGTGGGGAGGCAAAACGTTGCGAAGGAGAGAGAGGGAGTGCTCGACACGGCTATCCCAAAAGGACAGCTTTGAAAAGCAGCCATAAAGGTACTCTACTGTCTAGATGTCTGGCCGGAGTGCCTTGGCCAGATACTTTCTGGAGTGGCTCTCTTTTGAGCTCCCTTCAGTTGAGGCCCTTCTGCCAGCAGTGGTACGAGCAATTGGCGGGCTGCACCTTTACCTGTTTGCCGTTACATAGCAATACCATCATGGGCGGTGGCGAGGTCTCGACCAAAACATGTTGTAAATCATTTCTGAAACTGCTGTCCTCACCCGTACACTATTTGTCCCAGTCAATGGAAGTCTCCTCTAAAAATAATTCTCTGGAGGGACAAATCTGAGCACGGTGTAGGTCACACCATCTATTTGTGTGGTATGCTGGATGTAACGGATCGCCACTAAGAGCACCTGCTCTGACATTCTGTGATGCTAAATATGAACTATTGAGGTGGCCCGGTGCCCCAGAGGTTAGAGCTCTGACCTGGCACTGCTGAGGTCTTGGGTTCGAATCCAGGTAGCTTCCTGTTATTAAACTGGATTCTGAGAATTGCTCTCAAGAGCTGTTCTGATTCTCAAGTGTCGTAAGATGATGGCCTCATCCCAGTCACCAATGACTGCGCTAAAAAATGAATCGCGAAAAATGTATCTCTGCAAGAAATTTGGTTAAATTCCCGGACTGTGAACCTCACTCTCATATGCAGAACGGATGGGAAGTGCTGCTCTCTACTGTGTGTGGAGCAGAGAAGTCACTTGAGGTGATCTCAGAGGCCATTTTACAACGTGACGGGATTAATTTCTCCACGAGTGATCGACACGGATACTTTCCAAACCTATCCTAATGCTGATTTTCCGTCTCTGTCGTTGTTGACATGTCGTTCTCTCCGCAGCCCTGTGCAGCGCTTTGTGACCCTCCGGTGAAAAGTGCTCTATAAATGCTATTATTATTAATGCTGACTGCACAATTGTGATAACAGATGAAAACGACAAAACATGTGTTCTATGTGAAACTATTGTCTGTTTTCTCTGCATTAATGCATTTGTACGCCAATGGCACCTGGGTCTGTCCCATTACCTGCTGTCAGCGAGCCTTCGACACTCTGCGTGGGTTCAAGATATACCTGGCTTGGCACAGGCGCCGTAGTGACGTCACCGCCACTTAGTGGCGAACAGCGGTTGTTGTTATGGGGAAGGTTGCTCCAGTCATGAAATAATGATGTGTGCAGGACGGTAGCTTCATGGTTGGCCACCAGGTTTGGGGCGGTGGGGGTTAGCGTCTCCGCCAAGTGACAGGGAACCCGAGAGGAGCTCAGATTCCTGCTCTAGAATATCGACTGACTGGGCAGTGACCTGTAGTGGACCACAGCAGATTGATCCAGCTCATTTATTAACCACTCGGGTGGGTTGCTACCTAAAAGGGCACGATCGGCTTGCAGTGCATTGGCAGTACGGTGTGCAATTAAGGTGTGTAACAGATTGGCGTGTGCATTTGCTTGGCGTGGGCAGAGGGTGAAGTGACCGAGGGCATTTAACGACGAGTCTCACGTTATGAAAGCTCATTAATTTTCCTTTGGTATTGTGTGTGCTATACTATCGATTAAGCTCAGTGACAGATACAGAAAATCATTTATTTTTATATAACCACTTATTCCATGCATAAGGTACCAATCAAGCAGCAACCTGATTGGTTAACCTACTTGTAAAGCTTACTAATGTGCTTACATATTTTCAATTTGGTCAACATTGAAAATGTTCTTTGCACATTGATGTACAGAAAATGGTCCAGAAAATTGCATTTCAGTCTGCACTCGAAACGCACCTCTGCCTATGACGGATTGTCTCTTCTCCCGATGACTCATGACGCACCTTTCTTGTGCAGTGTCTTGAAATGCCGTTGCATTTAGACATCATTTAAATATAAACAGTATTGCATGGTATATCAAAGAGAATATCCGTGTATCTGCAGAAGCTATTTGTTACGTTACTTGATTCTGGAGCGCACGCTGAACAAAGCGTTGCCCCAGCAATCTACTAAACAAAGTTAAAGGCTGAAATATCGTGTGGAGTCTGCCGTTAACATTCCAACCAGAACTGCAATTGGCTTTGACGTACATGCTGTTAACACGCTCGCCTTTAACAGCCCTGCCTGTAATGAACCTTCCCGTAGCTTGCCACCCCTTAACAGGCAAACAGGAACCCTCTCCCGAAGCCCTGTTGTGGTTATCAGACCATGACGCTGGAATTTATCTCCTACATATTTTGCCATACGTACGATTACGATAGTAACACAGTTTCCATTAAAATACCTGCCTCCAATTAATCGAACACGAATTGAAGACACAGCTGGCAGTATGGCACGTATGTGCTAACCTTCAGCTGACCTGCCAGGAAAACATTCAACAGCGACAACAAAGAGCTTGAGATCACCTACAAATTGATGCTTACAACTCGCCTGACTTACATAACCAGATGTGTTTGCCCCTTGTCCACTTAGGGCAGTGGAGTGGTTCTAAGCTCATTTTGATCTACTGTGTGTTGTTAAAGCACTTTTATTTTGGGAAAAACAGATTTTCCAGGAATGCTGTCCATTGTACGAGCGATTAGTTGCACAATTATGAGCTTATTTGAAGGTATTTTAAACGGTACTTTAGTGCTATTGATTGATTACGATGGAGAGAATTGTATGGCTTTTCACATCCATTGGTTGAGAGCCAAACTGGAGCACAGCACTCAAACCCACATACCTGGATGTTATGATTCTATGCTCTGCTTAATAATTTTGGTATGCTATTTTTTTTACAAAACGGTTGTATATATGGTATCATCTTCAGCAATGTGCCGAATTAATTGATTATATTAACGTAACATTTGCTCGAATATTACCAAACTTACGAAATGTAGTAGGCTATGATTTTCAAATACTATATATCAAGATAGAAGCTACCAATAATATTCATTATCAAATGGAGTAAAATATATTTTAATTAAGAAAATCATAGGTAGAAGCCTGGTTTTACATTATCTCAAATGTTACTGAATACAATTTTAACCCCTGCAGAGACCCAACAATAGTGGGACATTACTCATTATAGAACGCTGCACTGAAGTATATAGAAAAATCTAAATACAATTACACGACACGCGAACTCAAAGGTCCGAAGCCAGGCTCAGAGGCCGATCGTGTTTCCATGTGAAAATGTGGTATTTTAGTTGTTTTTTCAAGATTGTGGTTAAATTGCTTGCCTGTCGTTGTAGTGGCAAGGCATTACAAATTGTGGGTCCAGTGATGTTCTGAAAAAAAAAATGTTCTACTGAAGACCCTGTGGCGCCATAAGCAAGGGTAAAGAACTGTACTCGTGCTGTGAGACAAAATGTGGAAAGCATTTGTAAGCCGCAACAACAACAAAATAATTTGCTTTGGCAGCCATGGACTGCAATATCACATATTTTGGCTGGATTGTACCAGGACCATGCACTGTGAAATACAATGAAGCTGACTAACATTGTGAACCTGTTTTGCATTTATCATATATTCCTATTACCATCATAGTGCTCTATGCAACTATCAATACAAATACAGTTTATGAATATTAACCTTTCCCCATCCACCCATACCTCTAGCAAGACATTTAATTTGCAAGCTCTACAAATCCATCCTTCCTTGTTTCTCAAAATGCCCCCATTCAAAAGCAAACATGCAGCCTGATGATTGGAAAACACCGCATGGCAAAGGTAGCTAGCTCTTGGGGCGGTGGGAGGACGAAAGTACAAGACGCCCTCTTCCATCCTCTTCCAACCACCACCCTCATCCTGCACTCCCCCCCTCCCACGCCACCAAACTCACACTCGCTCCAATCAGGTTCTTCGGAGATGACGTTCACATCCACACACAGGTGCATTCCCATTAATGAATGCGGTGAACCTTAATGGCTCAACTTGAAGGGTCCCCCTCGTGGTTATAAAAGTGGGGCCGCCGCTGCCGTGAAACCAGGGAGGGCTTACGGATGCAGAACGGAGACACGACCAGGCCAACCCAGCTCTCTACAATCAGCATCAGCCCCATCTCCACCCAGGTACTGAAGTCTTCCTATTCGCTGTGTTATGATGTTATTAGCTTGCCAGTAAATGGCTCACCTGGTATGGTGAGGTATTCTTTCAAGGCTGGAACAATAAAATATTGTTATCAGAGTAAATGCTTGAGTTTGTATTCATATTTGTTGATTTTTTATTTTCAATGTGATGTGTACATCGTGTAATTCATTATAGGAATTTAAATGTGCGTATGATATGGACACCAACATTAATTCAATTCAACTTTTCAAAATTATAATTTTCTTGATCGCTGAAAGTGTTGTCTGTAAACTTATACAGACTTGTTGCGGCAATATTGTCTATTCTAAAAAGCTAAATTCTTGCAATACCTCAGGCATATGCACATTCACGTGCACGCATTTACAGCAAATACAAATAACAGGAGTGTGAATGACAACCTACACATTTAATTTAAAAACGAACAAGGAATCTCAATAGGTGCTGCCTTGTTAAGAATACATTCTAAACCGATTTGCCCGTGCCTAAAAATGCAGAAAATCCAAGCATTCTTTGTACCAATACATCTGACACGTGACTTAATTTACTCGGTAGATTAAACATACGTATTTCTGAATGAGCGCTGTACAAAGTGTCGCTGTGTGCTGTCGTGCTGTCCTGCCGTGTGCTGCTGCCGGCGTCGCTGTCCGTGGTGCTGATCCTTGGCTGCGCGCGATCCCAGGACATGGCGAGACTGGACGCGCTGCACGCTGCCTCGTTGCTGCTGGCCGCGCTGTGGCTTCACGGCGTGACCCTGGTACCCACTCCCTATCCCGCCCGTACCCACTGCACCTGGCCATTCGTTTCTTGATGGATGCCCTGCGTCTCTACACCCAGATCGTTTGATACTTCGCTCATTTCCTTCTCATTGTGTGGCTTCTCGTTTAACTCTTTTCTAACTTCTCTCCACCTCACTGGTCACCACTTGTGTTTGTTTCACTCACAGCCTTGGTCAGTTCTCTATCTAAATGCTCCTTCTTAGCCTGTGTCTCACGTCCGTATATTACGATTCGTTTTAACAATGTTCCTTATGTCCACTCATCTCTCCCCTTATCAATAATACGAATTTGTTCCGTTCAAAAGCAACTTATCAATACACGCAAGTCGCCGTCCAAAAAAGGCAATCAACAAAACAATATATCAAAAGCGCAGGAAGTCATAACGGGTGAGAGACGACCAAGGATAATAGCGAGGGGGATTAAACAATAATTATATACAACATTGAGGAGATGGATCTTTCAATGTGAACATTACATCTTTGCTCCGACTGTGGTTTCTCAGATTCTCCTTTCAAAATATATGAATCTAGATGGGTTCCAAATGTGTAATCAAAGAACATTAAACGTTCATGAAAAGCCTAAAATGAGGTTGGCTAGATATTCTCTAGTTTGTTTTTATCTAAACAGATGATTTAGTATAAGATAGATAGATAGATGTTTAGATAGATGTTTTTTATTACAGCAGAAAAATACCCAGTGAGCTTGCAAGCTATTTACTGGATTGCTGCGACACAACTAACATGCCAATTGACAAAAATAAGAAATAAATAAAATTACAAATATTAAGGATAATAAATTAGCCAAAAAACCCTGCATTTACACAGAATTGCACACAATTTTTAAATAAACAAATAAAAATACAGTTATGCTTTGCGATGGGAAAAACTAAAACATGTTATAGGTGGCGTATTCAACATTGACAGGGAATAGTGCAACATTTGGAACATTTCAAACACAAACCAAGATTTACAATCACAACTAGGCAGAAATGTAAATTCTAACTGGGATTTAAGGTTAGTGTGACGGTAGTAACTGTAGCTTCAAGCTTGTAGCAATATTGCTTCCAAAAACGTGGCGCAGCCGCTACAAAAGCATTTCTACCGTGCCGCCCCGAATACGTATATGCATGTAGAAAATAAGCATGCACACATAACAACGCTGTTACTGAAATGAGACCACTGTATCGCTCACTTATCTTGTTAAGTGAGTGAATTACGTGTTCACTTTGTGATGAATGTCGGCGCTTGCTGAGTCACTCTGGTGACCTCCTGTGATTAGGGCTCGATATATAGCGTGTATGACAGAATGGGCAGGGCGAGGTCAAGCCTCGCTTGGGAAATTGGATTAAAATTGCTTGGCTGCTTTGACAAATATTGTGATTTATTGCAAGAAAACACGATAAATGGATATTTGTGATTTAAGAGCAATTTGTTTCTATATATACAATTGCATAGTAAGTTCGTGTTCTCTCAGGGTTTAATAAAGCATATAATCTGCACGTGCCAAGCAAGTTCATGACATTGTTTTGTCTTAAAAACATGGCATCTATGGCATGCATCTCATTTGTGTAATTGGTAAATGGCAGCTTTCAGCAAAAAGCATAATTATGAAATAATTAATTCATGATAATAACTGTCAACATTAAAATGTTCACTTCTCTCCCCAATGCAGAGTTGTGGGGAGGTGCAGAGATGGGTGCCTCCCATGCAGAGGGAACGATCGTCTCAAGTAGACGATTTTGTGGGTCTCATGGGGAAACGGTCATATGGTAAGTCAGACCAGTTCGTCTGAATATGAATGATTTATAAGACTCAGGTCTGTTGATACGGTACACATTTACATATCATTTTTTATGCATGTCCAGCTCACATAATTAATATGTACAATTCAATTGGGTATTCTAATCACCGTTACGGTACCGTAGTGACCACAGAGGTGCTTTTATTCCCACTGCTGCTCAGAATATGCTTCAGGCTAGAATACGTTGCAATAAATTAAAGCATTTTTGTGGAATAAATGTGTTTGCATTAAAGCATCCATTAAAATTGCACCTCATCCTAACGTGCACGCAAAACCTCATCACATCCTCGTCCAACTTAAACACACTTCAATCCGCATGCCGCATAGCACACTCAACCAAAACCGCACTCACCAAAAGACTAGACGACCTTCTCACCCTGATAGACTCCGGCTCCAAGGCAGCACTCATCTCCCTCGACCTATCCTCCTCCTTTGACACCATCAACCACGAGATTCTCCTAGAGCGTCTCTCCACCAACTTCGACATCTCAGACACTGCACTCAACCTTATCGCCTCCTTTCGCGCCGCCAGACCAACTTTCATCAAATTGGGCACCTCAACAACACCCATCATCATATCCAATGCGGGGTCCCTCAAGGCTCCGTACTATCACCATTACTCTTCACCGCCTACATTTCACCACTCAGCCGCCTCATCGACAGTCACGGCATACGTCACCACACCTACGCCGACGACATCCAACTCTACACCACCCTTACTTCACCCGACAACACAAGCAACCTAGAATCCTGCACTACAGCACTAAAGAATTGGCTACAGCACAACCAGCTCCTGCTCAACCCTAACGAATCAGTCACAATATACCTCAGCACTAGCAAGCGCCTCGCCAGCACTCAGCTCCCCCAACATCTCTGCATCGCCGACTCTCACATTGCACCCTCAGCTCACCTAAACATTCTGGGAACAACACTAGACCCCACATTCACTTTCAGCACCCACATGAACAACATCACAAGATCCTGCAACTACCACCTACGAACACTCTGGCAAATCAGTCCACTAATCTCCACGCAAACGGTACAGACCATCGCCTGCACCCTCGTCGCCACATCTATTACGCCAAACACAGTCCCCCACAAAAAATTTTTTTTTAAAGATACCTTTTCACCGACTCACAACAAACCGACTGAGCAGGCTTTGCGGCTCTGAATCAACGGGCGCAACGCGCCCGGAGAATATGCGTGCGTTATAAATATATTATTATCAAATCCCATTTCTTAAGATTGAAAATTGCCTGCACATTGTGAAACAATATGAACGTTTTATTCCATGTGTCCAAGTATATTTTTCAGATATTGTTCCAAAATGTGTTTAAACATGTTTTGAACGTTTCTGATAGCAGTTAATATGCAGTGATTGTAAATGTTCTTTTATAGGCACCGTACAACGGTTATGAGAAGTTATTGACTCAGGAATTTGCCCACCCAAACATGATTGACCATTCCCATGACAACTGTTTTGCATAGCTCTCACTTTACCATATATGCTCTGTGTTCATTAATTTTAATTGCACAGTTGTAGTAAGTATATACCATTAAATGTGCATATACCCATGGGCAATCTTGGTTGAACCTTCTTATAGATTCCGCTGGATTTCTTCCCTGCAATTAACATATGATTCTGGCTATCCTCTGTGTAACAGCAACATATGTATACATTGTCTCCTTCATTAATTTCTCTCTGAAAACCATAATATTTCTTGCACAACCCATTGAACCCACAGCGTTATTGGAGTGCATCATTTCAGCAGCATTGATGTATTACAAGCAAACCCTTAACCTGATTTGACATAACAGTGTCTCATCAGCAGTTCGAACTGCTGGTGAACTGTCTGCTTATCTATTTGTATTAGCTAATGATTAATTTGCCCGAATAATACATTTGCTGGCATCTCTTACATAGCATTTTTTCCCTGAGTGCTAATTATTTGTTCGTGTTGAAGTAGGATGCATTTTGGTTTCATGAGCCCTTATTGTGTGTGTTCAATAAACGTCAATCTTCCAACTAATCACAGTATGTCTGTATGGTGGAAGCAGACTACTCGGATGACACATTTGACGGGTTAATGGGCAGAAGATCGGCCAAACCTGTCAGTAAGTACGAACACCGATGAACCAATCAGCCACCTCTTCTGTGAGCTGTTAAATGTCAAAAGGCGTGACGATACCGTGATACGATCATTTCAGTTTTTTTTCTTTCTCTTAAAGGTGCCGTTCCCGCCGGCCGCCCAGCGTACGAACATCTTCAAGACAGCGGGAGGGCGAGCGAGACAATAGGCAGACTTGTAAGCTACCTGGCCACCAGTGTCCGACAACCACGGCTGTACGGTAGCAGACCTTGACAATGCAGTCTTCACCTGTCACAGCTTCACACACGCCGCTCCATGAAAGTGAATATTTTTGCTTGTTTTTTTTTCTGGCATTTGGCAAATACATACTTTGCAGGACAGCACGTAATGATGTTTCCTATTTCTATACGTTGGTTGTGGCATCTGTTGTCTGGATCCCGCCTCTGTACTCAAGAGTTCACGATGATTCTGAGCAATCGATTATTTTCTTATACACTGTGTGTTGTAATTTGAACGTATGTGGATTTGTATTGATGTAGGTTTTCACAGCTCGATGTATGAGAATTGCAGTTAAGAACTGCTCTTTTGAGACAACAGTGGTGAGCATTTCTTCGCTGTCCTTCCACGTTGGCGTCATGACGTCGCCAATGTAGAAGGTGAAACGTCGTGAAGCAGAGATGAGGAATGCGCGCCATGGCTAGCCCTATACAAAGTAGCTCTTGATAGCAATTCTTACGTGTGAATTTGTCTTTTTTTCAAAATTAAATGTCATCTTATAATAATCCAACTAAGAGCAGTGCAATAGTATACAAGTTACCAGAACAACTTTAATTGACAAATAATATTTTTTTAATTTCAAAGTTAACATTTTATGGATTTAATGTGCAAGGCCCTTTGCAGCACTTTCACTCAAACTCGAAGGTCCTCATTTGACATTGCTATACAACTGCAATTAAACAGCCACTGAACATGAGCTTGAGAATGCATGCAACAACATGCATGTGATGACTATTAAAACGTATATTAGCTATGGACACTGCATTGGGACAAAACCTGTTATTTGCTGGAGTTTGGCACATGAAGACATATGTCTTCATTACGTATAGTTAAACTGCTCCAATTGTCATTTCACACATTTTCAACAGTGATGCTAAAACGCATATGACTGGCTTGGTGGATATATACCACGTGTTTTTGGATGAGAGCAAAGGTCCTCAAACTCCAGGATTGAGCCAACTCGACAGTTTGCACTGAATCACTGGCATGTCGCATGAGGAACAAGATCATTTCTAAAGTACACGTTACAGTACCTATATACAGCGTCCACTCTAGAGTGCACGTGAAATACCACGTGGAATTATTCGCAAACGAAAAATATCACGTGACAATATCATAGCTGAAATTCTATTAAAAACAGTTCAAAAATATGTTCACGGTATAAGTTAGTGATTAGTTAACTGAATTTAACACGGTGGCTTTCGTGACCAGCATGACACATCCACTGAACTGTATGGACGGGTGTTATGAGTTGAGGTGATTCAGAAATTCACCAAGTGTATTTTCGCCGTGTAGCCAGACAACCAGTGTGTCGTCCACGTACCCAAACTAATGGGATGGCTTGAGTATGCTCGTTGCAAGAGCTATTGCAACTATCAGCGAAACGTCGTACCTTCATTGTAAATGTTGTGGGTTCGCTGTCCAACATACCCGTGTGCTGAAAGAGTAACGAATTGGCATGTCTTGTTCACGTGACAACCCTTTACTGATTGGCTGTGTCGGGTGGAGGTGGGTTTGCGACACTTACTTTGTACATTACCAAACTTATAAAAAGAGCTATACTATGGATTAGTTAACTGATCTTAACGACGTTGACAGGTCTACATTGCAAGTAAGTTAAAGGCTCTTTAACTTACTCTGAGGCTGTTCTTAATTGCTATATACTTGTGACAGACAAGTCAATCAATGTGCTTTCTGTTCATATGAGCATGGGGCAATATTAAATCCGTCCTGTACAGCCTTGAGCTAATGTTGGAATTTCAACCTTTCTATGGCAGGGCAATTCTTTGAATAGGACAACCACGGTTCACTTTTCCTCACAATAATACTCATTTGATTAGCCCTGGAAGGACCCCCAACTGAAATGTTAACTCAAATTGCAAGCCAAGCCCTCTACTGCTACCCTACCCAGCCAGATTAGCATCAACATTGGTACATTGCACAAATATTGATCAGTTGATGAAAATGTATGTATGTACTGTGCTAAGGAATAACAACGGGACTTTGAGACTATACCATTAAACTCCTCGTATCTATGTATAGTAAATAGATGCTTCATAGAATTCCCTGCTGTGTGTCAGGAAATATAAGTGACTGAGCAAAATGTAAAACAATTCCAGCTCACTTTGTCGATATGCTGACGGAATAATAAACATGCCACTGGGAAGCAAACTAATTGGTTATCCTATCGTGAATGGTACGATACATGAAGGCAAGAATGCATTGTCATGAGAGGAGGTGCGAGTTAATAGTGCCAGGGTCAGTCGGACGAATGCTATCGCGTTTGATCATTGGTGGAGGTGTGGGTGCTGTTTAGCATTTTACACCAGAGCTCATCTGCAGTGTATCTAAAAATAAAGTGGTTTATCCTTCTTTCACACGCACATGCAGACTCCTGAATTGAGAATTGTCCAAGACCAGTGTGTTTCAAAGGGAGATTGGCATCGTTAATGGATTCCTAATAGACACTATTAAAATTTCCACAGGGAGGTCATCGCCTTTCAAGCAGTCATCTATTAGAGGCACCACGGGCACATTTTAAGAATCAAACATCAACGTTTAATGGATTTGAATATAACCATTTGTCATTTGTGTGACTTTAAAAACTTTGATACAATTTC
>JAZEWU010000001.1:4038593-4062242 GCA_036362915.1 Geotria australis
AACCGCTTAATCCTGTACAGGGTCGCGGTGAGCCGGTGTTAGAATGTTATTAATATAATTATTTACAGGTCATATAGCAAGGTGGGCATTTGGTAGTCTAGTTGGCATAGATTAGTGAATTTAATTATTGTAGCGTTATGCTCCTATTAACAATGTTATAGTGCATACAATCATGGTGGCTCCTTTACATTACATTGGAACCTCTATTATTTGTGTTGCAGTCGAGGAGCTAATTATATATGACAGACATCCATCCATGAAAATCACTTCCACGTGGTCAGTTGTGGATAACGTGGATAAGTAGACTAACCTATTGCTACTTCGAGGCCGAGCTGAAAGACAACGATGTCCAGAGGCTGACCATCGTGCTTCGAAGAATCGCAAAGAAGAAGACTTAACGCCTGTTACGTATAATACGAAAATATATACGGATAATTTAGCACCTGCAGCAACAATATTTGATTGCGAAAAACACAGCTAATACGACGTATTTTTTCGAACGGTGTTGGTTGGCTGCACAGAGAGCGTAACTCTGTCCGGAGCCTGTTCAGCAGGGCCCACTGATGGCATGGTAGGTTGGAGCCAGGTGGACAGGCTGTAGGATCCGAGATTAGAAACTAGTTTGGTGCTGATTTTGCCCTCCATTACTCTTGCCAGCCCTTCCTGGAGTGGCTGTTTTTATTGGTGGTAAATTAAACATTCTGACATGATTTACTTATGGCATCAACAAAGATTCCAGAGGTGCAACCATCGATCAAACAATTACAAACGAGCACTGACGAATGAGGATTCAGGCGCAGCATTTGATAAAGATGACTCAATGATGAAATAGTATGTTGAAAATTATACTGTAATATACACGGAATATAAAAGTCCGAAGGTTAT
This sequence comes from Geotria australis, assembly GCA_036362915.1. Taxonomy (NCBI): domain Eukaryota; kingdom Metazoa; phylum Chordata; class Hyperoartia; order Petromyzontiformes; family Geotriidae; genus Geotria; species Geotria australis. The sequence goes on from JAZEWU010000001.1 coordinate 4,039,479, forward strand.
TTACTGCCTGCACATTAGGTAATGCTTATGTGTCATATCAATTCCAAGATTGTCCATTATTAAAAGCAAAACACTGCATAGCACAGTTTGGGCAATGCTTGATCGCTTGCACACAATCTCTGATCCTTGGTGAGCGTGTGCCACTGGACACAGACAAGAACTCGTTATCCCGCAACAACAATCCAATTGTTGATGGCTTCTCCTCTGAGGACTCACCTCAACCAACAGCGTGATTCACAGTGAAGCTCTGTTTATGAGTTTAGGTCATGTGAAAAAAACTGTGTAAGTGTAGTGCACCCGTCGATATGTTGGAGAAAACTGGCGAGCACACACAGCACTTACCTTAAAACAGGGGTCCAAACTTTTTTTCCTGAGGGCCACATACAGAAAAATATACGAAGGACTGGGCCACTCACAATACAGTTAAGCACAAATATTATGTGTGGGCCATAGACCATTATATTTTTAGACTTTGATACGTGCCAATAAAAAATGGATGGCGGGCCGCAGTTGGCCCGCGGGCCGTAGTTTGGACACCCCTGCCTTAAAAGATGGTACCGACGTTTCGCTAAGACGTCCACTCAGCTTAATCAGGGCTTGGAAAAGAATAACATTGGTCATTAAAGCCTACGAGCGTGATTCACACACATTTTATGCCCCAGCACAATAGGGCTGCCATGCGGCATTAATTTGCTCCACTCAGCTCCACTAAAGAGTCAAACATTTTTGGCGGAGCCTGCATATTGATTTTATGTACAAGTTAAACTAAATATGTCGTGATATTTTCCAGTCCATTAAATATTACAGAAGCGTCAGTGGTGTGTGAATGCAGTGATTATAGCGCTTGATCCTTGCTGATTATCCTTCAATAGCATACTACACTTAATAAATAAAGCCTTGCAAACTTTTCCCTTTAGTTTTTCTATCACATCCGGATGCCTTTGAGAAACCTGACAAGGTCTATAACTACATTATGATTGTTAATTCCATGAGCTATTCTTAAAACCATCAATCATTCTTGTTATACGTCTTTTAACATTTATATTCCCATTTGTACATTATGTGGGGCATTTGAATTAAATATTCACACACAAAATGTTTGAGGTTATATATTACACTCCATTCAGCTTGATAACATTGCCCTTTATCAAGGCACCCCATAACATGCTGATGTATTTATTCATACACTATGGGATGGTTGAAGCTTTGTGATTTGTGCGCACTTTATAATGGCCCAGTTCACCTAAAAAATAAACACAAACTCTATTTGCTCTAAACTATGAGCACCTTTTTGCCAGTGTACAGATAATGTAAAGAAATATATACAAGGTTTTACCTTTACTGGCAATGAGACAATTGTTAACATCTTAAAACACCAAATGGTGCAGCTCCGCAATTTCCTGCTCACGCCACTGCTAGCAGAAGGACTTCCACTAGAAGGAGCCCTAGGTGGAGTCTTGGACGAGGTGAAAATACCCACACCTCATCCCGTCACACATGACCTGAAGATAACACGTGGTGTATCCATGTATACTGCGAGGTGGACAGACGCGGGGGGGGGATTTCAGAAACGAGTCCAATGTTTGAAATGCTGCACTGGAAAGCTGAACCCGCGACCTCTGGATTGCAAATCTGGTGTGATGACTAATCGCTGTACACAATGGCAGCTTCCCCATCGCGATTCTACCGAAGTGGTAACGTCATTGCTGTACGTTAGCGCAATAGCCAAAATCAAAAGTCATGAAGGTCGGTAGTGCTTAGGCGCATGTGCGGTTTGCTTTACATTAGGACATCGAGAAGAAAAACCAGAGACGTAAAGAACTCTAACATGCTTCCAAATCCAACGCAGCAACGGGACACCAATCTTGCAACTTCTGTGGCAGGAGATGCACACACATTCACATATGAAGCGATGCCAGATACGTAATACTCAGTATTGAGTGACGGCCAGAAAAAGAATAAGAAGGACATATATTTGAAACAGGTTTTTAAAATAAATAACAAATGTAATAATAAATACGTTGGCAAAGAAAACATATTCTCACCCACGTAGCTCAATAGATATCTGGGCACTATCCTTATTCATCAAACTTGTTTACATGTCATTGTAGCTTTGCTTTCGTGATCGTTGTAAGGAAATCTAAATTGTATTCAAATCACATGGAGTTCATATATTTCTCCTCCCAATCACTTTCGTTTCAGTAACTGCACTAACGTGTCTATGTGTAGACAGATTAGCTTCACATCTTATTGCCTTGAACAAGTAAGGGCAACATTCCAAGTTGAAATACTGCAGATGGTTTATTATTTGAAAAAAATACCAAATGTGCTGTCCGTCACTCATTTGTTGGTTTTCCATAATAAATGGGATATATAATGTAGCTTTGTCGATGCAGTATTCGTTTAAGGAAAGCAATTTACCATTTCCCACTACAAACTTGGCTATCACTGAGCAGCTTTACTGGTACTTTAGCATTGTTTTATGGTGGTGCCATAATTATGCTGTAATTGGATAGCATCCATCAAGAGTTTCTTAGTTCAAATTGATATATATTCAATGCATCCACAAACGCATTTATTCAGAAAACTGTAAAGGACATATGCATTTTTATCATGTTAACGAATAGAATACATTTTTGGAAGGCGGTATGTAATTTGTATTATTCTGTAGAGTATTTAATAATATTTATTTTAATACAGAGAACTTACTGAAATAATATATTGCTAACCAAAAACAATTTTATTGAAATGAATTATGGTCCAATTAGACAACCGTGGAAGAATAAACATTTGGGATTGTTGCAACTCTAATGGAAAAAGTGCAGTTGGCACAGGATGGATCTTTGCTCATTTATAGAGTTGAGAAAATGAATGGCTCCAATTTACTATGGAAATTATCGTTTGCCCATTAATAGTTTTTTGCAAAGAAGCCGTTTTTGTGAGCAGAACAGATGTTTTCGATATTACGTTACACAAGCTGCATTGGTTGATATTGCAGACACGATGCATCACCACCGCTCCATGATGCTGTGAAGAAGAACCATTGCCCGACACCATCCATCCATCCATTGTCAGAGACCGCTTAATCCAGTACAGGGCCGCGGTGAGCCGGAGCCTATCCCGGCAGACACAGGGCGCAAGGCAGATATATATCCCTGCCCGATACGTTTCTTATTATTTATTTTATTCCAGGGCAGTGCTATTGATGAATATGCTGTGTTTTGGTCGAAATGAGTGATTTCCACCACTAGTTTATGGCTATAAACAAAAGACGATCACTGCCTCAATGCGCAACGAGCAGGAAAGTATTGACTTTGTTGACTCAGGAGTGGGAAATCGTGTACATTAATCATGTTCACCGTAAACAATAAGAGCATGAACAGTGATGAAATGTAATGCTCCATGTGACATTTACTGAGTTAAAATTAGGAAAACAAATTGCAGACGTTATAATTACTGCTGCAGACAAGACTCTCCAGTAGTTTTGAATTTTGGTAAATTGGTTTATGAGTAATAATAATAATAGAATTTATAAAGCGCTTTTCACCCGAGGGTCACAAAGCGCTGCACACGGCTGCGGAGAGAACGACATGTCAACAACGACAGAGAACGGAAAATCAGCAAACAAATAATACTTTTTTGGGGATTTTTTTATACGAGCTGTGGAGAGAACGGCATGTCAACAACGGGGGTCGACAGAATAACTAAGAGTCAAGCAATAGCGATAGATTATAAGACATAGGACACAAAAACAACAGGAAAATAATAATAGCAATTCTACAAGCAAGGAGGGAACAGATGTACCCGAGCAGGTGCAGATCGGAAGAGAGAGAGAGAGAGCCAACATCTCGGCACGGCACCACTTAATTCATTCATTCATTCATTTTCAGAAACCGCTTAATCCTATACAGGGTCGCGGTGAGCCGGAGCCTATCCCGGCAGACACAGGGCGCAAGGCAGGGGAACACCAAGGATGGGACGCCAGTCCATCGCAGGGCGCCTGGGGAAATTTAGTCAGTACGCCAATTAACCTGGCAGCATGTCTTTGGACGGTGGGAGGAAACCGGAGTGCCCGGCGAAAACCCACGCGGACACGGGGAGAACATGCAAACTCCACACAGAAAGGCACCCCGAGCCGAGATTCGAACCCGGGACCTTCTTGCTGTGAGGCGGAAGCGCTACCCACTACGCCACCGTGCCGCCCGGCACCACTTAATGTTGTGGCAAATACCCATAAAGAGCACTTGTTTTTGATTATTATTTTTTTTCACGAACTACTGAGACAACACCTTTTAGAATTCGTAATGCACCCATCAGCGTTATCAGTAATTGGTATTTCACCAGAACGGAGTATTTCGTTTTTATTTAATTACTCTGAAAACAAACTCTTCCTCACCTTTCACCTCCTCCTCCCTCGGGTGCAGCCACTGTGTGTAAATTCATTGGGCACGGATGGGTGCAGGTGCACGAATACCAGTGATCATTGGAACAGCTTCCCACTGAGGTCATGGGCTGATAGGGGTCAAGCATCGATCAGGTTGTTTATGATTCATTCCTTAGTGACGCAATCCTCCCTCACAGCCTGCACTTGTGAAGATGGGGCTCATTAGAGCAGAACAGGAACAATTATGCAGCATTCATGGGTCATTCAGAATCACCTCTGAGTTCAAATATTTAGCAGACGAAACTCGATATCGGGAACATTGTGCACATTAATTATGGAATGCAATAATGAGTTAATCCCGTCCTATTTTGTTACATACATCACGCGTATTAAACGATGATGTTACAACGTGAGGCCTTTGAGTAAAATGTTTCGGTGACGTAAAGACTTGAAGAAACATTATATTTTCTTAATTTAAGAGTTTGCTCCTCATGCATTTGAGCAGGATCCATTTAGATGTTGGTTTTGGGCACAGTTGCACGTTAATTTAAACAAAAAAGGGACAATTTACCTGGTAATTATTTAGAGTAGCATTGATTTTGTCATCGCATTTTACCATTAACAAACAACAACAAATGACAGGAAGAAACCGGAGCCATCACAAATGTAAATAAGCACATTATTGTCCTATACATGTATACAAGAACACATAAACACACATATGACCACATGGTAAAGGACACATTCTAAGACAGAAACAGTATTTGTAAATTAATCATGCCGGTGCATCAAGGCCTCCGTTAACAGCATTCGGTAGTAACCCAGAGTAGTGGGCATAGACTTGGTACTGAAATACCCAATACTCAGAGGTGCTCATTGTCACGAAAAACTTGCAATATGTTGACCTGGGTGTATTGGTGCTTGTGATTCATGAGTCATTGCACGGCACAAGTAACCATCATCCTCATGGAAACGGACCATTACGGTTGCAATTATGCAATTATGGCATTTACAAGTTGTTTCCAATTGAAAATATATTGAATGGCCATCTTAATGATAACGAGTCTAAACGCAAGAGTTATTTTAACCTTGCAAGTGCACACACAATGTGTGTCTACTATATGCATACTACATTTATTCATTCATTCATTATCAGTAACTGCTTAATCTTGCAGATGTTCGCGGTGAGCCAGAGCATATCCTGACAGACACAGGGCACACGGCAGAGAGGGCTATACCCAAGATGGATGTAAGACCATAACATTGCACTGGGGGCAATTTAGTCAGGCCAATTAACCTTGGCATCATGTCTTTGGACTGTGGGAGAAAGCAGGAGTATCCGATGAAACCCACTCGACATAGATTGGCACCCGAGCCGGGAATCGAACCATGCGTTTACAGTACTCACTATATTATACAACCTCTGTATAGGGTTATTCCTGTAAACATGGTGTAAGCTATGCATTTGTGGAGTACTTAAAACATATGAGACCATTATGGTCAAAGTTCAGGATATGCATGATAAAGAGTCAGCCCTAAAACAATTCAATTTATCCCTTTAGAAAAGCGGCCAGGCCTTACGCAACGAGCGGCTTCAAATGAAAACCTCAGCCGCGCAGAGGAGCACTTCTCACAACATTGCATTCATCTCAAACCTCCGAATTAAATTACCATTTAATACCGAGCGGTTTCCTCGAGGTCCTTGCCCCGTCATGGCCACAGTGAATTTGTTGAATCCATTAACGCTGGCGTAAGACGGAGCGTGGGAACGGTCGCCTGTAGTACGGTAGCGTTTCGGAACGAGAGAGCGTCCTGGGAGCATTAAATCTTAACGACAATACATTCTTGGAGCACGGGCCCTAAATCTCTCATGGCCTTTTTGTGGTTCTTTTTCGAAGACGCCAAAGGTCTCTCATTGCCTGAAGCAGCATCCAGGCCAGATGCGCCGCATTGCCATTATGAATTCCACGTACGTTAGGAGTTTCCCCCTTGAGGTCGCGAAGGCGACGGCTGATTGCGCTACGAACGAACAGTTCTGTAATTTCAGCGGTAACTTTACGCGGATTCGGCTTCGACCATAGAGCCTGATGAAAATCGAATTGAAAGCGTTAAATGCAATTCGAAACGGTGGCAATTAACCCCGCTGAGAAAGGCCACACAACATTTAGAAAATTAATCGCAATAATTCGTGCAACTTAAAAATGTACTATATTTATTAGTCTGGCTGGGATTTTTCCACAATGTGTGTATTAACCGCACGTGTTACCTGCCATGTTCAGCAATGGACTACCGTTTCACTTTCTCGATTCACTGCTGGATGAAGGCTCTTCTTTGGCGACATCAGCATCTATATAATCCCACACAGAAACTGTTAATGTCACGTACACATGTGATCCTGTGATACATACACACCTTTAAAAGACCCTTAAAACACAAGCTGCTTGGTTATCGTTTTATATAGATGCAGAGGATAAATAGCAGCTAGCTTCAAAGGTTTGTTGAGGGAATAGTGGCGAGGAGATGGTTGGGTGAGCAGTGTGTTGGGGCGGCTTGTTTGAGATTGGTTAGGGATGGGTGTCTTGAAGGGTATAACATGTAATTTACATGTTGGCTTATATAGCATCTAGTGCCACTTGGCTGAGGCTTTAAAGTATTACATTTAACTGTACCTCTACCATAGATACATAAACCGTAAACTTAATGCAAATGGAAATTGCTCTTAAGAGTTGCTCTTTTGGAATAGCAGTGGCGAGCGTTCCTCCCCTGTCCTTTGCAACTATCAAACCTTTGCATGTTTTCCACGTGTCCGCGTGGGTTCTCTGGTTTCCTCCCACAGTCCAAAGACACGCTGCTTATGTTAAATGCCCTGACTGAATTGTCCCTGGTGCCCTAAAAAGCTGTACTTTTATTACCCCTTCTTTGCTGGACAACTGTTAAAAAAGCCACATCGCTCAACAGTTCCTTCCAGCTTAAGTAAAAACGGACTGCCTGTTCGCAGACTTTTCAGCCGCCTGCCAAAAGAGGCACCGACACGATGAATGGGGACCACGTTTCTATAGCGATCGGCAACATCGGTGACAGGGCTGTTTGTATGGGAGGTTGAGCAGGGTGACGGTGGAACGTCAAGCCTGAGACACAACTGAGTGTACGTGTGCCAAGGTTTAATTATCACATTATTAAAATACGTTCTTTTTTTCCCTATCGCAATACTTGCATCGTACAACTACACAAACCGCTGCATTACTGTGATATGTTTGTCAGTCTGTGATGGACTGGCGTCCCATAATGGGTATAGCCCTGCCTTACGCACTATATCTGCCGGGATAGGCTCCGGCTCACCGCGACCCTGTACACTCAGGATTAAGCGGTTTCTGATAATGGATCGATGGATAGAAAGTAACGGGATAGGTACATTGGCCTGAGGACTAAATTGCCCCTGGTGCACTGTGATGGACCGGCGTCCTATCCTGGGAATAGCCCTTCCTTGCGCCCTGTGTCTACCGGGATAGGCTCCAGCTTCCCGCGACCCTGTACAGCAGGGGTGTCCAAACTACGGCCCGCGGGCCAACCGCGGCCCGCCATCCATTTTTAATTGGCACGTATCAAAGTCTAAAAATATAATGGTCTATGGCCCACACATAATATTTGCGCTAAACTGTATTGTAAGTGGCCCAGTCCTTCGTATATTTTTCTGTATGTGGCCCTCAGGAAAAAAAGTTTGGACACCCCTGCTGTACAGGATTAAGCGCTTTCTGACAATGGATGGATGTTTGTCAGTGTCATGGCCAAATATGTCCAATAGAGGGAACACTTCGTCTCTGGAAACCGCACTTGGTGTTATTTGCCGAGCTCCGAAGAGCTACAAATACTAGCAGAGCTACTACGCATGGGCTAATGCATAACGAAGTTCAGATTCTAAATCTGCACAGTATGTGTTCTTGTGTTTGTTCCGTATATCTAAAGAATGCACATGGTTTTTTTTTTACATTACTGCTATTGTTTGGTGTTCAATTAAACAATTGTACACGTATGGTTTTCAAGTAATTAATTCTGGTAAAAAATGATTAATTGTGGCCAAATTAAGGCTAATTTTCCGTTCACTATCTGAAATATTGAATTAGGTGCTGTATTGTTTTGATCTAATTAATTTCGTACGCGGACGGAGTGTAAAGCTAATTTCGCCTTAGCTCGCTTTCTACATCAAACAACGGACTTCTTAAATTGTTCACGTCTCCGTAGGTGTTCGTCAAACAGGAGACGAGACAGCGTAGAGGTGGAGAATGTAAACCTAATTATATGGTCTCTTATGCATACAAACTGCGCACAATTGCGTGGAGACATTTAGTGATAGTTATAATCGCCAGCGTATTATGCACAGAAATCAGACGATCTTCTTTGCGATTCTTCGAAGCACGATGGTCAGCCTCTGGACATCGTTGTCTTTCAGCTCGGCTTCGAAGTGTTTGGTAGAATTCGCAGGCAACACCAAGTACTACCTGACAGGGATCGCGACGTGAACGCTTCTACCTTGACCCCCATCCGATTATCCTATCAATAACCACATACAGATATTTCCACACAAAAAACTCAATTTAATCTGTAATATATTAATATTATCATAACGAATATGCTTGTTTACCCAGGAGTCGTATCACTAATTTTTTGGAGGGTCCTACAAAGATTTGGCAGTGGTAGGGGCCGATGATTGCTTTGCACTGCGTATTCCAGTTGAGTAATTATCATGGTCGCTTTTCAAATTTGGACCATGACGCCAGCACATAATGTCCTCTTGCAAATAACGTCTACAAAGAAGCATTTTTAAGTTCATGCACCAAGAGTAATAACCAGGGTGGCGGCTGGATTCGAACCGTGAAACTTACAACGAGTATGATCGCACTATGACTGGGCCGGGTCACGGCCCACTGTGTCATCACAAGGCCATGTCATCACTAAACTGTGTAAACGCCAGGAACAAATATCAAGAAAGAACGGTATGAATTAGGTTCCAAGAAACAAACTCGATTTGTCTAAAAAAAGATATGAACGGGATGAGTAGTCTTTCAATCTCTACAACGCTGCTGTCGTCAATTTTGCATAGTCTGTACAGTTGATTGGTGGGGGTAACAGAAATTGCAACAAACATGTGAATTTATTTGCTAAAATAACATGCTTGTGCGTATTACCGGACCTCTATTCAACGGACTTCGGAAACCAACGGACGCTGTGAGCTACTTCCGAAACAGCAGTCTGCATTGTAAATAAGGGAAAGAAAGAGTTTTGATTGATCTTAGTGTTTGTACTGCTGCTACTAGATACGTGTATTACGCTGTTTACGGGTGTTCATAACGTGTACTTTGTGATAAGATATGGTCATTACTCTGCATCTAATATCGTCACATAAACATCCGAATTTAATGGACTTCTGGACGCCCTTTCTCCCCTATTCGTCCATTAAATCGAGGTTTCCTGTACATATACACATTTACAGCATATGTATTTCAAATGTGTGGCGGTGTAAACCCCATAGCTAGCCCATCATGCATAAGAGGCAGCCAGCCAACTTGAGCAGCAGCACCACAACTCAGTTTGGAATCCACTGTGTAAGGGACCCTGGTAGGGGGAAACTTTTTAAGGTTTTTTTTTTGCAAAAAAGACTCCTCCCACTCTTTAGCCGCAGAGGCATACGCATTCTAACGCAGAGAGAAACACAAATATGTGAGTGGGCATCTGTCCCAGTGAGGGGAGACCCCCGCCAGGCAGTCAGCTTTCTGTGAGTGAGTTGTCCTCACTCCCCCCTAGGGAGTGTGTGCACATCACACGCTCTGGGATATCAAACACTCAGGCACGTTCGTACAAGGCACACCGAGAATCCAGCAAACACACCCACTCCCGTATACACACCCACATGCAAATACGCGTCGCTGCCAAGCGCGCACACATCGCTGCCCATAACCCACACACACCCCTCTCATACACCTGGATGCAGGTGAGTGCGCTGTGTTAAGGCTATAGACGTTCTGCAAAATACTTTAGAGTTGCATTAATGTTTGTAATATTGCCTGTTTGGTAAGTTACACAGTGATTCACTTTGCTATGAAGTAACTTTCTCTGCCCTTAAAGAAATGGGCTCTGCTCGAAATGTTATATAGCTTAAGGCAGTTCTACTGTCCATAGTGGCATTTTGAGCCAGCCTATAACGTATGCTGCCATTTTAAAATTGCTATTCGAAGCATTTTTTTTCGGGGTAGCCGTGTCGGGTGTTCCCCCGACGTTTCGCCTCCCACGTTGGAGGCGAATCGTCGCGAAGGAGAGAGGGGGAGCGCTCGACGCAGCTATCTCTAAAGAGTAGCTTTGGAAAGCAATTCTCATGCATCGAGCCATGAAAACCTACATCAGTACATACTGTGATTTGTTACTAACCACGTAAAGTATTCATTTTGTCTTAAAATGCATAGGTTGCAGAATAAGGGTAAGAAAAGTTTGGATGGCAGTGTTGGTGGTATGCTTTAATCCTTATAACGTCAATGTGAAATGTTATGCAGAAATGCATTTTTGGGAGCTTAGTTTCCGTTGTGAAACATCTTCATTGTATAACTATTGGTCTTGTGAAACTTGTGAGAAGTTTGTTAAAGTTGGCTACGGAATGCAGATTTTCAAACTAAGACTTGCAGTTGGCTTTTGGAATAATCGGTTTAAGTAGCATATCTACACAGATCGGGATGTCACGGCGACAGCGTCTGGCTGTCCCGACAACCCCAAAGTGGTTAAATGTTACTAACTGACATCAACAATATTTTGGGGGAAATAAATCCGGGTATTTTTTGAGTCTGTGCTGTTATCACTTCAACAAGGTGAAATGTAGACTTGTACGCTGATGGTGCTTAAGACAACACCGTTAAATACACAGTGCAGTATACTGAATCAGTCGCCAGTTAATGCTTATATTTAACGTAGTTATAATGGCTGCTCCCACAGTCCAAAGACATGCTGCTGCATAGGTTAATTGGCCTGCGGACTAAATTGCCTCCGGTGCCCTATGATGGACCGGCGTCTCATCCTGGGTATAGTCCTGGCTTGCGCCCTGTGTCTGGCGGGATAGGCTCCGGCTCACCGCGACCCTGTTCAGGATTAAGTGGTTTCTGACAATAGATGGATGGATGTATTTATACAGCTAATAAGAGTGCATTACTTGATAGCTACACATTTCAAATCGTCATCACATAATTCAGAGTGTCTGACCAGATTAAGAGATTGGAAGCACGAAAGTGATGCCACCTCAGGTGGTAGCAACAAGTAACCGATCCACGGTCGAATATGTTTGCAGTCGGGCTAACTCTCGCAGAGCTGACAGGCATCAAGAATAATAAGAATAATACAATTTATAACGCGTGCAAATTCCACACCTGATCGTGGACGAGACACGAATACGGAGACGCGAGGAAACCGCAGAGAGGCAGGCGGAAGGCAGCCATGGAGCCAGCCGGCGCCAACATTTACCAGACAGTGTCCTATATATTATGATGGTTTCGGCTAATTGATTAATTAGTTTTTTTTTGTGGGAGGAAACTAGAGAGCCTGGAGGAAACCCTCACATAACAGGGGGAGAGAGCAACACAAACCTCTACACAGAAAGGCCCCCGAGGCAGGATTCGAACCGCCTCGGGCAGGACCTTCTTTCTGTGAGGCGCAAATGTTACCGCTGCATGGACACCCTGCCGCCCATCAACCGTGTCCTCTCACAGTCGTGGGGATTCACAGACGCGTCTGAACCACACCGGAGTTGCTGGAGGGCGATTGCAGATGACAGTATTGAGTTCACACAACCCAACCCTTATGGGTGCCTATAGACTCCAGCCATCGTCCTACACTAATGTCAATTCCTCCTCGCAGGCTTGAATTTCAACGCTTTAGAGGTGGGGTTGGTTGCTGACAGTTATAGCAACATGCGCGCAAAACTACCACACGCAAGGTTACAAGGTGGCATTTAGAATGTAGCTGAACTATTTGTTGTTCTGAGAATTGCTTTCAAAAGCTGTTCTGTTCGAATAGCCATGTTGAGCGCTCCCCTCTGTCCTTCGCGACGTATTGGCTTACACGTTGGAGGCATCCTCAAGCGTTTTGATATTCAGAATGTCTCAGAACGCCTGAAGATGCCTTGAACGTAGGAAGCAAACGTCACGAAGGCGAGAGGGGGAGAGCTCGACATGGCTATCCCGAAAGAACAGCTTGGAAAGCAATTCTTATGTACCGAGCAATGAAAAACCTACGTGAGTAAATTTGTTGGTCTGTAGTGATGTAGGTTTTCACGGCTATATATATGAAATTGTTCTGCACAGCTGTTCGTTCGGGATAGCCGTCTTGCCATGGCTATTCCAAAAAGAACAGCTATTTGCTTGTCTATTTGGATGGATATTGCAATATTTTCCCCGGGTACTTTGGTTTCCACCCACACAAAAAAAAACACTAATCAAAGAAATGACCAAATGTCCTATAGGGGAACCTTATTGATATTGTATTGTGAATCAGTGTGGATTTATTTTGTAGATGAAGTACCGAAAGCAATTCCCTACTTGATGACGTCCTTTTGAATGAAGAGACAAAATACACTTTTTGCAAAAACCCCACATGGGTAAGCCTCTTGGCTATGTGGAGCTCTCCTGAATTTGTTGTTTGAAGATCATTGAGGACAACCGTTCCCTGAGTAATATGTAAATTATACATTTTGCAAAGTTTTAAAAGTATAAATGCATTTTTTTTCTTTTCAAAAAGCACACATTCTCTAGGTGTAATAGGCCCTCAAGATATACCTACAGGCTATGACTCAGACGTGTATTGGGTCTGTAAAACATGTTGTACATCTCCCCAGCACATGGAACGAAACGTTGGACAACACGTCGCGCAGCACATTTTTTACGAACAATACTCGGTATAACCCGAAAACACATCATAGAGAGTACTGCAAAACTGTGAAAACGTATGCAGTAATATTTCCTCGAAGATGTAGAAGATAATGTCAGTAGTGCAGGAGGTGCCACATCACCATCCATTATCTATTTTTTTATTACACTTGCTTATCCAGGAAAACCTCACTGAAATCATGACATTTTGACGTCGGTCCCGCCAACTTTTCAGAGTAGCGGGCGATAATTGGCACGTATAAGCCCAATTAAGTAATTTGCAGGTAAGTTTCAAGTTTTACAAATTTGAACCATAAAGACGTCACGGGATCTTTAACACTCACCGTGAAAAAGACGGCGCGTACGTATTCGTAATAACCATGGCGGCCGCTCGGGTCGAACCGCAACCTCTGCAAGAAGCGGCGAACGTGGGTACCAGCGGGCCGCATCACCGTCTAAACGGGGCCTTCACTTGGGCCACCTGTGTTGTGTTGCTGCAGCATGGCAGGGCGAGCGAGTTTGCGCGGAGAGAAGCGCTGCCTGGTCGTGCAGCTGTGTGCACTGTTGCTACTGCTGCTGGAGGCGAGGCCAGCCGCAGGGATTCCGCACGAGGAGCGAGGGGACAGGGCCTCCCTGCCCAGGGTCAGAGGGCGTGGGCGGCCAAAGCTGCTGCTCAACGACGAATCTAAAGGTAATTGACGGGACTGCTGGAGGATGCTGGTGAACGTTAACGATATTCAATTACAAGGGGACCCAGTGAAAAAGAGATGGTTCGAGAAATAAATGGGATGTATGATTCATAGTGTTTTAAGGGTTTAGGTCAGGTGAAAAGGTTATGAAAGTGTGGTGTGACCGTCGATATGTTGGAAAAAAAACACTGGACACACGAACGCTTACCTTTAAAAGTAGTTCTCACGGGGATGTATGATGTTTAAAACACATTTTTTTTGCCATTAATTAGTGTGGGAATTCATTGGTTTCCTTGTGCCGGAACCAATAGTCCATTGCGATGCAATTTGTGCTTGGGAAGGCACCCTAAAAAATTGTCAGAATTTTAAACAAATCTGCAACAACAGTACAGTACATGATTTAGCCAGACTCTATTTAAAAATTATATGACTTTAGTCTTAAATTGATTATTTCTTTCCACATTAATAAAATTTCTGGGTAACCCGAATTGGTCCCGAAACAGGAAGCGACCGTTCGGTAAGTCTGAATGCAATCCACCATTCTTGCAACACAAAAGCCACTTGGACGAGAGTGCAAGTAAACATAATAAACCCGACGATCGTGCCGCACGAGATGGCACGTGCCCGGTGGAGGTGGCCTTCCTGCTCGACAGCTCGGAGAGCGCCAAGGCGGTGAACCACGCCGAGGAGAAGAAGTTCGTGCTGGACTTCTCGGAGCGACTCGAGCGGCAGCACGTTGCGGGCGACCGCAAGGCGAGCTGGCGCATCGCCGTGCTGCAGTACAGCAGCAGCGTGCGCATGGAGCAGCGCTTCAGCGACTGGCGCAGCCCCGAGAACTTCCGCTCGCGCATCCAGCCAATGAACTACATCGGCCACGGCACCTACACCACGTACGCCATCACCAACATGACGCAGCTGTTCCTGAGCGAGGCCAGGAGCAACGGCGTCATGATGGCCGTGCTAATGACGGACGGCGAGGCCCACCCGCGCAACCCCGACATCGTGGCGGCCACCACCGACGCCAAGAACCAGGGAGTGCGGCTCTTCGTCGTCGGCCTCTCAGGCCTCGCCGAGGAGCCGGCTAACGCGGCCAAGCTGCGGCTGCTGGCCAGCGTGCCGGCCACGCGATACGTGCACAACATGCGCGACGGCTCCATCATGGACAAGCTGCTCAAGGAGATGGTGAGGTTGGCCCC
Source organism: Geotria australis (assembly GCA_036362915.1). Taxonomy (NCBI): domain Eukaryota; kingdom Metazoa; phylum Chordata; class Hyperoartia; order Petromyzontiformes; family Geotriidae; genus Geotria; species Geotria australis. The sequence goes on from JAZEWU010000001.1 coordinate 4,054,645, forward strand.
CTGTGCAAGGATGCCACATTAGAAATAAACACGTGCATGTTTCTTCGTGTCTTGTTTCTGTCGAGCGTTGGCTTTAGTTAGGTATGTTTTGAGCGATTGCTTTGCGGAATTATGCTGCGTTGCATGCACAGCGTGGTGTTTTTGTTCGCGAATGACGTTTTGAGGTGAGTGGAGAGCTGTATAAAAAAAATATTGCTTTAGTGAAGGCATCCCATCCTCGGTATAATAATATTAGCATTTATATAGCGCCTTTCACCCGAGGGTCACAAAGCGCTGCACAAGGCTGTGGAGAGAACGACATGTCAACAACGACAGAGAACGGAAAATCAGCAACAATTTATTTTTTTGGGGTCGTTGTATACCCCTGTCGTTGTATACCCCCTGCCTTGCGCCCTGTGTCTGCCGGGATAGGCTCCGGCTCACCGCGACCCTGTACAGGATTAAAGCAGTTTCTGAAAATGGATGGATGGATGCTTTAGGGAAAAGAGAAAATGGCATATGGCGCTCTGTCAAAACGGGACTCTCGTTCCTACTCGGAAAATGTTTGAGAATGTGTTGGCTTTTTTTCCCCAAACAGAAATTAATGCCTTTGGCCAATATCGGCATAGCAGTGCAATCAATGGAATCTTTGTGAAGCAGTAATTCATCTTACAGAAGACTCAATGCTTGAAATATGAAGATAATGACATTCGTCACCGTACCTAATTTTATGACGCCTGAATACCAGGCTGTCACTCTTGGTGCGTGTGTGGAGCCTGAGTTGGAAAAACGCCTGAGGGTTACCCTGAGCCCCTGAGGGAACGTGTCGGTGGAAGCTTTTGCATGTGGGTTTCACGGCCACGTTAAAATCTCTCTCATATGTTCTGTGCAAGATATTAATCAGTGTCACGAAAGACAGGCATGTCTCATCAAAAAGTATGTTCTATTAACCATTGTCTTATGTTTATATTTCAGTCTCTTTTGGCGTCAGAAGGGGTAAGTGCTTTATGCTATGTGCTATTACGAACCACAACTAGAGAATACTCACAAACGCTGTGTTTTCACTGCCAATTGTGACTGCGCACAATGTGGAAGCGTCCGAGGCTTAAGCGTTCATCCAAATAAAACGCGTGACTTCATGTTCATCTGCAGTGTGCTGCGCCTGCGAAATGCGCCTGTGAAAAGGGAGAACGCGGACCTGCAGGTTTACAGGTGAGAAAAATGTTAAACGTTACGATGATCTTTTTCAGAAAGTCTGGATTTGTGTAATTTCTGCATCACTGTGGCCGCATAGAAGTTAATCCATGGGGTTTTTTTTTACCTCACCAAACTTGAATGCGAAATGTTTAATCTTTCTCATACTGATGACTATTGCATCAGGAACCCATTCCAAATTAGACAGGCAACAGTTTCTGGTTTTGTACTGATGGAGGTTTCCACGGCCCTATTCATGATGGTTGCTGTTCAGAGCTGTTCTTTTGGGATAGCCAGGCCGAGCGCTCAACACGGCTATCCCGAAAGAACAGCTCTGAAGAGCAACTATCCGTTTTTAGTTTTTTTTCAGTTTGAGTTTCCTTTGATTTGTTATATAGATGGTCCCGTTTAGCCAGTTGCCAGACTATTTTACAAGGGAGGTCCATGGTGCTGCGTGAGCACAGGAACAACAATAAAAACAAAAGATAACAACATCAATAATGCAGAGAACGAGTACAGGGGTCGTTAAGGAATATTGCACAACTAAGAAACGGTGAACTTCACGGTCATAGACGAAACACATATAAATAGAAAAACAACAGCAGTGCAAATATAGCATGACAGCAAGAAAAGTTAATTACAGGAGCCCATGATATGCCAGGAAAGCTGAGTATGGGTAGAAGATAAGATAATTAAACGATATATTTCCCAAACAAACAAACATTGAGTGTAACATACCAGTGATTAAAAATGCATTCCTGGGCACCAGCGTGCCAGCAGATCGCAAAGCCTACACTTAACATACCTCCTGTGTAGTAAGGAGCCTTATTGACACCTTGCGCTTTGGGAAATAATTTAAATAACAGTATTAATAACAGGTGTTTGTGCAGGTGCTTCGAAAATAAAACTCTGGCCATCTACTTTGAAGATGTAGCCAAACGTGTTGCAATGGATACGTGGGAGGAGACTGCAGAGGGAGCGTCTCGTCTGATTATTGTTTGGCTTTCTGCCACATTGCCCTTGAGTGGGAATTAATCTGCTTGTCTGCTCCGTAATGCAGACAGCCTTACAACACCCAGGTATTTGAGTGCTTTGGCAGACGATGCAAATAATCAAGAAACTTATTCATTGTAATCGGCAGGAAATGAAGCAGCGTTTAATAATTCAGTAGTTTTACACCTTGGCGCCATGCAGAATGTTTAGTTTGGATGTAAATTCACTAATGGTATAGGCCTCTGGATTTTAAAACTGCTATCATTTGAATATATTTGTAAGCGGAGTTAGCTTATTTGCATATTTTAAGCCAGGATATGTACCGTTTGTACCTATTGTTGCTGCTTATTCACTATTTTTGTATGCGTAGTGTTTTGAACAGGCTTCTGAATTTCGCGTTGTTTTGGTTTAAGTTATAAATTTAAATCTATTGTTTGATCATCGATAATAATAGTTCAAATTCTCAAGATGAATTTCAACTCTTGAGGATTAGCGATAGAAATTGTATCGAAGTAATAATAATACAGGCTGATTTAAGCATTGATTTTGGCGGAACATTAATTACAAAGCGGGATTGTATGAATGGGAGGTGGGCAGGTGGGTTTAAAAAGGCACACGTTAAGAAGAATAAATACACATTCATGTAACCTCGGACATTAATCAAAGGAGGACTGTCTTGAAGTTGATTAATAGTAATACAATTTATAAAGCACGCAAATTCAACACCTGGTCATTGACGAGATATGGAAACGGAACGCAAGGAAGCTACAGAGGAGGCGGAGCCAGCCAGGCGGTAAGCAGGCGCCAACCTGCCAGATACTGCTTCCTAAATATCATGATGTTATCGGCCAATTAATTAATGATTGCTGTTTAGTTGTGGGAATAAACCAGAGAACCCGGAGGAAACCCACGCAGAACAGGGCGAGAACTCACAAACGCCACACAGAAAGGCGCCCGAGGTGGATGTCGAACCGCCTCGGGCAGCACTTTCTTTATTTCTGTGAGGAGGCGAGGATGTAAGATTTAGTGTGACGAAACGTGCTTCCTACACCTTCCCGCATTGGCCAGCGTGGTTATTTATGGCAAAAAGCATGAACCACGGCCCTCAGTACCCAGCAGCTCTGGATCCAATGTTCATGGTGTCATACAGGAAGGTGCAGGAGCAGGAGGCATGAAGCATCGCCGGGTGTGAGCAGTACACCTTCTGATTATCACCATACACCTTGGCGAATAAAACTTTAAAACTTTTGAAATGGAGACAGAACTTGGAATGCAAACCTATAATAATGCTTTCTCACACATGTATATAAATTGCTCACAAAACTCAGTTAAATTAATAACGTACATTTTCCGGGGCCAATCAATTACACAAGCAAGCTGATCTTGGAATAGGCATTTGCACAATTCATCACACGCATAGCATAAATCACTTCCTAGAAAAGACAAATTGACATCATGCACCATTTTTTATAGACTATGAAAATATATTTATTCGGTGGGAGTTAATGCAGTGATCCAAGTTCTCACAAATGCCTCTTTTGGGGGCACTGACACGGCGCAGCGGGGGGACATTTGCCGCTTGTCGGTGAGGTTTGTGGTTCGAGTCAAGGAGGCAGCCCTGATTATGACTGGGCGCAGCAACCGAATACACGCCTTTTGCTTGGCAGTGGACGTTAAAGATTCCCGGACATCATTAAAAAAAAATCGGGCCATTGTGTGCCGGCGTCAAGGTCCGCATTTGAAAAATGACCTTTCAACGGACCCTGTTGAGAACATAGAGCGACATCACTGCCGACTGGCAGACTATACTCATTCATTCATTCATTGTCATAAACCGCTTAATCTTGTACAGGGTTGCGGTGAACTGGAACCTATACCGGCAGCCACAGGGCGCCAGTCCATTACAGGGCACCGGGGCAATTCAGTCAGCAGGCCAATTAACGTATGTAACAGCATGTATTCGGACCGTGGGAGGAAACCGGAGTGCCTGGCGAAAACTCACGCAAGCACCGAGAGAACATGCGAACTCCGCACAGAAAGGCACCCGAGCCGAGATTTGAGCCTGGGACCTTCTTGCTGTGAGGCGGCAGTGCTACTCACCGCGCCACCGTGCAACCTGGCAGACTTTATGACGTGTGAAATATAGCGCTTTAGTGATGTCCTTGTGCGATAAGAACGGTGCAAATACTAAATGTACTAAATTATTATGTTTACTATTAATACAACAACTGAAAATTATGGAACAGTTACACTGAGACTGCATAACAAAATCAACAAAATACAAATTCTAAGAGTAGCCTGACAATGTACTCTCAACAAGGCTAATTACAGCAAGATTAACATGACCAAAACAAAAGTCACGCCCGAAACATTAGTTCAACACATTATAATAATTATTATTGTTGTTGGAGGGACACAACAGGCTGACACTGCAGAATGTTTATAGCTGGCCCAATTATTCGAACGCAAATTGGGATAAAATAATTGAGCGAGAGCGGGAAGGAGTGTTTTTTGAATACTCAATCGGATGTTGAAATTTAATAACGAACCTGCCTGAATAAGAACGTGATTCCATCGGTGCTGTGTCAGAACGATAGTTGAACAGTATGCAAATGCAGATGGAGAGATACATGCCTGGAATTGCACTGAGAGACAGAAAGGGGTTCACATGGATCAGGGACACCAAAGTACATCGCACAGCTGTGTACATACACGCCAACGTTTGACAAGTTTAGCTAAACATAATCCACACTGCTGACTCGTGCACACCCACATGTAAGATTAATTGATTTAAGCTATGCGTAGTAAAGTTATGTTTACATTATGCTGCGAAGTTGGCCAGATTCAGAATTAGCTTTATTGTGTTCATAGGTGTTCGTGCTCATTCCTTGTCATGTGACGTCTGACAAAGATGGCTTAGTGGCTTTGGGGAAGCTTATGCAATGGACGGGGGGAGTGGGCTAATGCCGCATGTGACGAGGCTGAATAGAGCTCTTCACATTTTAAAGGCCCTTCACTTTCTATGCGGAGTTTAGATCAATAAGTCAATATAAACTATGCAACTGAGTGAGAACGAATTGAGATACATGTTCTTAAAAAAAATTACCCGCTTGTACTGCAGCTATGCAGAAAGTGTTCTGATTAATTTGCAACTTTTCTTTAAATAGGGGTAAAGTCCGACGTTTTAATTTCGTTAACGGGGTCCACGGGGAGTCTACTGATTGTGGGAATCGAACAAGTGTTAAAAATGGCTCAATGACAACTATGTTACTATACAATGGTGCACCATATATGCTACGCAATATACTATAAAACAATGGTTTGCATTGGCTCTGATTTAAAAGCGAATGACAGTATAGCATATTGAACCAACTGCTTGTGTTTAGTTGGAGCCGTTATACTTGAGAGTAATGTTAGAGCAATCCTTGCTAGTAATTGTCACCGGCATGCCAAAATCTGGACAAATCTGATTGCTGCCACCTTAATGTGCAATTAGGATGGAAGTCTACAATTACCATAGTTTGTGTGATCTGTAGATCTATCAATGTTTATCAAACACGCCGTATAACAAATTCTATTTTCATAGACCAGACAGAACTTTGTAACTCCATGTCATTGCTTGTAGAATTACGTGCAACTACTGCCTTCAAATTGCGAGTCTATCATGGCCTTCGATATTTGTATGCTAAACCAAACTGAACCGAAACCATATATATAAAATGATTATAGTCTTTGCATTGTTAAAATGCAAAGTTATTGTCGTGAGTTTTGGAGCTCAAGTCTTTTCACGTATCCTCAGAAGCCTGCTAACAATGTGTTCACTGTTCTGCAGTGCGTGACAAAATGTGCTTTACAATTGCGTGTGCTCCGTGGGGATTTCGTAAAATGCATTTCAGAAAGAGCTGCAGGCAAAATAATAGGTCTCTCTTTTTCCTATGTGTTTTTTTTGGATCCACTGTCCGTCAGTGATGGCCATTGATGGATGATTTGACCTCAATCTGAAACAAGAAGGTTATGTTTAATATCATAGCAAATACATTTTGTGCATGTCAACTGTTGCTATAAATCTGTTAACAGCATTTCTTACACACATAGAACTAAGTGTTTAACTGAATATTTTTAGAAATGTTCTTACGAGCTGCTCTTTCAGGATAGCAGTGTCAAGTGTTCCTCCCCTCTCTAAAACCGACGTTTAAATAAAAGTCTTTCTTTACCGTATTTAGGGTTTAACTTGTAATCTGTAGCTGTAGAAAGTATCAAGCAAAGTGATCATGTTAGCCTTGCATGAAACTGGTCTAGCTTGGAAAATCCATTTGTTAATCTTCTACCAAATGGAAGATTCCTCATGCTGGTCAGTGTGTGTTGGTGTAGTGGGCCCTGCCAGGACCGGTTCAGATATAACTCGTAACTGATGTTTGACGTGGCTGGGAATAGAATTCATATGGCCAGATTCATAGCGAAGCGTGTTAACCATTGTACCACCACGAAACCAAACAAATAATATTAGACAATACAACTGTAAAATTAAGCAACGGAAAAACTTAACAGTACAGCGAAAGGTAATTTGAAATGGATCTCATCTGGTTCAGTCGCCATCCGTTCACAACTATGGCACAAGAAGAGCCTAAAAAAGTGACAGTGTACAGGCGGCAGGCTGGACCGAGATAATTTTGAAATTCCTAACTCTCGGCCTCCCTATTGAAGGGTCTCTGGCCCGAGGGGGCCTCATAAATCTGACATCAGGCAGGGACGGCCTCACCCTGTCCACCCAATTCATGCCGCCATCCCGTCTTCCAGTCACGGCGTGTTGCAACAAGACACAGGAATGAGACGCAGGATCGGACTCTCTCTCTGGCCAGAGGGGAGGCCATTGGCTCCCCTCTCGAGCGGGCATAAATATGTATAAATTCTAAAACAAATACTACGTAAGGTTGAAGTTGCTTTCCTATCAGTAGTTCTTAGATATTTGAATACATGCTTTGTCTAGATGCTTTTTTTACTCGTGTGACTTGATGGGATGTAAAAAAAGATGAACACAGAAAAGTATATCCTATGTGCAGTTCTGGGTTAAAATACAGTTTTGGCAACGTTTTTAAAGGTGTATAAAAGACTGTGCCCGAATACAGTGAGCAGATGCCCCTTTAAAAGTAGGTGGCTCAGTCCTACTTGCAGTCATTATCAGGAGGTCGTTCTGTTTTGAGTAATGTCATATTTATTACTACGTACCATTCTTCAATGTGCAAGCCCAAAACATGAAATGCTTATTACGTGTAGTCTTCAAAAATGGGTCTGACATGAGGTCAGTGTGGTCTTTTTTGTCTCTGTTCAACACACAACGTTTATATTACGTATATTTCTATAGATATACACATGCAATGGTATTTTGATTTTAAATTGAGTATCCAGATGAAATACCAACTCATGTTGTGTTG
>JAZEWU010000001.1:4062290-4097210 GCA_036362915.1 Geotria australis
TAACGTTTTTATGTGGCGGGGGGAACGTAGTCTATTATATTATTTATGTCATTACAGGTAGAAATACCTCTTAAACAGAAGTCCAGTTGGAAGCCAATATGTTGCAACAAAAAAAGCAATACTACACAACTATGAACATATAATATACATTCTTTGGGAGGATATATCTATTTTCTATTTATATACATATAAATACTTTGACATGATAGTCTTCCAACGGGACATCAACTGACATTCACGTATAATTGCAGCTGTCACTGTTAAGACATCTTGTCCATGTCTGCCTTGCAGAGGAGATTTTCATGCCTTGGCGCATTCCTAGCCGATGAAGCAAATATTCTTGACTTGGCGGCATGAACGCATAGTGGTGCGGTGCTGTAACAGAGCATGTCGAGAGGATGTTTTAATGCTTTGTTGCCTTTTCTGCAGGGCAAGCCAGGTGCCGCTGGCGAAGACGGAATACCCGGGGTTAAAGGCAGCAAGGTAGCACAACACCATATCCACTGTTGCCATATTGAGGCGGTCTTAACAAACAATTGTCTCAGACAAGCCAGAGGCATGGGAATGATACAAACGCAGAGGTTTTCACGGTTTAATTTTTGGCTCGTACCACTTGTTGTTTGGTGTGATATCTGATGTTTCACTCCACATACTGGGAGCTGCAATACACCGTCGTAAGAAGCTCTCCAGTCCGTAGAGCAAACACACGGCACAACCAGAAAGCAGATCGACGAGCTGAATAGTAATGATGTTGAAGTTGGCAAGGCATGGGGCCGAGCAGCCATGGTGGCCCATGTTGAGTAGCCAAGGCAGCACTAGAGAGGTAATCACTGACATGACACAGGACATGGCTTTTGTCTATTATCATAATGGTGGGGAAGGAGTTGAGCAGCTTGAGGGACAGGGAATAGGGCAGCCAGCTGCCTCTCAAACCCTTTGTGTCTCTGCACCCATGTCACATTCATAATATTGTATGTGCCCCAACACACACCGACTAGCTTTAAACTAAAGATCGTCAGGTTTTTTTGCCTAATGGTCTGAATGTTTGCTCTAACAGGGAGATGCGGGACTTAATGGAAGTCCAGGAGCCAGTGGGTTGGAGGTGAGTAGTGCCAGTGGTAATTACAATTGAGTGAGTGCGTGCTCTCATAAAACCTCTTCGGATTAATTACTCACACGTGCATCTTAAAATTTCACCATAGGCTTCGGTGCCTATTCGAGGTGAGCGGTGTTCTCCTTGAACAACCATTTAATGAGTGTTGTTTTTTACAGAAACACGTGTTTTGGCTATTTTTTCACCAAGGTCATCCGTGGGCCATGCTTATAAAAATCAGCTTAAGGAAGGCTGAATGTTTCTTACCCACGTAAACAAATAACAACAAGCAATCAATGGCTTAAAATATTGATGTATTATTTGATTTCATTCATCCAGAGGAAATAAAAAGCTGGGCATGTTGTTTCGACTCTTGACTCAGGAGAAATTGCTCAACTAATTGTGTGGGTTTCATCTGTAGGCCAGTGCATGCTGGCGACTTTGACCAGCCAGTTGCATTCACAATTGTTGTGGGTTTTTTGTACTTGAAAGAGGCCGAGCTGAAAGACAACGATGTCCAGAGGCTGACCATCGTGCTTCGAAGAATCGCAAAGAAGAAGACTTGAAAAGTCTCATGAGCATTTCCAGTAATTCCGCAAGTGATTGTCGCCAAACTTTTCATCAACTCAAAAGCCACTGATGCCTCAATCTGTCGCCGGCTTAATCATCACGTCCACATATGCCTTAACTTGGCTGTGATTTCGCCATTGTTTTGGTTACACTTTATGGTAACTGTTAGCGATGTACTTTGCACGAGTTTACTTACTTTGCACGAGTTTATCATAATCCTTGTGTTTCTCTTCTCTTTAAGTTATGCCGCATACCCACCGTCCACACTTATGCTCCAATTCCAGTGGATATGTTTCTGGTTAATGTCATATATGGTATTTGCCAGTTATTATAAAGGTAGCATAAATATATGCTACATTTTTTACCGTTTTTACTATTATCCACACACAAATTATCCACACATATTATAAACACACCATAAGCGATCTGAGCACTGTCCCATTATCAATGTGCAGCATTGTTCCGATTATTATTGTGTAGACAAGAGGAGTGGCTCAAGATGTTGGTTAAAGGCATCCAATTTCCTCGGCCTTCAAGGCAACAAATCACCCAGAAATGTTTTCTAAAAAACACTATTGTTCGAACTTTTGCATGATTAAGAGGATTGCCTGAAAAAATTTCATCCTTTTAGATGTTTACTATTACAGCAGAAAAATACCCAGTGAGTTTGCAAGCTCTTTACGGGATTCCTGGGACACAATAAACATGCGAATTGACGAAAATAATTACAAATAGATAAAAATACAAATTTAAAAATAATACATTAACCAAACAAAAACATTTAACCACAGCATTGCACACATTTTTCAAATAAACAAGTAAAAATACCAGTTATGCATTGCGATGAGAAAAACGAAAACATATTATAGGTAGCGTATTCAACATTGAGAGGGAATAGTGCAACGTTTGGAACATTTCAAACACAAATCAAGATTTGCAATCACAATTGGAAGAAATTTCACTTCTAACTGTGTTTATTCCCACTTCACCACTCGGATAAAAGGAGCATGTTGTGAACAATTATTCCTGTCTACATTTCACTCCCATGCCATTTAAGAGTAGAGGATGGATATTTGAATGCCATTTTGTGGCTGTTTCAAGCTTGCTGACAAATTCAAAATGCTCCATATTCCAGACAGCAAATGATCGCGTATACAGCTTAGCTTTAAAATGATAATTTTTCCTGTAAAGAATATCTATTTTTCATCTTTCCACCATAAGCAATGGTGAGAATTCAGTCAGAGATATATAGTACAGTACTCTAATTACCCCGTAATGTGCGACCCTTCATCACACTTAGCCATTTGGAAGTATTTTTTCCAAAGCAGCTGAAAACCGGAACTGTGAAAACCAACATTGTGTTGAGTTGATCTAGCAAAGTACAATGCTTGTGGTGAATTTGGGTGCATGTTTGAACATGTGCAAGCTGCCAATTAGCACCCTTGACTTGTTCCTCGATTGCACAGCAAAGGACATTTCAAATTTGTCATAATTTGGCAAATTGGGGCCATTTATAGAATGGGTGCAGTGAGTTCACATATCAGGGTCACCTCTCTTAGTCATTCTAATTTAATATAAACACTGAGTCATCAGCCAAGGCAAAAACTTTGCATGACCAATGCCCATCTCTACTTGCACAGGAGATGTAATAAGTTGCTTCACTCACGTAAAAAAGCATCACCAGCCTCTGGATGTAGGAAAATAAGTGCAGCCTTAATAACCCTGCAGAATAGAATCTGCCTCTCCTTCTCTTTTCCTATTCCCACTGCTCATAATGTAATAACAATAATAATGTTTACAAACACATTTCACATATTTCCATCAGTTCTTAGAAACAAATCTACCTGCCTGCATTGTTATGTTTGTGTACGTACAATTAATCTACCATTGCTTTTCCATTACAAGAATACATTATTCCACTTATATTAATATACTCAGCATGCTGCCACGACGACCCACAACAGGAAAAGTGGCATCTTGAAAATGGATGGATGGATATTAATATAAAAAATATGTTTACTTTATCTCATCAACTGCATCCTAATTACCTTCATTTGGGGACAACGTCTCCTGCTCTTCAGTGGGATACATTTTCTAAAGGCATTACAGTATTTGTCCCAATTTTCCAAGTACATTTTATCAAAATAAACCACCCTTATTTAAGGAAGAAAGCTCATTTGACATTCAATCTATTTATATGTTTAAACAATATAATCATATTTTATATCCCTTATACAGACCACTCTTTTGTACTTTTAAAACATACTTTGTGTTTTAATGCTGGTGAAAACCAAAACATTCCCAAAACTGCTTTAGTGCTTTTTAAAAATAAACTAATCACAATAAATAATAAACTCAAAGGACTGATAGCTAATTTATCAACCAATGAGATTTCCAGACGAAGCTTTCCCAGCAAATATGTTTAAACGATGTAACCTTTTACTAGATTTGACCTCACGGTGACTCACCAGAACATAGTGGACTCCTGAAAATAATAATCCTAATAGGTTTATTATCGGCAGAACTTGAGCCACAAATCTTTCCAAAGGGTCCTTATTAAACACTGTTGAAACCGTTAAATTCCTGGAAGATAAAACAGTAATGGATTGAAGAGGAGAGGTCAGGCAGCAAAAGTAGTTCCAGGAAACCTGGTCATCCACACTGTGCCAAGGGTTATTTGGGAAGTCTCATTTGTGTGAAAGCGTATAATCATCCGCTACTTTGAAAAGCATCTTCACCACGGGTTAAGCACACCTCTCCATAATCATCAGGGGCCCCACACTTTGCAGTCTTAGCTGGCATCCAAGGAATGCAGGTGGTTGGCATCTGCTCTCTACTGTAGTCATCAGACATACTTTGGTGACATGATTATCCACACAAAAAATCAAAGGCAGCAACTTTATTGGCCTGGAAAGTTTTATGGATGAATCGTATGGTAGAGTCGGTGGCTTAAACTAAAGTTGCTCAGGAAGCAATCCCACTTCTGAATATAATAGGTAAAAAAAAAAGAAATGTTATTTTAAAGAATATAACGCTGTCTTTTAAACTCTACCAGTTGTAACCATGGGGATCTTTTTGCCAGTATAGGGATCATGTAAACAGAGAAAAGGATTTACTGTTTCTAAAAATAATACAAAAGTTAAGATCTTTAAACATCAAATAGACACCTTTCACAAGGTATCAAATGTGCAAAAAGATACGTTTGTGAAAAAAAATGCAAACAATATGCTTTGATGATTTACGCTTTGTCTTTTAAACTGATTGGCCCACTCCAGAAACAGCCTTCTTTTTAGTCGAGTTTCACCAGTGTTAGCCAAAGGCAAGCAACTTAGGACAACGCAGATATTAATGCATAACCAGTTGTGGCACCTACCATTCACGAACCCACACTGACCAGTGTGAAGTATGGTTTAACAAACCTCCATGACCTACACAATATGGGAAGTCCTTCATCCAAGAGTGAGATTGACATAGAAGTTAAATGTTTGTTCACCTATGGTACTATTTTGCAGGGGAGACCAGGCTACAAAGGCGACAAGGTAAAATCACAACTTCAGTTCCTTTACAAGCACTTTTTGTTGTTGATATTTCTTAAAATATACCATTTTAAATAGTTCGGTGATGTCGATGTACATTATAAGCAATAATGTAAATGGTGTAGATTCTCATTTACATTAATTAACTTTTCTCGTTCTATCAAGCTAAAGTCGTTCTCTTAATTAGTTGTTAGTGACCCAAACTGTTCATTGTATTTTTGTGCCATTGAGAAAAGTACCATTAAATGTTTGGCTAGTGCAACTGTTCCCTGTAAAACATTAGCATATATATTATGTTTCATTGTCCTCGACAATCAAATTAATTCCTTGGCTAAATGGGCAAAAAAAAGCAGGAACGCTTGTTAGACCATTCTGTCTCTGGCCGACTGCAAAGTCTGTCTGTCAGGCTAGCTGAATTAAATCACCCCATTTCGTAAACGGGCCAGTGTTGCAGATTTGTTCAGGAAAATAAATGACACTCTGTGGCTTTCTCAGGAATGATTCACAGTGGCACAAGCGCTGTAATTGTGCTTGTGTGAAGCGAGCCCGTTTCTGCACGTGCATGCAGTGCACGGCCCAGCACAGAGCCCGGGATGCTAAGCAACAGGACATGGTCCTGTTGTTTGCTTGTGTCAATGTGATTGTGCACAAAGCTTAATATGGCGTACAAAATGGGAATTTTTTTTGGTTAATGTTCATGACATGCGTACTAATGTTACACGTGTTTGCAAACTTGCATGATATTGAAATAACCATTACGTTAAACCAACAGACTTGCCTTAAAGTAACAATTCAGCTGTGAGCGTTCATGATCACTGACCCCTGTCTAGCATGTTGGAAGGTTTCTTAAACATACCAACCATTGCGATTAATAATTTATATACTGGCAGTGTTTAAGAGGATTTAGTCTTTCTATAAGCATATATTTATTTTATTCTTTCTATGGGTAAATGATTTCTGTATGCTAAAACACTGTACAAACACGCTGATATGCTCAAACAGCCAAAACACATTTAATCACTGCCGTTTATTGCATGAAATCTAATATTAAATCAGCATAACGAGTAAAAGGTGTTAAAATAATTTTAATAGCACGTTTTCAAACACAGTATGTATTCTAATAAAATTACATCTGGATAATTGGGAGTTTGTTTAACACACACTGGCTGTAAGAAACGGCAGATTTGAACTCCAGAGTACGTTAACGCATACTCTGAGATTGAAGGCATTCACCAATACGTTAACGCTCTCTGTGTAAAGTTCAACTGTTTAAAAAAAAACCGCGTTTCATAAGGTTAACTTTTTTTCTCTCCTGCCAAAACAGCCAAAAGCCAATTGGATACTGTCTTGGCAATTGCAAACAACGAGGCCTAGGAGGGAAAGTTCACCGTCTTCAGAAAGGCATCTCAGGGGTTAACGAGTTTACGATGGTCACCTGCACGCCGGCGATTATTGCTCAGATTGATCAGGTGAAGTGTGACACCTGGCTGGACTGGGGGCTGCCCTGCGTGTGTGTGGTGAGCAGGGCGAACGGGGAGAGTGTGGGGCCCCTGGCGACAAGGGCGACCGGGTGAGTGCCCTCCGTCTCTTTGCGCACCTTGGTTTGCGTTCGCTGATCGTGTTGGCGATGACCTAGGCGCGACCTTCCGAGGAAAAATGTGGCAAATGCAAAGTTGACGAATAAAGGAGTTTTTTTTCTGACAGAGCGCGATTGTGTGTTGTGCAGAGAACATGTCCCACAAAAAAAGGTCACATGGCTCAAAAAGCAATGTGGCAGTTTAAATGGCTCGTTTGTAAAGACTACCTCACAAACACAATCTCTACAGGCTTGTATTTTTCTTTCCAAAGCTGACACCAACATTTTAAGTAATTTTAATACCCTTGCAGTGAGCTTAATGTTTAAAAAATATCTAATTGTACGTTTTGCTTTATGATATATACGGATCAATCTGGTGGACAATTGGTTTTTACGAAATGCATAAAGGCATTCTTTAGTATGGGAAACGTGGACACAATTTGCCCTAATAAGGGCTGATTTTAATGGATTACATTACAGCTCACTGTGCGTTACTGAGAAGCATTATATGTGAAATAAAATATAAACATAAGTTCAGCATTTGTTGAGATCGAGATTGGGACCACTGCAGAGTTAGCTCGCTTATCAAAAGTTGCTGAAATATTTTGGTTTGGAAAGACAATAGTGCCGATGGACTTAATTTTCTTAGAAAAGCAGACAACTGGGTATCTGAAGCTGATGAACTCTTATGAGGGCACAGCACATCTGTGTGTTGCACGCTGAGTATTGAAATATCACAGAACTTATATTTCAGGCTTACGCGGTCAAGCTATAACAAGCAATGGTAAGGAAAGCAAACTGTTGTTATTGTTGTTGTAACACATGCATTCTTTGCTCTCCACTATTTACAGGGTCCGGAAGGCCCAGCTGGGCCGAGAGGAATGAGGGGACCCCAGGTCAGTGTGTGGGGGCAGGACGTGTCTCTCCTTGTTTTGTCCGGCATGATCAGCGAGGGACCTTCGCGGGATTGACCACAGATAAATTGGTCAGAGGTCCCCTTGCTTATGTCTCAATGCGATTTATTTCCATCTGACAAGCGCTGTATAACAGCAATTCAGCCTGGCACCCACCGAAGAGGACCCATAGCATTAAATGCAATTATTTGTAATGGAAAATGCTGACACTGGGTAATTGTTAGCGCTCTGGACTTCTTGCTATCCAAAGGTCATTGGTTCCATCTCCTGGCGCCACAGGTGAAACGTTTGGCCAGTTTCTTAAAGCCTCTCACCTCTGTCCAACCAACAGTCTAAGTGGGTGCTCCACAGTTAGTCGAGCGGCAGGTTACGTGTGGTGGTTCCACATCCATAACATCTGGAAAGTGTGAAAGAGTGGGCTAAAACATTCTCTATAGAATCGTTCTAGTATCGTGAGTATATAATTACAGGGGTCCACCTTTTAGCTTTTATGACTGAATGTTTACATTTCAGCAGCTAAGGATAGGAAAATGTGGTAGACCACGGTTTTAAAAAATATAGTTACAGTCAAGAGGTCTTATATCATTCTTGAGCGTGGCTTTCGTAAAACCTCTCAACTTATACGTTGGCAACTTATTTTATATCTATATGACACAGGATCAAAAATATCCACCATGCATTGCTAAAAACATTGTCCATTTGTGGGTGGGAGAATGTGTTAGCATGCTTTGACATTGGCATAAGTGCCTGTCATTCAGAAGCTGCCCTCTGTGGATCCTGGCAATGTAGTGTGACTGGCTGTGGAGTAGAGGATAATAGGTTATGTATATTTTAGCATCAAACCCATGCAATGGGCTGGGCATAACAACACTTTATCTAGAAGAAGTGGTACACGTGATGATTGTTGACAAATGCATGTTGATAGTATGGTGTTAGATGCAGAGAATCTATAAATAAAAGGCAATAGTCATGGTCTATGCTTTACTCAAGATAACCACAAAAGAGCTGAAAATATTACGTTGTAGAAATCCCTAGACAGCTTATTGTCCAATGGACATGGCATTCCAAGAGGCAATTCACTTTTGCAATGAAACACATTTCACTGTAGTATATACACCACTAAAAGTGTGATTGAAGAAACGAAATCGGGTCGTTATCAAGTATCCTGCCCAGAATAGAATTGAAATAGAGGCGGCACAGTGGTGTAGTGGGTAGTGCTGCCGTATCATAGCAAGAAGCCCTTGGGTTTGATTCCTGGCTCAGGTGCCTTGGTGTGAGGAGTTTGCATCTTCTCAACGTATCTCCATGGGTTTTTGATGGGTTTTCCGGCCACAGTCCGAAGGTATGCTGCCTAATTTAATTGGCCTGCTGACTAGATTGCCCCTGGTGCCCGGTAATGGACTGGCATCCCACACTGGGCATATCACTGCCTTGTACCCTGTGTCTGCCGGAGTAATAATAATAATAGCATCACCGGAACCCGCTACAGGATTACCAGTTATTGATAGATGATTGAATTAAAATTAGAATGGAATGGGTCGTAAATAACAACAGTTTGTAAACAGGCCCTGTGATTACAATCACACAAGCAAGGAATTTGTGATGCAAACATACTACCTGGTGCTATATCAATGTGATGCCTTGGCAATGTCACATCTTGATTTGTGGTGATGGTGACGTGGTATGGTTTGCAATGAAGACCTGAACGCGCCTCTTTCTCTGGGGTATTCCAGGGTCCTCCTGGGCCAACGGGAGAGCAAGGCATTGAGGGCATCCAAGGACCAAAGGTGGGACATTTGTTAAGACTGCCGTTATTATGTTCTTATTAAATTAATAAGAATGGAAAATGCTAACAATAAATCTGCTGTGATGCGTGGCGAACATGGGGAGTATTTGTCTCTTTATGCAATAATGTCTAGTTTACGAAGCAAGGTCACATTACACAATTGGTTGTATTCACCGTGTGTAAAGTGCAGGGCCTCTTCACTAGTGAGACGAGTCTAGAATTCCAGTCCCAAACTGAGACATCAAGAGCTGGGATATGACCAGAATTTAGTGAGCTGCGTGTTCCCTACACCGCCTCTACGATTTAAAAGAACCATTGTGTGATTGAATAGCAAGCAGTTGTACTGTCCAGCCTTTTAGGTGACAAAGTAAAGTGCTATCCCTTGAATTGATGTATGCATTGAACGTGACAGAAATTCAGACCAACCACATATTTATCTAAATAATTCCAGGAAGAGAATGACTGAGTTGCAATAAATCTTACCTGGGCAAATCCCCAACAGGGCATCTCATAAGATCCATTGATTTAACCGATTTACTGTGGTTTAACGCAGCTGTCTTCCATTAATTAATTATTATTATTTTTATATATAAAACCGCAAGTGATTAATTACAACGTCATACAAAGTCACGCCGCAGGTTGTTGTGTATTTCATATACTAAGAACGATTTCACCACACGGCTTCAAATTAAATTTCACGATTATTACCATAACACAAAATTACAAAACATCGAATTATATACAACTATATTAAATAGGCCCACTGGGGGCAATGAAGCACGTGAATATCCATTTTGGTTATAAAACATGTCAAAATATAATTTAGCCTGCTGTGATCCCAGCATTGTTTTCGGCAAATTCGACAGAGTACGGCAATAATGAAAGAACAGATCGTGCAGTGTTGGTGTTTTGTTGTCTTGTTCGAGGCACTGGTTCCGTGTTGTGTGTGACTTCCATGGTATGTTTGGTTATTGCTGGGCACTGTGTCCTTTCTGTCTCAAATTTTACGGAAAAATCATGCAGAAAACAAGAGAAACTGGGAAAACGATGAACCTTTATAGTGCATGAAAAAAATCAGGCTCATTCCTCTCTTTCTGTCAAAGTTGACATTTTGACACTAATGTGAAATGTGGGACTTCATTAATACATATCCTGGAAGCCTGGCTGGTGCACGAAGATGTTCTACAGCCAGGGAGTCAATAGGCTTATTTGTTTGAAACATTTTTGTACGATTTTAATAATTTATATTTCTTCCTTTCTATGCCATGTATATGGTATCTTTCAGGAGCACGTACACCAGTGAGTTTTGTGCCTATATGTATTAATATGAGTAGGCGTATTCAGGTAGAACACATGTTTTTACTCTAATAAAGTCAAAGATCTGGCTATTTTACATTATTTTACTTTTAAAAGAATTATGGGCCTGAAGCCTTGTCAATTGGAGATGTGTTCAAAGTCGAAACAAATGTAATTTACTGCCGAGGCATTTTTAAGACCACCACTGCCCCCATATACAGTATTGTGTATGTGGCAATGTGTATCCAGTATTTTACATATACTGTAGCATTGTATTGGATTGAAACATATTAAATAAAACTACCTCGTAAAGAGTCAATAGATTTCCCTTATTCAGCAAGCCCGTCTTAATAATATTTTACTGTATTTAAACAGAGAAAATCTTTGACTTTTAAACACTTGAGATTCACGTCTGATTTAGAAGTGGCCATTAGTTCCACAATTCGTTTACAAAATCGGCAAAGTCAATAAATATTACAAACTATGGTGATTTTTATCTATTGTAACTACAATACTTTTAAAACATAAAATAAAAAAATATGTAACCTTGTACGTAATGTCAAATTATATTTTAAAATGTATTATGCACAAAATCCATTCCATCCATTTTCTAATCCGCTGTGTGATTGAAGTGTTCCTTCCACCTTCCAACTATCTCCTCAGTAGAGGTCAGTGTTTCCCCTACCTTACTGAAAACAGCTTGGGCGATGTCCCGTCGACCCCTCCTAAGGTGCCGGATGGTTTGCCAGAACATATTTGAAGCCGTCCGAAAGTCGTTTTCCATGGCCTCTCCGAAGTGTTCCTAAGTCCGTCCTTTTCGATGCCTTGACGGCATCGCACACGACCCTCACTCACCCTTTGCCTTGTGGGTTGGGGGCCCACAAGGCTGCTCCACGTATTTGCTTAACTGATTTTTAAAGATATAAATTGATTGCATCATTCCGATCTTGGGATCTGACTGACTTTAATCTAAAGGTGCTCGGTAAGAGAAGACTCTGGTGTCAGAGCCAAACTTGACAAAGAAGTCTTGAATGTCAGAAGTGAGAGCATGGGAACGAGTCAGTCGAGGCAGCTGAGTGATCAGGTATAGAAACAGATTAGCACAACCTTCTACGTTCACCTTGTAATGATGTTCTCTAAATGGCTAGTCAAGCACGTATCTTGGCGCACTATAATAGACCGGAAACTGGCTGGCGATTATATTGTAAAAGGTTTTTTCCAGGCAATATCCGCATAATCAATTATCGACAAAACGCTTTAAACGAAGAATGTGAAGGTAATTGTCCTCTTAATGGGCGATCATTTCCATTGAAGTACCCCTATGGCTACAAGTTTGGCCAATAGATTAGATCGCACCTGTTTATGGTGCATTAACTTGTGCTAAACGCTGTGGCCATGGTACTGCGTGAGTCAGTTCCACAGTAAATGTTGCCTCTGCTGAAGCACCTGTCCTCTGTATTAGTTCTGGTCAGCCACTGGATGCCACCTGTCAATAAAGGCTCTCCTGCTTGCCTTCCCGGGGCTAATTCTTGTCTCTGTGGGGCGATGTCTAGACAGTAACTTTCACCTGCCACTGTGGCACTCGCTACTTTATCTACATTCATTGCCTCAAGTTGTCCCGAGGCTAAACATCCCTTGCTTTGTGTGCGTGCGCACGCGTGTATGCCTATGTGCAAGAGAGATTTTACAAAACCTGATACTGATAACCTGAGAGGTGAGACTTTGATAGAAGGTCATGTATCAGTGCTAAGCTGACATGTGTAAAAGCCTTACAGGTCAATGTGCTGCTGTGTATACAATGTAAGACAAGGCGATAAGTCACTGTTTTTAAGATTCGATAGCAGCCCACTGATGTAGCGGTGAGACACGGCTCTGTCCAAGCCTAGAGCGGTGGTGGTTACGACTGTTCGGTTCGAACATTTCTCCAGTATTAGTGTTGTTCTTGCCGCCATGAGGGTTTTAATTCCCATGAAATGCAAGCACAAGGGGATCAGAAGCGTTGAGCCATCACGAGCAGATTTAACCCCTAAGGATTTGTTTTGTCTGCTTGGCTGCGCTGTAATTACGTGGAAACATACCTTCGCCAGGCGTAAGACACCCTCTCCGCTCGACATCACATGTTGTCGTGTTGTGTAGATGCCCTGTGATATCTTCAGCGCCGGACAATCAATGGGCAGCTTTCCTTATCTGTAAAATGTATTGCTGCCCAATGATGTTCTTCCCCTTGCTATTGGTGCTTAATCCGGCATATAATACGATATAGCCCAATTCTGAAGCACAACTAGTGTCCTCTTTAAAACTGGATGTGTTCCATTAATTTCGTGTGTTTGTGTGTTTCTTTTACTTCTCACAATTATAAGCAAATCCTGCGACCTTCCGAGCGCTAGTGCTGGCCGCATGTTGCAAGAGGTTCGTGGTTCGAGCCCAGTGGTCGCCCTGGTTAATAATGTGGGTGGATCTTAAAGATCCTGTGATATTCTAAAAAGGAGTAAGGCAGATATGCTGTCTGGCCTCTCAGACTAAAGTTGCTTAAATTGAAAACCACCCAGGAATGACCTAATTGGGT
The DNA here is from genome assembly GCA_036362915.1 of Geotria australis. Classification (NCBI taxonomy): domain Eukaryota; kingdom Metazoa; phylum Chordata; class Hyperoartia; order Petromyzontiformes; family Geotriidae; genus Geotria; species Geotria australis. The sequence goes on from JAZEWU010000001.1 coordinate 4,075,628, forward strand.
AAATCTACATGGCAACATTGCTCCCTACTGTGAAACTACTGTACACTATAAATGTTTGTGAAACAGTAATAATGGTACAAATGCTAAATGTACGAATTCCTTTAAGAACGTTTACAGTGGGCGCAGCACTCCCTTGTGCCAGAAAACAGCTTGAGGAAGATGATATTCCAGAAAATAATAGCTAAAATGCCACTTTACTTAAAGAAATCTTTGGAAATCTTCAGGCAATAAAATCTAACAATGTAAAGGGCCATTCTCAAACAAAAACACGTTTATTCAGAGCAAGTTTGTTTTTGCATTAACTTGACAAGACTTGCATGTTTCATAGGAATGTGAGCTTACATTGTTAAACCAAAGGCATTTTGAGGATTTCTGTGAAAACTGCTGCATAAGTTCACTGCTGAAGGCTGAATTTATCGAGATGTCTCATTAAGATGGACATAGGCCTCTCAAACACATTCTAATGGTGCATTTTCGAAGTATTGTTTTTCGGGTTTGTCCTGAGACCATTTTAACTATCCAATGTTACATTATAATATTTATTTAGTTATATGTTAACGAATGACCAGATGGGCCATATACAGAATATATGGCCGTAACACTTGCATTGAATTAAATAATCTAACAATTACTGTGCATGCCCACATCCAGGCATAATAGGGTGGTGCGGTTCGGGAGCTGCACTCTGATTTTAAACCAGTCCTGGGCCTCTCTACACTCATCAGCATGGTGAAATATGGTTAAAGAACTCCCATGACTAATACGGAATGGAGCAGCCTTCATCCAGCAGTGGATTGAGAAAGGACTATTGAATATAATATCCACTTAGTTTTATCATACTGAGAAATCTAAGGTTCTGACAGGACTATTCTAACTATATGGAATATATCTTGCTTAAATTACTTTGGTTTTCTTTAAATGAAACTAATCATCATACACATTCACAATAGAGTGCTCATCTGTAGTTATAGTAATCTGCTGTGTTTAAAATGTTATGGGATTTTCGGGTCAAGTGTAATGTCCAGATATGTTTTTAATTACGTGACAACCTTTCAAATGAGCTATCACTCGTCAAAATATCCAGTTATTTAGCGAGAGTAGAATGTAGACAACTCTTAAACTTTATCCTAATGGAGTATGTTTGCATGTAGTTTGAAGTGGGTATGTTTTGTGTGGGTGTGACAGAAATTGCATGGAAAATAATAATTAAAAATAAGAAAAACTGGTTTTCCTGACATTTCTGTGCAGCTGAAGGTGAGGCGTTCACCTTCAGGACCATATTTCATTGGCCTGAGTCTCTACCTGGACTCCCATTTTATGGTTTGTGAGGAGATCATCAGTTAGGTCAACATCGTTTAGAGGTGATGCCTTGTTTGCTTGCTGGAGGGTCAAAATAGAATCAACAAATCCATTCATAGCTGCGTGCAGTTGTTTGCCCTTATCATGCCTAAATAAGCATGCTAATTGTGGATTATTTAAATTACCCGTCTGCTTGTGGAGCCAGGTGCTCAGATAAACAAGCCTTACCGGATGCGGGTTTTACAAGATAATGCATTGCGATTCTTTAAATTACCCGTTTCTCAATAAGGGCAGTGAAAATTGAATTTAAAAAAACAATCTTTCTCCTCAGTCAACGAGAAACGCCATTAAACTGGGGATTTTTTTTGCACAAAATATGCTCGGATATATTGGGGCTATGGTTGTTATGACAGGCCTTCCTTTGTGCCACTCTGAAGAGGCGCTGTCAACTCAACAGCTTTTCTCAAGAGTAACACATAAAACGTGCTCTTCACATGTTTTTAGAAATATACGTTTACATCGTGCGCGCACGCTCAGTTGAATATTTAATTTCACGCTTTAAAAGTCTGATGTAAAATACTGTAGATCAAATCCACGGTACTGAGGGAATGGCTTTGGAATCGTCGCCACTGTTTGCTTGCCCACTTATACACTTGTCACCCTCCCACCAAAAAAGGTAAACATCGCTCGGCAATTCACCCTCTGGTCCTCTCCTACAGGTGCTAGCTGCCTCTGGTCATCAAGTCGGGTTGACACCAGGTCTGAGTGGAATGTTAATACCAGATAACAGGTGTCGGCTCAAAGTGGTGGGACCACGCAATAAACTATGACCTGCACTTGTCCAACATTCATGAGCGTTCCCTTTGCAGAAGCAGCAATCCCTGCGGATCTCACATCGCGGCCATTTCTGTTTCCACGTATTTGTCGTGATGTCAAGGAACACTCAGCCTGTGTGGAGCAACAATCAGCCTAAGTGGTCTAAGACCTTGGTTCCAAGCCAAGGTCCACAAAAGGCTACAATCAACGTACACAGAGCAGGATTGGGCCAAGTGTGCACATCATTATGTCCTATGGGTCTGACTCGTAGCACCGCATGCTTGAGCGCTCGGTAACGTGACCTGTGTTTGCTTTGCAGGGTGACCGTGGCCCTGTCGGTCCTCCGGGCCTTCAAGGGGAAACTGGGATTGGTCTTCAAGGCCCCAAGGTACAGTGCGCTCATGGACAAACTGGTTACCTTGCTCGAGCAACTTGGCAGGTTCTGTCCAGACTAACATATATTGCTAAATGATGCAGATACATTTTCGAATAAAAATAAGGCTTGGACGTTTGTCATTAATGCTCAGGCATGCCTTTAATGTACCTATGTGATGGAATGTATGGTATGTTCATTTTTTTTCTGTTTTGCTTTCCTTATGCATCATAAGAATCGTTCTTAAACATTCATGTTTACTGGTGTATGTTTTCACGGCTCGATGCGACGTTTCGCCGCCCACGTTGGAGGCATCCTCAGGCGTCCTGAGTTCCGAATGTGTGTTTAGTATATGTACACCGTTTGCACTTTCGTGTCTATTTGCAAATTATACACGAATCGCCTGAAGACATGAGAGATGTTCTGTGATCTAAACTGGAAACATCAAAACTATCAACTGTGATAAAACACAGCTGTGATGATGCATACACGTGGGATAGTTAAACCTGGTTGTTATTTAAACGACTGGAACATTTTAATCATTTTATTTGTTTACAGAACTGCCGTGTACGTAAAAGCAGGGAATTTCAAAATAAACATACTGTAATTTGACTGCGCATTTACCTAATTTTATAATCGCGGTAATGTGTTCTCTGTTTATCATAATTACAACTTTAATTTTGAGTGGTTTCTTCCTCTGGTATTCATGGGAGTGGGATGTTTAACCCGCACTCAAAAATCCAAAACACGGCTTGATAAATGAAGAGGAACAAAAACTTTAAACGTACGTGAAGAAACACAGAGGTGCATGCCAGGAATTACACTTTGATACAAAACAAGGCACATAACTGAGTTAAAGACATATTGACTGTTAATAAATGTAATTGGCCTTGAGCAAAACCCTTCGCTCGAATGATAACCATTGGTCAAGACTAAATGTGGAGTGATCCAACCCTACACGACATCCACCACAGAGGAGAAGTTGAATGTACTCGAGTATAGTGATGGATCGCAAGAGTTTGGCCTTCATACACAATAATATTTATCATGTTTGTCATAATTTAGAACCAAATGTCAATGACAAATGTAAATATTTAGCAATTCTCTACCAATACAATGCCCACAATTATAAAATTTGTTAATGATGACAAAAGAGCCCATCAGGACAAAGTAATAGTGCAGATCGGAATAGAAAAAAAACTCATACGTTTTCATACACAACACGTGTAAACATCACTCAGCCTCCGCATGTAAAATAAATATACATTTTATTGAAAAAGTGCATTGTGGTCTTCTTGCCTTAGATCACCATCAAATTAAAATTGAGCCAATGTGTCACACAGTGCCAAGATTAGTGGAAGCCGCTATAAGGGGCCTCAGCCATAGCTAACAGTCCTGCACTGTGCACCATGGGCAATCATGCCACTGGGTGACACTCTGCTGCCCTCTACTGGTATAAGCACTCAAACACAACATTCTTCTACATGCGCCTGGTGAATGTCAGAGGGCTGCGGTCCGTGTCTTTCGTCTGCATGCATCGCTCTGCCGCGCCTAGTGCCATGCTGTGGAGTGGCCCATGTTGATCGAAACACTACATTTCACGGTTTTTTTTACAGCATTTGCGATTGAAAGTTTGTCGCTATATAAATTGAAATTATTAATTATTATTATTATTAAAGGCCTGCCAACCCTCCACATGAGGCACTCTTGTCCATCCACATACAAAACGTGAAGTATACACAGGTGTGCATTGTAATTGTGGCGTTAGTTTTTAAACCCGAGTCTTCACAAGTTGCTGTGACGATCACTTCAAGCAAAACATTATCTCCCCTGGTCTGTGACCATGCCGTCTTCGAGCAAACACAATTAAAGTCACAACAAATTCACTGGACATGCTGCCGCTGCATAGGTGAATTTATCTGCGGACGAAATTAACCTCGGTGTCCTGTGATGGACTGGCTTCCCATCCTGGGTATAGCCCTGCCTTGCGCCCTGTGTCTGGCGGAATAGGTTCCGGCTCACCGCGACCCTGTACCGGATTAAGCGGTTTCTGACAATGAGCTGAGATGAGACATTCACTCGGATTTCGTTTTTGATGCAATGTTTTGAAGTTGTTCTGGCATAAATCCCATCTTTCTCCCCTTCTCTGTGCAACCCTCTGACCCTTCTGGACAGGGTGACTTCGGCCCACCGGGAAGGGCTGGTCCTGCCGGTCCCCCAGGTGTAGGAGAACCTGGGCTTCCTGTAAGCCACACTCATCCACTGGCTACTGGCCTCCTGATGCCTCGCTGGACCCTGTTAAACTACATTGCTCTTGCGTTACACTGATAAGTCTTGCAGGGTCGAGTGACCGGAAAAAATGTACATGCTATTAAAAAGCAGGCTACCACTTTGAGATACGTTTACTGAACTGTGTTATGTTAAGGCCATGCTTGGAATTTAGAACTGTAATGAATTGCCACTGAGGGTTTCTTGTGATTAGAATAAAACATTTTACGCATCCATTGTATAAAGACATAAATTGAAAGTGACTGTTTTCAGGGTCCTCAAGGTCCTTCAGGGTCATCTGGTGAACGAGGATTACCCGGGGAAGGCCTTCCTGGACCCAAAGTGAGTGCAGATCCAGTTTTTATTCAAGGTGTCAGGGCCTGGTTCAATACACGCGCTTGACTCGCTTTGAAAATGTACACTGCTTGCTGTGCTTCTTTTGCAGCTGTAGATTTGTGCAAATTGAGGGCATTTTTTGGGTCACTGCCTTTGTTGTCTCACATGTGGAACAATGATCGTTCCCCAGGTTGCCTAGACATATTATATAGAGGTATATAGTATCATGTAAAGGGATTTTCTTTGTAGTGCTGTATCTGCCTTTGTAGCTGTGGGAAAAATTGAAGGTCTAGTGTGCAACCAAGTGGTTGGAGTTGCTGTACAGTAGTTGGTTGTTATTTCTTCATTAGTTTTGACATTTTATGATGAATTACAAGCAAATGTGACAGTCAGGAATGCAGTAATACTCAGCCTGGGTTCAGGGCAAACTTGGCCTTATGCCAGAACAATATTTTATATGGTATCCCATGGGCCCATAGCAAGATGCATACTCTAGTTATTTGGTATTTGGGCCCTGATAGTCTGGTTTTGCTAGTGTTCTTGCATAGGGTGTATGCCACCGCAGACGGTGGGAGGCCTAAGGTCCTCCAAGACCTGTACTCTTTCCTGTGATGTGACCCGGTATCATGAGTATTTGCCAAAACATTGTCAAACCATCTCATTTCTATTCTAGGGTGACCGAGGGTTTGACGGGCCAAGAGGTGCTCGAGGTGTACAAGGCAATGGAGTCAAAGGGGACAAGGTCAGTAAAACGAAGTAAAAATAATATTCTCTCCGTTGTTACATCAGTGGTTGTGCCTGCCAGGTGGTTACTCATTACCTACTTCTCTTATACTACCTAACAAAATACTCTAAATCCTGCATTTCTCATTGGGGTTTGTTATTGGTGATTTTAAAGATTTCGTAAACACTGTTTCCGTTTTCTAAGCTGTTTTTACATTTTCATTTTAACAGGGAGATATTGGATTATCGGGCGCGCCTGGTCCACTGGGCCCCCCTGGGCTTGGCATTCAAGGAGAGAAGGTAATACAACATCTTGATTCGACGCACGTCACTCCGTGAACAAATATTTCTTTATTCAATTGTCTCACACTGCAACCCTTGATGTCAGGGTCATACGCTGCCCACAGACTAACATTTAAAATTACAACAAAAACCGTTGTAAATAAATCAGTGGGGATATATATATAGAGATGCATGGATGGGTAGTTGATGAAACTAAACACGGCTTTTATTTTATACACCAATAACGTCTTTGTCCACATGTATGGGCTGAAGAGCACGGAATAAATCGGCAAGTGAATTGGTTAATTATGCGTGGCGAGGTAACACGTATTTTTTTCCCACCTCTTCCAAGTCGTTTGGCCAGGGTGGAAGAGTAGGCAAAATATCTCCTAAAGAAGCACTATAGAGCTCTCTCTATGCATGGCCCTTCCAATAGTAGTGGCACCAACAAGCAAATTGGTAGGGCTGCACCTGTACTATTTTACTAGAAAAATTATGTATTCCCATCACTTATCATCATTTTGGTACATGTCAAGTTGCGTTGCACATACTTAGTGAGCTGAGCATATGGAAAAGTTGCTGTGCACAGACAGCAGCTAGATAAAACGGGGAATTTGTTTATGTTTTCAAAATCAGACAGCAGGCGTTTCCAGGAGAGAATGCGTTTTAATGATCTCAAGACTAGCAGTATGCTTCTAGATGTATTCTGATTGCCAAGAACTCCGTGATTTATTTAGCGGTTACCATAAATCCCAATATGATTTTTTAATATACAGAGAGGCTAAAGGAACATCAGTTTCCATCTCACCAAGTATTGTAAATTCTTGATTGACAAACGTTTCTCCGCCGTCGACAAAGAATTGTGCTGCCCTCTGCTGCTCATTTGATTATAAGGCAGGCAAACGCAGATGCATTGTACAGGACAGATAACAGCAGTTTGGCATTCAATCGCTCATTACATATAAATAGTTATACACTAATAGAACCATGCTTAGATAAATAAATCAAAGGAGTGGCCGCAAACCATCTAATGGGAGATACTCTGAGTCCCAATCACACAGTTTGTAGGTGAGACTGGGAACCCAGTGTAGGTTTTTTCCACCAGAACCTCTGCAAACCTTTTAGCACACTCATTTAATTAGCAAAAAAACCTAATTGTTATGTTTAACATACGTAGGACAACACATCACAGTGTTGCATGTGGAAGGCATATTGCTGCATATGGGAATCTTAGTTGAACAATTTGAACATTGCTGTGATGCACATCAATCAACACTTATGCTCCTCCGCGCCTCCGAATCAACGGGTGCAATGCGCCCGGAGAAAAAGCGCGTGTTACAAAAGTAGATTATTATTATTATTTCAGGTCAGTCCCTATGTGAACCGTTTCAGTGTCTGCTGGTGCCTACATTTCATGCAGCATTTGTTGTTGTTGTTTAAGAGGCCAGCTACAAACACTAGGGTTCATGCTCACTGGTGGGAAAATTGTCTGAATATTCCCATATCCCATGAAAGGCAAAGAGCCCGTAAACAAATGGGCCACCATGCACGTGATAAACGACCCTATGTTTAAAGAAACATGTTAAGGTATTTTGTATGTATTAAATACTCGTGTTGGATAGACTTTAGCATTATGATGGTTTTGATAACCCTGATACTGGCAATCAGGGCCGGATTAAGCTAGTGCGGGGCCTGTAGCATATATTATAAAGGGGGCCTAAATGTAAAAAATATGCATAAATATTAAAACATAAATTACTTGCTTGCATAGTAAAATAATAAAAAAAAATTGCTATATAGCCAGATAATGCGACAAATATGTCTGACACTTCAGTAACAGTATTACTTACATGTAGGTATCAATTTCAAATGTCAAAAGTACCAAAACTACAATTTAAAAGTTTAATTTTCTGATTTAGCACGAGCACATTTTTAGGTCTTTATTGGGCGAGATTGAACATTGACTAAAACAAATACATCATGTCATTTCAGGGTGAACACGGTCCGAGGGGGATGACTGGACCGAGAGGGCCTCCTGGAGAGGGCCTGGTGGGACCGAAGGTGAACAACGTGTCCCACAACATACAAGGAACTGTATGCATTTGGCATCGATTCAATTTTCGCAGGTGCAGTGACATCCTGAGAGCGCCTCACAGGTGCACCTGCAGAAGTCGAGGAATAACAGAATGGAAGGCACAACTGGAATCTAAGACATTCGGAGCCTCAATTAAATCTGCACCTTTTCAGAATTACAGTTATATGCATAGCTTATGGGAGGTTTGGAGGATATGAAGGCCAAAAGGGCTACATTAATCTGGCTCCCTCTGGTTTATAATTTGTTTTAAACTTGTCTTTCTATTCGTCAATTGCAGTCCCTGTCCATGAAATATGTTGTTGCATGTGTGTACTGTTTTTTGAATATCCGCATGCTTTCAAGATGTGTTGACTGGTCTGTTTAAAGCTACACGAGTAATGGAGAGATTTTAAATACTGTTTGGCGTGTTGTTTGACACTTTGCCAGCTTCTTCAGAAACGGAATTCAAGCTATACTGAGCAACCCACAAACACCTATGTAATACTAGATTCTGAACCATGTCCACCGCTGTGCAGGCATTGTGTGCTGTCTTACAGGCATACCGGCTTTGTCAGTGTTCTTGTTCACAGTGACAGGTGTTTGTGACTGTGCCGTGTGTCTCGCGTTTCTCTGCGCTGACAGGGAGACAGAGGCCTTCCTGGGGACGGCGGGCCATCGGGCCCGAGTGGTGTTGGGGAGCCTGGCCCCAAGGTGAAACGTCGCTTCAGCTTCCGTGTTTCGTTTACTCTGAACAGACACAGGACGCGTTGTAAAACGGTGGCGCAGTGACGAGGGCTGCCACCTCAAACCGATAAGACCCCGGGTTTGATTCCCGGCTCGAGTGCCTTTTTCCGTGGAGTTTGCATGCTCTCCCCTTGTCCGCGTGGGTTTTTGCCAGTTACTCCGTTTCCTCCGACAGTATAAAGGCATGCTGCCTCAGTCAATTGCCCCCAGTGGCCTGAGATGTTTTTATTTGCTTAGCCCTCGCCGCTGGACAACTGTTTAAAAGAGTTACATAGCTCAACGGTTTCTCCCAGTTTAAATCAATACTGACTGACTGAAAATGACCAAAAACAACTCCACATTCTCAAATTACTGAAAATAAATGTCGTCAAGCTCCGGTACCGTTAGTTCAAGTAATTTAACGCCATATGTATGTTTTATTGGCCGAAAAGGACTCTCACCACACTATCTTATCAAATAACTTTTTAATTAGTCAATTTAAATCAACTTCATGCTAAATTTAATATTAGTCTTGGCTTTTGAGAACACTGTACTTATGACACTTTCCACCAGAGATTTCACTAATCCACTTTTCATCCCTCCCCAATTAAGAGTTTGAGATTTATAAAGAATAAATGGTAAGGGTTGGATGAAAACAGAATTCTGATTGGTAGACATTAACGGGCGAAGGTAGATGGTGTGTTTAGAAAAAAATGGAGCATGATGCGTGAAATGCAAGGCTCCCCAAAATCTTGAAATTAATACTACAAAGGGACATACATATAAAGTAATGTAGATTTTATTCGTTCTTGAAAAAAAAATCAACCAGAAATGTGTGAGTTTTTAAAAATAATACTAAAATAACCTGAACCCAATTAAAACATTACAATGAAAATATTATGTTATGTTTCAAGTAAAGGTTAATATGTGATACGCTTTTGAAATTCAAACAGTTTTATGAGAGCAATCACGGATAAACACAAGTATAACTATGCAATTGTAAATGTGATGCTCACTGGAAAAAATGTCACGACACAAGGCCAAGCATGTAGGCTTTGTAACAGTATTATAAAAACAAGCAATTAAGCATGTATTTATTTGATCACATTATAAACTGCATGACCCAATAAAGTCAACTACACGTACTGTGGAATTTTCTAAAATTAATTTCTCTTTCAGGCTTACAGTGTTAACACAGAAGCTTAATTTTCTATTTCTTGAACATTCAGCTACAATTGAAAGCATAAGGACAGACCTTTTTTTACATGAACAGCTGCTGAGCACAGCCCCAACATGGCAAGTGGCCAGCGGCAAGCAACACTATTGAAGGTGCAATAGATAGGACTTAATATATTATCCTTAGTAGATAAGACTATCTTCACAGGAGGCATGTGGGCAGGTGTGTGTGACTGTGCAGTGAAGCGTTGTGTGTTTTTTTTCTTGTTTCAGGGTGAGATAGGATCCCCTGGGCTTTCTGGAATCCCAGGAATTATTGGAGAGGATGGTTCACCTGGACAAAAGGTAAGCTGTGAATGAAAGTCAGTGTTCTCACATGGCAAACCAGTGGCGGTTGTATATTTTACCATACTCTCTCACTTTGAAAGAAAGAGAAATTCCTACCAGCAGTCATTGTGTTGTTTACATCAATAACACGCTGAACAATGGGACTGATATTAAACCACTTCAGTAAAGAGAGAGTCAAGGACTACAAATACAGAAATTAGATTTCATGGGAAAGCTTGACACCATAGTAGGAATAACAATTGTGGTGTTGTTTTGGATGTTAAACCATTTTCCATACCACGTAATGTTTCATAGTACAGAGTGAGATTGAGTTCGGGCTCTGCCTCCTGATAATTAAGTCAGGTGCTCGGGGATATGTGCTCAAGAACATTCATGCACTCTTCAATATTTTGCATGAGCACAGCGGCAACTCAAAAGATGACGCTGCAAATGAATGTAATAAATTAATTAAATATAAAGCAATAATGGGAAACAAAACAACAACAGTATATAAAACATCTTAATAGTAATGACCATTATCTTCATAATAATTATTTCCATTCTCTTCCACAAAACGCATTGTCCCAAAGTGCATCAATATCAAGCATCTTGGCCACCAGCTCCCTGTCAATACACTAGGAATACACTAGCACCGATCAATATACTAGCAAATCAAAACATTCTATGCAGATCTGAGAAGACATGTAACGCGAACGTGTGTGCGGGATGCTGTACCGCATGTGCCGTCTGACGCGAACCCGTTCTGCTGCTTTGTTCTCCGTGGCAGGGTGAGATCGGGTCACCAGGGCCCCGTGGCCCTGAGGGGGCTGCTGGTGTCGGCGTGCAAGGAGAAAAGGTTCGAGACACCCACCTTGGTCACGCAGATTTCCTTAGAGCCAGCTAGCTCAGCGTTAAGCACTTCACTGCTACCAGTGCGGATCGGGCCCATCCTTGGGCGTTTATTATACTGTAACATAATGCGGGCTCTGCCGCCTCACAGCAAGAAGGTGCCCAGGTTCGAATCACGGCTCGGGTGCCTTTCTGTTTCGGAGTTTGCATGTTCTCCCCGTGTCCGTGTGGCTTTTCGCCGGCCACTCCGGTTTCCTCCCACCGTCCAAAAATATGCTGCAGAGGCTAATTGTCCTGCGGAATAAATTGCCTCCGGTGCCCTGTGATGGACTGGCGTCCTATCCTGGGTATAGCCCTGCCTTGAGCCCTGTGTCTGCCGGGATAGGCTCCGGCTCAGTGACCCTTATAGGATTAAGCGGTTTCTGACAATGGATGGATGGATAATGTGGGCTTTTGCAAGGCTAGGGCTGTAACACATGTGGATGTGCTCGTGAGTGTTAGGTCTTTGTTTTTATATTGTTTCCAAAGATTGTGCTGGAGTTGCCGAATGAACAGTTCCAAACGGAATTTCGTTCTCACAAATGTATTTTTGATAAGCGCATGTTGTTTACAATTAGCCTCATGAACAAAATGTGTTGTTTATATTTGGCTGCAGATGTTGATGTGTTGAATTACTAAGCAATCATAAACATCGGGATGTTGTACTAAAGGCCTTTTTTATTGTAATGCGGTCGAGATAATGCTCAGACCTCCCAGAAAAATTTGTCTGCAAGAGAAAACCGGCCCCATATGGTCATGTTATTTTCAGTAACATGCAATGCAAATACAATTCGCTTGGTCTTTTACAAGAAAACAAACAGCATGCAGAGTCCACCAATATTTGTTGATTTGCGCAAACTCAATAAAGTATATATATATTTTATAGAGACCAGCTCTGCAAGCGATTCGCTTCACAGGCCCATTTATGAATCCTGTCTACCCCAGTTCGCCCCAGTTCTGGTCAGGCCTGGTTGCGTTTAACAGCATCAACATATTACACGCAACCCGCAGTGGACTCTCCACTAGGACCGATTTCGTGACGAGAAGGGTCAACGTCCTGAGATGTAAAGTATACATTTTACCGGGGAGCGGACAAATGAGACCAGATTGACAAGTCTTAATGGCTCGTTGGGATAATAATAATAATAGCATTATAGAGCACCTTTCACCCGAGGGTCACAAAGATGCAAGTCAGATGTTCAAATCGTGCCACTCCGATGAAACATCTTCTCAAAATGTAGACTGATATGTCAGCGAGAATTGCACTGCGACGTGGGAGGCAAAATTTCGTGAAGGAGAAAGGAGGAACGCTCGACATGGATATCCCGAAATAGCAGCTCTTGAGAGCAGTTCTCATACGTCGAGTCGTGAAAACCTACACAAGGTTATTGATACGTGATCGACATAGAAATATGCTGCTCGTGTGTTTGTTATGGTATTCAGTGTGTGCTGTCAGCGTGATCAGTTACCCTGGGTGTCTTGTGCAGGGTGACCCAGGACCCAGGGGACCACGTGGAGTTCCTGGACCTGTTGGCATCACCGGGTTACCTGGGGCGAAGGTGCTTCACCCTATCCACACCAGCTTATACCGGCCTGAAATGCTTCACGCTCTGTGTTCACCGGCCGTTTAAAAACATTTTAAATAATAGTGGGGGAGCGTCAGTTCAGTGGTTAACATTGTGCTATGAACCCCGTGCTACTGATGCATTTTGCCTACACAGTAGAGCAAACAAGTGAATAATGATTTGCAGAACTTTGTAAATATACTGCCGAATGAAGGCCCTCTCACGCTGTGTCAGTCTCAGGCAGTGGTTCTTAACCTGGGATGCATGCGCCACATTGGGGTGCAAGATGCTGTTGCTGGGGGTGCGAGACATGCCATATTTTAGCATTTAATGTATTATACATGTATTGAATTTCATATGTATTTATTAATAAGGGGTGTGGGAACATATTTAAAGAATCAAATGGGTGCAGGCAGCAGTAAATGTTTAAAACCACTTGTGTCGGGGGTTGTTTGAGTGTACTTCAGAATATCGGTCATTATGACTGAGACATCATTCACTGCTGACTTTAGCCATTGTGGAGAATGATAGTCAGGTTGCTGGGTTCATATAATAATAATACAATTATATAACGCGCGCAAAGTTCATGCCTGCGCAGGAACGAGACACAAACTACTGAGGCGCGGAGCCGAGCTCATTGTAGAAAAGCCTGATGAAGTAGATGTTGTTTAAAGTAGTCGCTTGAAAGTAGTCGCTTGAATGCCGAAGTTGCAGTGGGAGGCTGCTCTAGGTTGTGGCTGCGGATACGGAGAAGCGAACATCTGGGTTTCTTGTTTCTGAGCGGAGAATACGTGAGCGTGTTGCGGTGAGTAGTGTAAGTAGGTTGGCCAGGTATTAGGGGTGTCCTGGTGAATGGCTTGATGGCAAAGTAGTGCGGTAACCACCTGCACCTAACCACTCCTTCCTGCGTACAACTTACACTGATCCATTATGTTCACAACACGCAGTTGGTGACCCACACTGCTCACAATTAAGAATTTTCACCAACTATCTTGTAGGGTTATTTGCTATTTGTTACGTATACCTGTTTGCGGTCAGGGGGAGCCAGGCTCGCCTGGGCGACTCGGCCTGCCGGGTTCTCCAGGACGATCCATCGTTGGTCCCAAGGTAAGGAGGTAACCTTTCCGCTTGGTCACTCAGTACCCGTCGTTTGAGATTAGCGTGCCGTCATTGCAACACTGGCCTGGTCATGTCATAAGTTGACTCGGGTTGTCATTGAAAAATATCTTCTTAGCTCAATGGGCCTTACCCAAAGTCAACTGACTCGGCCTAATATGATTACACAATGCAAGCCCTCTGCCACTGCAACACTCGCCAATATTTTCAGCACAATATATGTTGGTTTATAAAACAACTCTGTTTATTACTATTTACAGTATCTGTGACAATTTCAAACACATGCTCCTAACTCTGCTCGCCACATTCCACGTTGCTTTGTCTCGGCTGCATAACGAAATGCAAACCGAGGGTGAAACGTTCATCGCTGTGTGTCGTGGAGCTGCCCTGCGGATCTGTGCTCGTGTGAAAGTGTGTGCGGCTCTGTGGTGGCCACCCACCACATCGTGTGCCGTCTCGGCCCTCATAGGTGTTTGCTAACGGCACTTGACCCTACAGTCTGTCAAGGCTGTATGGGGGATCTTTGTGGCTCTGACATGTGCTCTTCACCCGCGCGATGAATGCAGGGTGAGCACGGCCCCCCTGGGCCTGCTGGCTTTGTCGGAGAACCTGGCATGGGTCTGCCCGGACCAAAGGTAACTTCGGCTTCAAACAACGTGCATTTTGTTCAATATTACATCACAAGGGTTTCAGTGATGTGTGAGGGTTTTTTTTTAGTTAAAAAAATATATTTTGTGATGTTAACCCGCTACTGTACTTTGCTTTATCTTCCTGTTTGCCAGGGCGACCGTGGCTTGCCAGGTGCCCCCGGTCCAGTCGGATCCAAAGGAGAAGGATACCCTGGGTCAGCGGTATGAATTCACGTAACATTCAATTCAATTCAACTTTATTTGTGATGCAGGCAGTAAGGCTAGGCCATTACAACACTTATTTTAGCCAATACCTATGACAGCAAAAATGATAATGCTTCTTCTTCTTTGCGATTCTTCGAAGCGCGATGGTTAAATTATAGTTTCCCATTTCTTTACACAGTTCTTAGCATTTTTATTGAACTCTGCAAGGTCTTTTGAGCTGCAGAGGTTGGGTAGTGGAGCGCAGACAAGGCAGATCATACTTGCAAGTAACTGTATCACGATATCAGCATAATGATCCTGAAGTTTAGATATGTTTATAATAAAGAATACTAATGTCATCCAACCATCCATTGGAAGAAGCCGCTTAATCCTGTACAGGGTCGCAGTGAGCCAGAGCCTATCCCAGCAGACACAGGGCGCAAGGCATGGCTTTACCCAGGATGGGACCCCAGTCCATCATGGGTCACCGGAGGCAATTTAGTCCGCAGGCAAATTAACCTATGCTAATGTGTTAAGTTTAAAGTTGCTGGTATCTGTTGGATACCAAGTTGATTGAAAATAATAACCAGGGATTTTACTGCCATTTAAAGAGAGGTGTTGATTGATTTGTCAGCCAACCAGCCTTCTTACATATTCTTGAAAATAACGTGTGGGCTGAAATAAGATATGTTTTCAGTGACAGTAGACATTATTGATGTTTTGTACTGATGTAGCTTTTCACAGCTCGAGGTATGAGAATTTCTCTTAATAGCTGCTCTTTCCAAAATGCTTGACATGACTATTGTTGTGTTTATCAACCTATTAATCAACAGTACAAATACATTAACACAGTGTTTCCATTGAGATATATTGCTCAACATAATCAATACCAAACCTATCAATGATAACGATTCAATAAAATAACTTGCGAAAGTAACTTGTGATTTGAGGTGCTTGATTTGAGATGATTTTCTTGTGTTGTAGGGTCAGCCGGGTTTGCCAGGGCCTCAGGGAGAGCTGGGAGCAGAAGGTGTGGGATTGCCCGGTCCCAAGGTATCAGATCTTCGACACACACTTAGTTATACCGGATACAATCAACCCATGAACAGCGATCAATCTCATCTCATCATCAGAAACCGCTTAATCCTATACAGGGTCGCAGTGATCCGGAGCCCATCCCGGAAGACACAGGGCGTAAGGCAGGGCTATACTCAGGATGGGCCAATTAACCTATGCAACAGAATATCTTTGGACTGTGGGAGGAAACCGGAGAACCCGGCAAAAACCCACGCGGACACGGGGAGAACATGCAAACGCCACACAGAAAGGCACCCGAGCTTCTTGCTGTGAGGCGGCAGCGCTACTCACCACGCCACCGTGCCGCCCTACAACGATTCATGAAGATAGATTTTGTAAGAGTACTTCACAGATGCAACAGCTCTTGCTAATTAAGTATTCGAATATTGACTTTACATTAATTTACATCACATGGCCTGCATATTTTCTACAGGCATGTGTGGTGCTGATAATGATGATGATCGTAAATGAGATGTTACATATTTGAAATGTAGCAATTACAAAACACCATTGGGATTTGGCAATGTGAATTGATGTTGCATTATCATCTTCGACTATAGCAATGGATTTCTATTCTCGCTTAAATTCTGTTACAGAGCTCTGAGCTTTGGACCGCCTGAATACAAAGCTGATGCTCTTCATTTGAGCCATTCTTCCTTGGAAAAACGTTAAATGTGTTAAATGTGGTGTTTGTAGGGTGACATTGGCTCCAGGGGATTGCCAGGCCCTCCAGGACTTACAGGTGAAGGACTTCCTGGGCCCAAGGTACTGTAATACAATTGTGCTTCTCAGTTGACAGTCGCTTCGAATGCTTGAATTTGAAGGCTGTTTTATTTAATAGGAAATGAATATATTCTGTTATACAAACTGTAAAACAGGATCTAAAATACATTCTGTACATATATTTGATGAGTTCACTGTCTCTAATGTTGACCCGTTAAAAATACAAAAAAGCAACTGATTTGTAATCTATGGAATGGAACAACAGTGCAAAACTAGGAAAGCATTGTCCAGGCATTGTGCATTTATGACCACTTAAATCCATTACCCCTTGCTGTTGACAGAGAGATTTATGCTCGAATGATGGTAGTTAAAAAACTGCTGTGTTCATCACATCATTAAAAGCCACACCAAATAATTTGTTCATGCACATTTTTGCAGTAATCTTTGGGTTTTCAAATAAAGTAAATTGTTAATATCATGAACTGGGTTATCATCCCTCAAATTCACTAAACCGCTTTCCAAGGTGAGCACCATCATACAAATTTACAACAATCTGAGCAAAAGCAGTGCTTTACATAAATTAAATTAAATGGATAGAGCTAGGAGGAAGGTGACTGGCAGTAAAAGGCTGCAAAACAGCATCTGTCAGAAGCAAAGCATTTTCGAATAAATTCACCACTTGTGAGAGCCTGACCAATAAAACATTTTAGTTGGGGTTAGGGGGTTAGTTTTCCAAATGACATTACCTACATATATTGCTTTGGTTTGATGAATATTTAAGTTGTCATATCATCTATGAAGGGAAAACCCGTGTGTATTGGGCTTAACCTCCAGAGCAGCAACTACAAATTTACTATTGCAAGTGACAACTTTCTTAGTCGTGACGATGGCTCTGCTGAAACAAAGGTGGGCACCTGTGTCTCATGTGGACAGGGCTCGATTGGACGTCAGGGGCCTCCTGGCCCACATGGGCCTCAAGGGGAGGGCATCCAGGGACCCAAGGTGATGAGACATTGGCCACTGCACCGGACACAACATCTCATTATGCACAAACTGATGTGTTGTTGTTGCCCGCTCATATGTCATCTACAGTGCATGTGTAACCACGTGAAATTCAAGCGCACTGCTGTGTTTCTAAGTAACGTGCAACTCTTTAAAAGTGTCGTCGCAGGATATTTACAATGTATTTAACTTGATACTCTCGTTATGTTTATTGTTTAAAATGCAGAGCGTGATTCTATGTACCGGAGACGCTTCTTAAAATTTTGTTGGGAAGAATCCTTATTTTCCTTCGGTCATTTCACTTCCAGTTGTTTGGTGGTGCGAGCAGTTATGTTTCTTCCACGCACAATCTCGTGTGTTGCCATTCCACTTGTGTTATATCACCTCTGACAACGGTTAACGGTTATCCACACACAATGTTATGCAAAGTAAAAATATTTGTTTATGGTTTATAGCCATGAGAAGCCTATGCATTCTTCTTCTTTGCGATTCTTCAAAGCGCGATGTTAAATTACAGTTTCCCATTTTCTTACACAGCCTATGCATAATACGGGGATACATGATTTTCTTTCTCGAAGGGAGAGCAAGGATTTCAAGGGATGGTGGGACCCAGAGGACCTGCAGGAGAAGGCCTTACAGGGCCCAAGGTTAGTGTGACATCGCCTAGCACTAGGCTTGCCACCTCAGAGGTACAGAAACCTGGGACACATGATGGGAAATCTCATCTGCAAATGATTGCCTTTGCCTGTATACGTATGGTATGAAATGTTCGTTTCTTTATTTATGCGCTTGTCTGAATGTGACAATTGACAAGCTTTTCAAGCAAATTTACAAACACGGACACCATGTGCTAAATGCATAACCAGTTTGTCAGTTTTGCTCAGTATAAATTAATGGTTCTCATAGCATCTTCGTGATTTTTTTAATGGGTTTTTTGTGTTGTCAAACTGAATACAGCACAGAATTACAAATTGGTCTTGCGTCTGTATGTTGTATTACGTGCTAGTAAAATGTGTGAGTTTAAATACGTGTACTTGTGAAAGAATATGACAATTAGTTTGACACAAAGAGCTCTGATTTGACCCATTGACCTAAATGTCTTGTGTCACGCATTGCTTGTGCTTGCAGGTTTTCATCTTCCGTTTCAATTACAATTCCCGTAACCTTTTTGTACCATTTTCTGTTTATAAAGTACTACGTTTAAATGTCAGGCCTGTAGCAAAAGCACTCCCTTGTGATTAATACCTCTTCCATGTACAGTATTGTTTTTATAACACCTTTCCTTTATAGGTTGTCAACTTTACAGTCGTTCAGCTATATAAGCGGGTTAAATAAAAATAATATACAGTGGCAATTGTTCGCAATTCATAACTACCGTCTTTAAGACTTCTCTACTCTCCTGTAATAAAATAAAGTGATGACAAGCCAGTGCTAGGCTTATATACAGATCGCTGAAACGGGGGCACTAAGCGACATGTATGGAAACCATAATCTGCTGTACGACATTAAGCAGAGGTAATGCAAGCATCCTGTCTGAGAAGACTGCTGTCTGCTTCGTTACACGTGCTTAGTGTTGCTGGTATTTAGATGAAAACAAGGCTATAGAACAGTATTCATTCTTTATATGCAGATTTCACTGAAAGCAGTGGAGTGGTGTCATAGTGCTTGCACACTGTGATTTGAACCGGTATCACCTGTATTAGGTTCCCGATTAGGGCTAATATCAGTGGTAAGTGATTTGTGAAATGCGCCTGCTCCCCCCCCTCTTCCCCAACCCATACTGACCAGCGTGGTGAAGTATGGTCAAATAACCCCCGTGACAAACACGTGAATTGCCAATGGGCTGAAAATTATTACTCTGTGAACTCAATTACACTCCTTTTAAATCTAATGTTGAGTGCGGAAAATTGTAGATGGTTTACAGGTCTGTAGCAAAGGCATAAAGAATGGTCTTGCCCGCGGCGGTTTGATTCCTACCTCAGGCACCTTTCTGTGTGGAGTTTGTGTGTTCTCTCCCTGTTCCACATTGGTTTCCTCCGGGTTCTCCGGTTTCCTCCCATTATTTAAAAAAAACACTCACTCATTAATTGGCCGATAACATCAAAATATATAGGACGCAGTGTCTGGCAGTATGTTGGTGCCGGCTAACCGCCTGGCTGCCTCCTCTGCCTCTCTGCGGTTTCCTTGGGCCATAAGTCGTTCTCTCTTTGATTGAATACCTTCCACATTGAATGAATATCTGCGCGTTATAATTTATAATTATTATTATTATTACATATGCTGAATGTAAATTTAGTACCTGTTAGTGCCTGTGGAAAATGCCACTGCTTTAGGGGGTCTGCACTAGGATACTTATAATGACTGTGTCCTTGCTGCTGTTAGGGTGACCGTGGGCTGCCAGGAGAGAGGGGCAGGAAGGGAGACAGAGGAGATCAGGGCGACACTGGGCCAAGCGGAGACTCGGTAGGTCACGGCAACTCTGTCTTCCCAGAAAAACGAACACTCATTGCTCCCGAACACAGATCAAATGTTCCTTGTACCTTTAAATTACGGCTTTTAAAAATAATTTAACAATTTGGAGTAATTGCTGCATAATCGCAAGAAAGGGCCATTGACAAGATTATCCAAAACGGCAAAATGTTTTCATTATGTCGCTGTGACGTAGCAGCGGCATGTGTGTTATTGTGTTATTGTGCAGGGGTGTCTGTCCCACTGCCAACTCGGAGAGCCTTGACTCGAGTGATTACATGTCACCAGCCAGGGCACTGCACTCCAATGTCAACAATGCATGTTCACTCATAACTAGTGCACACACCGACTAGAAAACACATATCCAGGTCAACCCTTTGCACTTATGTCAACCGTACATTTTAATTGTTCATATTTCCACGTTTGAGGCTCTGCCTATTTCGTACTCAAGTCCCTTCATTAAAAAAAATATACATTAACATTACGGTTGTAAACACTGTCGTGTACTTGATTGCAATTTTTTGCAAGCAAAAATGAGTACCTGGTGAAAGCTTGTTTCCGGTCAATCGATTTGACACGTGTGCCACCTGGAACTGTCGCCGAGGTCAAATTAACCAAACGCGAGTGTGTCACCGAGCGCGAGTATGCAGCCAAGGCTGCGCAGACAGAGCTGCCGAGCTTATGATGTAAATGCTGCCAGATGCGGCATCAATGACCACCCATCATCACTTTGAACACTGGCCCAGCATAATCAAACGCATATCCGCAATGCATGCTTCCATCGGGGATTAGAATAGCTTGTATTTCACATGCCATCGCATGCTGTGACCGAGACAACACCGATAAGAATAGGTTGCATCTGTTCTTCATGCTACAATGAAGATAGAGTGGCGAAAGCAGTCTTTACGGTCTCTGTCTTGTCGATATCGTCGTAGGGTCGAGCGGGATTAAAGGGCGAGGCAGGACTAACGGTGAGTGGATGCCTCCCCATACTCTCACGCACGTCATCCGCGGATGTGTTTTGATTTCAGGAGTTTTCATCACCCTCTTCTTCTTTGCGATTCTTCGAAGCGCGATGGTTAGCTTCTGGACATCGTTGTCTTTCACCCTGTATTAATAGTGTTGCTTTTTTCCATATATAGAGAGAAGACGTCATTAAACTGATCAAGGAAGTCTGTGGTATGTAAAAACACCCATAATCACTTGGTTTTGATGCTACATAAAAGAAAAATGCTGTATTATTGCATTTGTCATTGCCATCTGTGATCTAGCCACTGCTGGATGAAGGCCTCCCTATGCTAACGGCATCCCTCAAGGTCCTGTGATGCCACAATCCATCTCGCTGCTGCACATGAGCTGATCTCATCAATCCATGTCTGCGTTGGGAGTGCTCTTGGGCATGTTCCACCATTTAGCTGCCATGCTGTCTTCATCCCATGCATTAGCCATCATCCCTTCTAGCGCCGGGGCGGCACGGTGGCGTAGTGGGTAGCGCTTCCGCCTCACAGCAAGA
>JAZEWU010000001.1:4097258-4121787 GCA_036362915.1 Geotria australis
TCCCTTATTTGGAGTTGTTCTCGCATCCAAGTGTTTCTCTTTTTGTCGCTTAGTGTACTTTCGAACGTGCATCTCTCCACGCGTCTTTGCTTTTCACCTATATTTCAACTTCCTTTGCTAGTGTGCATGTTTGTCATTCAAATATCATCGCAGATGAAATGCATCAATTGAAAAGTTCGTCTGTAAGCACATTGGCATGTTGCCTTTCAGGATCAAATCACGTTTTTCAAAGTGCTTTAACCTGCTTTAGATCACCACTACGTAACCACTTTGATCCCAATCATCATCATTCAACGGTTGCCCTAGGTATATGTTTTGTCGTTTAGTCCAAAAAATACAATTGTCTATTGCATGAACCTGTTGTTTTCCACGCATGGATATTGTCCTGAGCGCTTGCCCTGGGCATACGCAACCCTGATCATCCTCTTCCACCGTGTGCCAGGGTGCGGCAGGAAGTGCAAGGAGAGGCCCATGGAGCTGGTGTTTGTGATTGACAGCTCCGAGAGCGTGGGTCCCGACAACTTCGAGATCATCAAGGAGTTCGTGAACGCGCTCGTGGACAAACTCACGGTCGGCCGCAACGCCACGCGCGTGGGCATGGTGCTCTACAGCCTGGAGGTGCGGCTGGAGTTCAGCCTCACCCGCCACGTCACCCACCACGACCTGCGGCAGGCCGTCCACCGCATGCCGTACCTGGGCGAGGGCACCAACACGGGCACCGCCATCCGCAAGGCTGTGCAGGAGGGCTTCCAGGGCTCGCGGCCCGGCGTGCAGAAGTTCGCCATCGTCATCACGGACGGGCAGACGGACAAGCGCGAGGCCGTGAAGCTGGACATGGCCGTGCGGGAGGCCCACGCCGCCAACATCGAGATGTTTGCCATCGGCATCGTCAACATAACGGACCACACGCAGAAGGACTTCATCAGCGAGCTCAACCTCATCGCTACTGACCCTGACGACGAGCACGTCTACCTCATCGATGACTTTAACACGTTGTCCGGTGAGTGTCTGATCCCGTGGTGGGCCCCTCGACGCTTCTGGCTCGTCTGTGGAACGCGGGAGTCGCATCTTGCTGTGTTGGGTCCAGCTAGCCGAATTGTAGTTCTATATGCAGTGTGGTAATCCGACCAGGCGGTGCTGTGGTTTGAGCAATTGATTCAGGATCAGAAGGTTGCAAGTTCATATCGCAATGGTCAGGTCAACACATTATCCCTCTAGGGGTGATATAATCCCTCCAGGGCACGCTGGGGGGATTATATCCTTCGGCTGGCCTGGGAACGCCTGAGAATTCCCCAGGAAGAGCTGGAATCTGTTGCTGAAGAAAGGGATGTCTGGTCCACTCTCCTTGGACTGCTGCCACCGCGACCCCCACCAGCGGTTTAGAAAATGGATGGATGGGTGATATAATGTGAAATATCTACTGCTGGCTTGATCACCAGTGTTGAGGAGCACCACTCCAAGCACCTTCAAGCATGATGGCAGTGACTTTGGACTTTGATATTTACATAAAAAGTACGGTAAACAGATTAATATTTTCCGCGAGGAAAGAATAAGCAACTTTAGAGTTCGCAGCACTTGCAAGTCGATATTTTCCATTAGCAAGTGTGCGACACAGCGGTGCGATCAGTTCAGCGTGCGTTTACCAAAGAGCAACAAACTAGTCTGGATTTTATGTTAATGACACAAAATGAGTCCAGGTCTGTTTTGTTGCACACTTGCCAATGAAATATATTGACCTTGAGGAACTGTCAGAAAAAAGCTCTTGCACTCTTCCTTGCAGTGAATACTTTTCCCTTTAATTATGACTTAGAATTTCTCTAAATTTATACAACTCTCCGTGGCATTCATCTTTTTATTTAACGTTTATCCATGTATCTGCCTGCTCCTTGCCTCGTCCTCATTATAAACTGCCGTGATACATTTGCATTTACAATTTTTTTTGCATGTGCACTACTGGGTGCCTTCGCGTATCTTGATGTCAGTAAATATACAGCATTGTACCTATTACCTAACTGGCAATACCCGTGTCCCGTGTACGATTGTGTAATTGGCAGTTTGGTATGGTGTGGAGGATGTGAAGGATGTGTGTGCTGTGAGGTACCTTGGAGTGTCTTTTATAGCGTTTCAATGCAAGCGCATAACATCATTAGAAAAGAGAAGGTATCTATGGGACACATATATACCCCATACCAGGGATTCTCAACCCTTTGCTCCTCAAGTCCCACTTGGGTCTGGTCTCCACCGACCAGTAGGTGGCGCTTGCGGCCCACTGATGGGTCGCGACCCACCGGTTGAAAATGGCAGACCTACACTGACTAAATGCAAGGCATAAAGGTGATTACTATACAGTTGTGTGTTTACAACAATGACAGTTGTGTGTGCAGAACTGTCATTTATCAATCTGTTACTTAAAAAACATTTACATTTTAGTTCTGTTGTTGAATCCTAGTTGTTTAGTCAGTGCCACAAAGTGTAAACAAAGCCTTTTCCAAAAATCGTTGGAATGTGGCGTGAGCAGTGAATGTGTGTTGGTTCTTGGCAGTGCTGGAGTCCAAGTTGGTGAGCCAGTTCTGCGAGGATGAGGGATTGGTTTTCGCCAGCACGGCCCTCAACACCATCATCAACGGTGGCGTTCCAGCCATCACGCCGGTATGGGGACAGGAATAAGTAATAAACTACCCCAATATATTACATGTCATCATTGTTACCGGGCAGCACTGTGGCGCAGTGAGTAGTGCTGCCACCTCACAGCAAGAAGCTCCTCAGTTCTATTCCTGGCTCGAGGGCCTTTCTGTATGGAGTTTGCATATTATTCCTGTGTCCAAGTAGGTTTTTGCTGGGTACTCCGGTTTACTCCCACTGTCCAAAGACACGCTGCCTAGGTTAATTGGCCTGACTCAATTGCTGCCAGTCCCTTGTGATGGACTGGTGTCCCATCCTGTATATATCCCTGCCTTGTGTCTTGTGTATGCTGGGATAGGCTTCAAGCTCACTGCTACACTCTATAGGATTGAGGGGCTACTGATATTGAATGAATTATATAAAATATAATAATCAAAAACTAGTACTAGAACTCTACAATGGTAAAAAAGCCTTATTTGCTGTTCAGGGGATAACGTTAAACACATTTACTGCCATAACCATTCAATATGAACGATCTTATACTATAAAGTCGTGTTGCTATTGGTGACCCGACCCCTCTTAAAACCGGGCCATTCGTTAAAAGCCACAACCAAATTTGGAGAACAAAACAACAGCACGAAAAATACTAGTTGTAAAAAATTCAAATTCTCTTTTCTCGGTCAACTATCCATGAGCTTCCACAGACCTATCGGTCACGAAATACGTCTGAACTCAAACGTCCGTTGAAAAGCATTACATAATCGATGCCCGCCATAACGTTTATGTTTCCCCGCCCCCCCCGACGCCCGTCGTGCCGCCTCGTCTCTCCGAAGCAGCCGCCGCATCGTGGGCATCCGGCTGTCCACGTCCGGCCGCCGCAGCCGGAGGACGTGGAGGAGAAGGTGCGGGAGAAGGACGACGGTGACTACGACTACGGGGAAGAAGATGACGACAAGGAGAGCTCGCCGAACGGGCGCCCGGGCGGCCGCCAGCCCGTGCCGGCCCCTCGCGTCCCCGGGGGTGCCGGAGCACCCTCGCGCGAGAGCAACATCATCGTGCCGGGGCCATCCTCTTCATCCTCGTCGTCGTCCTCCTCCTCGACCGTCTTGTCGAGCAGGGAGAACGAGCTCCTGCTGGGTCAGTAGCTCCGTCGCCTCCTGGAACGCGTGCCGCCTCTCCCGTTGCGGCTTGCGTCGACAGCCGGGCATGCGTAGGCTGAGAGACGACGATGCCATTCGGAGGAGGAGAAGGCGGTGGCAGGGGAGTGTGTGTGACGCGTCGATTTTGTGAATTGTAATGAATGCTGACGTCTCGCGATACACGTGTTGAAAATTGCCCGCGCGAGGATTTCTACCACTTGATCGCTCAGGGCCATCAGCCGATATGAGCACCACCTCGCACTCAATAGGTAATCTTAGAGACGTGAACATCAAAATACTCTTAATTATAACAGTTTATTTCGTAAATTTGCCAATATGTAACTGGATTAAGACATCCACACACCGTGTAGGGTCATGCAGGTTATTCGACTATGCTTCACCATGCTGATCAGTGCAGGTTGATAGTGACAAGGACAGAACAACAGTGGATTGTTCTGCGTTGCCCTCAGCTATCTCCAACGCCTGTTTAGTGTACGGTGGTCACTCACCCAAGCACTACCAGGGAGCACGGTGACGCGGTGAGTAGTGAGTAGGGCTACCGCCTTACAGCAAAAAGAGCACCTGGGTTCGATCCCTGGCTCGGGTACCTTTGTTTGTGAAGTTTGCATGTTCTCCCCATGTCAGCATGGATTTTTGCCAGGTACTCCGGTTTCCTCCCACAGTCCAAAGACATGATGCCTATGTTAATTTGTCCTGAGATGTTGTAATTTGTTTACTCCTCCCCGCTGTTAAAAAAGCTAGATAGCTCAACGGTTCCTTCCAGATTAAATAAAAACTGACGGATTGACTGCTTAGCTTGTGTGGTATGACACAATTAGGTACATTTCAGGTGATTTGGTAATAGTCACTGAATAAATATACCGTATATATAAAAATATTAAACTCACATACACGATGAGTAATAATAATACATATAATTTATAACGCACACATATTCATTCAATTTCGAAGGTATTCATTTGAAGAGAGAATGAGTCGGGGTGGGGGGGGGTGGCAGCCACGCCGTGACCCTGCACCAACATTTGCCAGACACTGCATAGCATATTTGTGATGTTATCGGCCAACTAACTAAAGGGTGTTTTTATTTATTTTTGGGAGGAAACCCACACATAACAGAGGGAGAACACACAAACACAGAAAGGCGCTCGAGAAGAGCATCGAACCGCCTCGGGCAGGACTTTCTTTCTGCCGCACGAACATATATCCCTCACATAATGGAGCTGTAACGTGCCTGACGTATTTGCGATGCGTACACGGCGGTCTCGTTGACAGACGGCCGCTGCGGAGAGCCTCTGGACCAAGGCTCATGCCGCAACTACATCATCAAGTGGTACTACGACCGGCAGGCCAATGCCTGCGCGCAGTTCTGGTACGGAGGGTGCGACGGGAACAGGAACCGCTTCGACTCGGAGAGCCTCTGCAAAAAGACCTGTGTCTTCCTGAAAACAGGTGAGAAAGTGGGGCCATATAGAATCATCGTCGTCGGCACGATCGTTTCCGTGCAGTCTCCACCACGGACGTGAGCACTGCTGGGGTGAGCAACGGCTTGTCGCCCGTTTGAGCGTGGATGCAGTTTGTCTGGACTAAATTTAAATGAGAACAGGTTTGTTCTCAAGGCTAAACTTTGTAGGCATTGACTTTTGCTAGAGTTACCGCGGCGATGATTGTAAAGAATGATCATGGCCAAAAGTGTTAGGTTAATTTAAAATAAACACGTAGATTTATATATTTATCTTTAGCCAAGAAGAATGCACGATGCATAGGCCAGATTCATTGAATAGCTAACCCATCGATTATTTAACAAATGTAGGCAATTCTTACTCCAGCTTAAAATGCGTACAGCATCTGAGCCTGTAACATTCTTAAGATTCTCAATATTTAATGAAAGTGCCCAAGGCACAGCGAAGAATCAATATGAAAAGGACAGAAGCCCGTAAAATAAATCTCAATAGCAGAATACAGAAAACCAAACCTGCATACGTATTTTGTTCTCTCCAGACACAGCAACCACTTCTCATATGCAGAAATCAGGAGGCAATTTGGGCAAACTTTTTGAAAAGTCTAATAAAGATTCTACACCACATTACTCTGCAGCTTCCTAATGGACAAAACCTCTCGTCTCTCGCAGTAATAACGTCTCTTCTTCCATGCTAGCAATAGACAGTTTACTCTTACGATTATGGAGTTGCTAATTCTGCTCTCTCCACGCCCTGCCCTGACTTACAGAGGCCATCGAAGGCTGAAGCAACTTTCTGAAGAGCAAGGCTGGAGCTGAAGCTGTTTCAACTTGGTCGAGAGGAATGCTGCTGTGAGATGACATTTCGGCCACTGTAACATACCTTGTTAATGGTGCTAAAGGTTATTTAAAAGATGATGCTCTGCACAGGCAATTAGATATCCAGCTGTACTAAAGAGAGATCACATTGCCAGTTGTACATCTCCAGCTGTCATTCGTTTGGCTGGTCATTAACACTGGAGGCTTTAGGATTGTACTCAGGGGTGTTCTATTATTGAAATGGGTTCTCATGTATAATCAGGATATATTTCTTGCGTGGTTTGTATCGTTGCCTAATTCTACATGGGCAGGTCAACAGCAATGGCTCGTTCTAAGATAATGTTGCATGGCATCTGACTGCTATTGACACAAACTTGCCACTCTTTACAACACATTGCCTTTATTGGTGATGTTGCCTTTATTTAAATAACGTGTCATGTATCGATTGTTGGAACCGTTACATTGCTTTTTGTTTAAAATATGATATGCCATACACAGTTCATTCTAATCTATACGGAGACTACAGATACACCAGACTTGTTATGGCCTCACAGGTGTGGGTTATGAGTTGGTGTATTGTAGATAATCAAGTACTTGAGAACACTTTTCTCAAGAAATGCTATGGATAAATAGCTTGTTGCTGTGTTGCTTTTCATCTTTAATCTTGGCAGGTAATCGCAGTATTGTACATTACTTTCAGACGTACTTAAATCCTGGCAGAGCAATATGTTTACTCTGTGATTACACATACCAGAATGCTGCATGCCACTGTTATAATAAAATGTGGTTTTGGTATTATATACATTAGTATTACAACTTTCTAAGATTGAGAAATGAGTCTCTTGCTACTGCGAGGTTCTCGGAAGGGTGAGGTGGTTGAATTGCTTCTCTCCCACACATTTGGCTGCTTTGAGAGCAAGCAGTATTTCAGCATCGGTGGCTGCCTGTGATCAGTCACGTGTAACAGTTGTTGGCCTCATGCCTTGCTGTAAATGAACCAATGATAATGCAAAACTGATGTTCGAATTACTTTGGTTTTATTACAGCATCATAATGTGTAAAAAAAAGTCTAATTGTTAATAATTGCAAATCTTGAATATGCTTCTAAGACTATATTTTTGTTTTATTTTCTAATGATCACTCTTTGGCATGCATTCCCTGCAATAGACCACACTATTATAGCATCAAAGGATGCACTTTATGAAAATAATCAATAAAGGTGAGTCGTACTCAAATGTGAATGTGCTAGTTGACCTTACCCCAGATTTCCTGTCTCGTATGAGCCGTACTGTCTGCTGATGTATGTCCAACAAGGACGGTTTTTGTTCAACTGACAAAAATATCTCACAAAGCTGGTAGAGGGAAGAACGTCATGTAAATGCATTGTCTTGAGTCATAGATATATATGTTTATGCAACTGACTTTTGATGTGCCAGGGAAGACCAACAGATTTCCCAAGACATCTATCTCAACACGAGGATATCCTGGCAAAACCAAGACAGGTGGCAGAGCTATTCATCATCCAGTACTGCTGACACCCTTGGTTACATTTTGCACACAGCTGCACTTCATCCAATTCTGAAGTTTTTTGAGTTGATGTCACCAATGTCTGTATCTTTGAGATCTAACGTGTATGCAGTACTGTACATCGGATGATTGACATGTGATGAACCCCTCTGCACAGAGCACCAGAGAGCTCTATATAGTGTCAGCACGAGGTGCCTGTTCAAGGAGCTCTCGAAGTAGTTTGAGGTGTCACATTTCAAGGTCATTTTCCGGTTCAGAGTTCCAGAAATTCTGATAAATTCAGTTCTATGATTGGAATATAACTGCGATTCAATCCAAATATGTATTAGTCCTTGGTCAGGATTCAGAGGGCCCAAGCTGTGAGTTTAAACCTATCTGAAAACATATTTGGCCATATTTTACATATCAGGCAGTGGCATCAAAAACTAAGTTACAGTTATTGGCAGGTAATCCTTACTTGCTTATAAAAAATGGGCACTATCATTTTCAAATATTATTATTTTTTTTACTATGAATACAGCTTACAGATGATTTAAATGAATATGCGAAGTGTTGCAGTGCAATCCTATGACACTGGATGTATTTGTATTCGGTGCTTTTTATATGCAGGTGCACTACTATAGGCAGCATCATTTTCCCTAACATAACAAAATAAAATGTTCTTAAGTGATGTCAACCACGACGTAGTAATTCTTGAGACCAAAAATTCTTTAACATTACATGGAATATATTCCTGTAAGAAATGTGTGACACTATTCGGAATCAACACTACACACAAACACACAGAGAGCACCTATTACGGTCACCACTATATATACTCGTGTGTGGTGTGGCTAGCAACCGAGCCCAGCTGCTTTTGTCTCCCCAGGGCTGATTTTGACACCCGTGGCAAGGTATACATTTTTTATTGAGTCCACCATAGCCGATACCCAAGCCAGCTTCAGGTACCACTTGCCAGCGTCATTGCTCAATTTCATTAATGAAACTCTGTTTGTTGGAAATATAATGTGGCTCACTAGCTGTGACGCCAACGCTCCCCACGCATGCAAGCAGGTAGACACATACAGTAAAGCCTTGATTTAAAGGACTAATAGGGGGGAAACGGACTAAGTCCGTTGAATACATACGTTTATATGACGATCGTATATATATATTTAGAGTAATGGCCATATCTTATAACAACCTAAATATTATGACCACCATTACACAGAGGAATACATGTGTCTAATAGCAGCAATAAAAACATTAGAATATAAAATATGATTCAGAATTGCTCTCCATAGCTTTTCTTTCAGGATAGCCGTGTCAAGTGTTCCTTCTCGCTCCTTTGTGGCTATCCCGAGAGAACACCTCTGGAGAGCAATTCTGATACATCGAGTCGTGAAAACCTACGTCAGTACAAAACATAATTTCCATTATTTCCCAAGCAGACTAATGTCTTGGAAGTAGCAGACAGTGTCAATTGCTTCCAAAGTCCATTGAATAGAGGTCCGGTAAATCGAAGTTTGACTGTACATTATAAATAGTGTTGTAAGACTCAATTCTTGTTTAATCACGTCGGAACTTCCATTCCTCTCCACTTGTACATCCACTTAGCACTGAATGTGCTGCAGGTTGATGTGAATCACACGTACCATGTGTCTTGACTAGTCAGTATTTTTTTCACTAACATTTTTAGCGCCAACGCGTTGTGCCACGGATTATCGGAGGAATAAGCCACACGATTCTGTTAATCCGCGTAAAACTTGCAGATTACAAGGAGAGTGCGGCATGGGATTAGTACCTATATTAATCGGTGATAAATTTGCAGATTATAAGGTCAAAATGTGTTTAAGACCCAGCTGGTGCAAATCTGCCATATGGATTCATATTAAAGTGCTTCTTGTGTGAAACAAAGCACATGAGTGACCTATTTAAAAAAATATATCTTACCGCCTGGCTTTCCCTGCAGCTTACCGTTATCCGGCCCACTTTAACAAACCCCAGTTTGCGGTCCACAAAGCATATTCAGCATGCCACGGTGTCCTGTGAATTTTGGGAGCAGTCTCAGAACCACCAATGATCCATAAAATACAGGGAATCGTAGATTATTGGAGCACGGATTTGCGTATTTCTGATGTAATTGCCAAGATTAAAAAACACTGCAGCACCCAACAGTACCACACACCGCTGTCTTCTTGCACAATGTTTGTTGAGGTATCCATTCAGCTGGTTTACATTTCATAAAAAAATATATTGGGCCCAAAATGTTTTAATATCCATGTTGCACATCTATATGCCCAAATGTGTATGTAATCACTTGTAGATCAAGCCCTCTTCAATACTGGCCTCAGCCCAATACGTTTAGAGCTGCATTTGTCTTCATTATACCACTTCCCAATGTTGCAAATTTGCCCAAGGTCTTTCCTTGCTGGTCTCTATGAGTTCGTAAAGAAAACTGAAAAAAAGACTCCTCCACATACGTGTAATAATGACACGAGGTATTGTAATGACAACGTATATATTGGAGTTACCTTCTAAGCATTGAGACGTGTTACTTTATATGAACGGTACTATGGATATGGTTTGTGCATGCAATGTATTTCTCTAAATGAGGAGTGCAGACAAGCAGAGCATATCACAAGGACTGAACAAGTTCACTGATGCAGCAACTTGATAACTATTGTAGTACAGCACTGCATTTATTGCGTTGTATTTTTGATGCCGAATGCACATAGGTCACAGAGTAGAGACATGTTTACATGAATTGCATTGTGGAACGTATCGTGAATACCTTTAAGCTTCGTTGTCTTTCAGCTCGGCCTCGAAGTGTTTGGTAGGATTCGCAGGCAATACCAAACATCAAAACAAGTCTAAGTCAGCTGCAATGAAAGCAGTTTTCCCCACCTGAGGTTGTTATGCAGTCCAGTAATTATAATTGCAGCCACTCATTGTCAAAGAAATCACGGTTTCTGATTGACCTTCAATTGAGTCTATTTCTGTGTTATCCCAGAGCTGATTTGGAGTTTTATCAAAAGCAAGGAACAGGTTGTACTGGCTATAAGCAGCCGTGGTCCGTTTACTTTGTGAAGTCGCACATTCAAAGTACATTTTCACAAGAATAATTTAAGTCTCATGTTTTAGTATTTGAGAATCGTCCTTGACGAATGTGGGCACTGCACTGGGTTCTGTGCATTGAATAAAACTCAGCAATTGCAGAAATGTTAGTCTATTTATATCACTGTAATAAAACAATGGTTTATACTGTATTTACAAATTATAAATGTGACCAACAAAGAGCTCAAAATACTGATGAGGATACAATGGAATGCACAGATGGGTGTTTTTTTTTAAGCAAATGCGCACCCAAGGTTATGCTGCTTTTCAATGTTGAATTGTTCGGTTTTACGCAGCTTATTTGTACCTGCATTACATTAATATCAGGGAATTAAATTAGTTTAAGTATTAAAGAGCTGCCAATTTTGTAACTAGCATGTATACTTTTGACTAACGTTTAATGACAGGTGTTGATATGTTTCCATTGTATCATCTCAGTGGGCAGGAGAAAATATTTGTCAGGTTAGAATCCTCATGTTTTCCTTCAGAATGTTTTAAACATATTTACAAATATCCATGTCGAAAGTACTGACTTACTGAAATATATTATAATAATGGTAAACCAATTAAACAGTTAAATCATTCTGTTATGTAATTGCTCGCATATTTAATCAGCTTTATGGGCACTATGAGCTCCACCTTTGCTCTGTGTGGTATTTATTGCTAATAACAGTCAGCATTACAGTATAGTTCTGCTCAAGCCTCGGGCTTGCCAATATCTCTGTGTGAGCAGGCATCAGATTTCAGCATTTAAATAGCTGCCCAGTTGATGTATGTAGGCCCTCTTGTCTCACGGTTGATAAAGGTCATGTTGTTTCCCCAGAATTGCTTTGTGCTGCGTTCTTATAGCGTGGCTTCTGCTGTTGTGCTCTCCCGCACAATTTGTCAAGTGGGCATATTGGGTTTTTTTTAATTGCTGCCGCCTGCTTGTGAAACATATTTTCCACATCGTGTAACGGCAAACGTAGCACTCCCCTTGATAAATACCAGTTAGTACCATAATTTCTTGAACCTTTTGCTAGCAATTAATGCAACTATGTAATTAAAGGTTAGGCATATTAGTGCTAAATTTCTACCAGCTGCACACATGGAGGTGGCTGGGGCGGTGTGAGGGAACAGTCGGGAAAGTAAAGGCTGCGGCTTGGAGTTGTGGAAGGGTGGCAGGCACTCGTGCAGAATCGTATGCTTGCTTGAAAGTGAACCCCACAGCACACGTTACTGAACTAAAAATGATTGGTTGTGGAGAGTATAACAACATATACATATATGCTGACAACACAAGTTAACGTGAAATATGTTGAAGATGATATGTTGTTTACTTCGTATATATATATCTGCCTCTCCACATACAAAAATTCAAGTATTTTTTTCAGCAACCCATCAGGCGGGTCCATGGCCTACTGGGAATGTATCATTTCAGCAGTATTGATTCAGGACGAGCAAAGTGAGCAGGTTTTGACATACGGTGTCTCATCCGGCAGGGTTGTTGCTATGGTCGGAAGCGGACGACTCGCGTAGTACTGGAGATATTGTGAGTTGTAACGCGAAGGCTTCTATGTTATGATCTGTTGTGTGGTTGTGTGCCTGTACCTGACCTGAAATACAATCTAACCCCATCGCTCTTCCACTCTAAATGGCAGCCAAGAAGAGGCACTGGGCCAAAATCCAGCATGTCGTTACTTTTGCAATGACATTAAAAGTGGAAACGGTAAGAGACTTTGTTTACCAAGACTGCCGTGACCACTTGCAATTTGTATTGCTTTGAATAAACGGGAAGTTTCTTTAGACACTTGTTTAACTACAGAATACTTAAGTACCGTATCACTAGTTCTGTGAACCGCAAGGAACTGAAAACAATTGCAAACGTTGAGTCGTGAAATTAACATTGACTGTTAACCTTGGCAAACCGCAATGTGGCCATAATCTAATCATTATTCAGTTTGATTAGAACGACAACGTTAATCTAATCGGTTTAAAGCAACACACCTGAAGTTCATATTGAATCAGAGTGGTAAGTGGTGGTCCATTCCACAGTCCTATGTGCATCATTATTTATTTACGCCTCAGTCTTATTGTTTGACTCTCACCTTACAGCCACGATTCTCATCAGTAGGTGTCTCTATCGAGTTACTCCTGGGAATGTGGGCCAAGCCTCCAAAGTTTCCATTTCCTACTGAAGAACGAACACACGTAGATGTAAAACCATACACGCACAGATGCACGACAGGCATTCAAAACATAGTGTGGGCAAAACACAGACAGGAAATACACTCTTCACATGAGCAAGTAAAAGTGCATTGCTGTAGGACATTCAAAACTTTGTGCAAATTATATAGTGCTGCAATAGAGTAAGAGTGTTAATCGTGGATTACGAATGGGAATTAAACATTACAATTAGTGCAAGTGTGTGCATAACTTTATTTTTCTAACATCTTTCCAACTGCCTCGCAGGAAGATGCCTCTGTCAGAGCTTTAGGAAAATATTCGAGAACAATGAGATGTGTCGAAACATTCTCCTTCCAAACCATTGTTTTTTTTCACTCTTGCCAGTGAAACGTTTTAATTTTCCATAGTTATTCCCAAATTGACAAAGCTTCGACACGCACTGAAATTGAGCATTGTTTTTCTAAAACGCCACCCTATACGTTGTTGACAATTTAAAGAACAAAGCAGCACTCTTTTGCATGTTTTTACTCAAAATCCGTTTCCTTTGCAACGGATTTTGTTCTAACGTGGCCATAGCTTATTTTTTTACACGTATAAATACACTGTGTGTGTACATTCATGCGTATCTTTCCACCCATCTGTTATGTTTATACTACAAGAATCACTTTCACATTGTGGCTGTGTGGGGGAGAGACTGTGGGGGATGGAGACGAGAGAGGGGGGCATGAGAGAGGTGAGAGGGAGAGGGTTTGTGTTGGTTTTTGAGAGTATGGAGAGAGGGCATTATAGCGAGCTGCTGTTGGAAGTTTGGGGGTGGGGGGTGATGGGTGGGCAGAGTGAAAATGTCACGTTAAAAATTCTGCCAGCTAAGTTGAAACTCGTATTGCTAATATTAAGAGAGAGTGAGGAACTGCAAGTTAAAGAGAGGGAGACAGCAAGACATGGGAGGGGTGATGGCTGGGAAATTGCCAGTAGATATTTTAGCTGGAAACCACAAAAGGGTTTGACACAAAGTGATGTTGTGAATGAGCTGCCCCATGGGAGGCTCAGGCCCAGCAATCTGATCTCCAGGCAGCAGCGCTGGCCCTGAATTCAAATGAACAGGTGCACCCAGAGGCTCCGGCAAAGGGAGGGGATGATGGGATTTACATGTTATGCCAACAGCAAGAGCCAGGAGAAGGCATGTATAATTCACATTTTGCACATAGTCATCTCTTCACGACACTCTGTGCCCACTGCATTGTGTTCGTCCTTGGGATGCGAGCGAGCGTCGATCAGCGGGCGGTCCTGTTTCGTCCGCGGGATGTTATAGTTCCCGAGAGCACAACACTTGGAAGGTATCCCATTTACTGTACATCCCAGCGTGGCTGTGACCCTGTTCCATACAGCTTTGTTCCACAGGGGAGCAGGGAGCTCTGCCCTACCCCTAATAGGGGTAAGATAACCACTGCAGATAACAAAGCCTTCCCCTTGAGAAGACACTCAAACAGATAAGCCACGTTACAAAAAAAGTGCATTCATACCCATGCATATATATCTGCTGCAGAGAACACAACAATCGTTTAGTTTTAGTTGTGATTATCACACATGTTCTATCTGCTGCTGGATCACGAAGGCCTGAAATTTATGCTACTGGCGTTGTCAAATAAATCATTTTAGATACCTAGTACTCGATTCTGAACTTATGTTTTGTAATGTGGTGTTTAATTATAAGAGATATCTAAACAGTTTTGAGAACTCGATAAGCTGTGGATTTAAAGCCATATCTTTAGTTGATTATCATAGAACACAGCTATGTTAGTGAAATACCATAGGTGGTGAATTCATTGAAATTGAAATAAATATACTGTTTGGGAATCGGCACATTCTATCATAGACATTGACATATTTGATCATACACAAACCATCCAGTGTCCTTTTTAACCATATTTGAGTCTATAGTCTAAACATTGTTTTCTGTTTTGTTTTTTAATTATTCTACTTATTACTGCCAGTTACAATAGCGTATAATGCTTACCATGGAAAGTGTATCGTCTATATTTCACGTGGATTGTAATGTAATTTTATCTCTAACCCACCTTGTGTTTTTCATTCCAAGAGCACAGCATCATGCTTGTGGTTCGCAGTCAACAGGTTTTACCACATTTTGGCATCACTTCTTAAGCAGAATCCTGCTGTGTTTTCATGTTCGGAGTTTAGACAATGACTGTAGTGTCCACAAAAAATCCTGTGCTGAAAACTCCATGTGTAGGCTCCAAGAATACAGAGCTCACATCACAAACTTTAATTGCAGTACATAACAACAGCAACGTAATGTGCTTGTGTGGTGCAATTTTGATGTGTTTTTTCCTTAATGTTGTGTTTTAGACAAAGTTTACTTCCATAGCTGTGCTGTGTCGGCTGTGTGGTCAGCCAGGTTACTTTAAAGAATTAAGATCGCGCTTGAAACGAGAGTGTATGATGTTGCTGTTTCCGCTTTGTTTAAAGGGCGGTTGTTTGCGCTGAGAGGTCTAGCAAAGGTTAGTGTGATTACCTCTAAGTTTTAGGTTTCACTGGCCTGAGAGCAAAATCATCTCCTGATCATGATCAAATCTACCAAGAACAGCGTCCGATCATTCTCCCGGAAGCAGCATGTCTCCTGACATTGTTCACAAGGGTAGGCCATTACATCCTGTTATTAGAGTGAAGTTAGTGAATTATCCACTTTTACTAAATTGCATCTTGCTTCCCGCCCCCCTCCCCTACACACGTTTTTGACGAGTGATGACGGAGTTGCGAGCTCGGCACCACGAATTAGGATCTTCTCAGAGAGAGATCCACCGGTTGCCATCACGTGGGTGGCAATAATGATGAATCAACCAGCATTCTGTGATGTCATTACCGGACACGGGATTTAAAATGCTGGTCATAAACCGGCCAGGCTTTGCGGTCAGTCGACCATGATCCTCCAGAAGCCTCTTTGGAGATTTCAGTTTTACACGTGAAAGCGCTTACAAAAAAGGGCCTGATTCAAGACACTTGCTTGAGGCAATGATTAGAACTCACCACTGCTACTCATCATCAACATATGGGGAAAAAATTGCACATCAACATATGGGGAAAAAGCTTTTGTAGTGGCTGCGCCACGTTTTTGGGACAATATTGCCATGAGCTTTGAGCGACAGTCACGACCTTTAAAGACCATCCTTAGATCCAAGTTAGAGTTAAAATGTATGCCTAGTTGTAATTGCAGTTCGTGATTTGTGTTTGTAGTGTAGCAAGTGCTGCACTTGTTCCCTCTAATAGTTGAATGAGGTACCTATGATCTGTTTCAGTTTTCCCCATCGCAATGTATGGCTTGTGTTATTTATTTAGTTATGTGCATTGCTGTGTATACATGTTTTTTGTTCGTTTGGTTAATTTGTTATATGTTTTTCTTTCTTGTCAACATGCATAGTTGTGTCGCAGTAATTCCATAAAGAACTTGCAAGCGTACTGGGTATTTTTCTGCTGTAATAATAAGCATCTATCTATCATGCACAATACCGAGCGCTATTTGTTTATTCCTTAGTTGTCAATCCCAGTGACATCAATCAGACGTTGAGTGGAAATACTTTCAGCATCAGGCTTAGCACAGACACACACGCACAACTTAAGATTATTGTTTTTCCTTACCGTGTTATTGTTGCACATCGGGTTTTTATGGTAGATTTATTGGGCCCTCTTTTTCGTGCACCTTATACATGGTGTAGCCTTTTACCGTTTAGAGCATATACTGTATATATTACATAGTTTTATATAAGTCACGGGAATATGGAATTGTATTTAATACTGTACAAAATTATACTATTCCCCAGTCTTTAATGTTTTTCTACAGTTTGTTTTTTAACAGCTGCAGATAAATGATGCCGCGGTAGCTTTTGTCCCATGCCCGGTCGTATTAATCACACACCACTCCGCATCGATTGATTGGTGACTTTAGAATGCCTTCATGTTGTGCCAAATTGTAATCTTTGTTTAAATCTTTCCTCTCCCAAACTCTTGGAGGGATTTTGATAAGCCAGAGAGAGCTCACTTGAAAGCTCTTTACATTGGGAATAGCTTTTTAATTTGTGTTAATTTCACACGGAACTAAAAGAAACACAAAACTGGTGTAAAACAAGTTCATCACTTAGCCACGATGTGAATACTTTATTTGTCATTTGGTTCGTAAGCAGTGACGCAGAGTTATCGCCTAATAGCATATTAAATTGAACAAGGATCAAGTTGTATTTATTTTTTTATAATACTGTCCCTTGGCAAAAGTTGTTCTCAGGACAATGTCCTCAATTCTTCGTGAATGCAAAGCGTAGCGTTATTTGCCAAGCACTGATGCACGGTGCTCCCATCCTCAAGATGACCACTAACTGTTGGCGTCAGAGCAAGCAGATTACGGCACGGTGCCACTCGACTAAGATTTGAAAGTCTCCTAATTGCATTTATATTCAGTTTCTCTGATCTGCCTGCAGATAACCAGAGCTCCCTTCTAAATTGCTCCTCTCGATGCAGCAGCGCAGACTCCTGACTCTCACAAGCCCTGCGAACGAGGCCATTGCATTCCTTGCGTGAAACGCACTGTGCGATGTGTTTTAACAAGCAATGATAACAAGCTCCGCTTCCATCAGATTCACTGCTCCGTGCTCAAAGACTGTGAACTGTGGCGGTCAGAATAAAAAAGAAATGTCTGCAGTTTCTAATAGATAAAATTACCAGCCACTGTAGCAATGACGTTGTTTAAAGTTAGGTTTTTTTAAAATCTAAGTTGTGGCGCTCGTTTTATTTTAAATCTATTATCTATTCATTTTTGTAACTGTCAAGAGAACATGAAAGTGTAGGGCTAACAATTGGCACCCATCGGTGCTGGTGGGGCGAAATGCGGGCAGACTTGCAAGCCTCTGGTATTGTTCCCAGCCTAACAGAGGCGTCTGGAGCCCTCTCGCCTGGAGCTGTGCCTTGTGTGTGATCTCCATGGGAATGGTGCTTGGTATGACAGGCATTGTCACTGAATGACTGCACACATAGGTAATCCAAGCATGCACACTGCGCTGACAGCCCAGGCGCCATGCAGCTAAAGTCATTGACGTACGTATAAACACGGCATTTACGTGTGACTATAAATACAGTAGTTAGGGCAACAATCTGTTTTCTTTAACGTTATTGTATGGAATAACATGTCAGTTTAACAGCTGAATTTACTCTGTGCCTGGACATTCTTGTTGGAAAACTTGCCAGGGATGGATGCCCTGTGTGCCAAGCTAGATTTATATTTATTCATACATGCCAATTTTACATTTTACAGCCCTTGGTCAATTCACTACTAAATGAAGTTCTCTCTGCATGTGTTGGTAAATTGATTTAAGTGAAGGCCAGGATTGATTTTGGTATCACTCACCACTCATGTTATCCACAGCCGGGTATTGAACACATGTCGCTGGGTTTACGATGCAGTGCGTTAACCATCGTGCGACCATCGACGTCTGTGAATTTTGAAACTGTATTTATCCATCTATTTTCAGAAACCGCTTAATCCTGTAGAGGGTCGCGGTGAGCCGGAGCCTATCCCGGCAGACACAGGGCGCAAGGCAGGGCTATACCCAGGATGGGACGCCAGTCCATCGCATGGCACCTGGGGCAATTTACTCAGTAGGCCAATTAACCGGAGTACCGGCGAAAACCCACGCGGACACGGGGAGAACATGCAAACTCCACACGGAAAGGCACCCGAGCCGAGATTCTAACCCGGGGCTTCTTGCTGTGAGGCGGCAGCGCTACCCACTGCGTCACCGTGCCGCCCAACTGTATTTATAATGGCAAAAAAAAACACGTTTTGGGCGTTAAACGTAAAGTATTTCCCTAACAAACTTTGTTAAACAAAAATTTTGGACAGGAACAAAGGGATTAATTGAACGAAATAAGTCAATTAACGGGAATTCGCATGGGCACAATGCCTACAACACAATGTGTTATTTAAATTGGTTTAATTATGAATAGTAATTACTTTCCATTAA
Source organism: Geotria australis (assembly GCA_036362915.1). Taxonomy (NCBI): domain Eukaryota; kingdom Metazoa; phylum Chordata; class Hyperoartia; order Petromyzontiformes; family Geotriidae; genus Geotria; species Geotria australis. The sequence continues at coordinate 4,116,131 of JAZEWU010000001.1, forward strand.
TTACCAACGCTTAATTAGATAGTTTCTCCGTAAGTTTATTCACAGAGGAATACGTATGGAAGCAAAAGGAAGGATATTATATTACATGTATGTTGGGCCTAATTCCACGGTGGCAGAAAGCCACGAATATTTTTTTTATGGAAAAGGAACTAGGCAAACAAAAAATCACGTATTCACCAGATTCAGGATAATTCAAGGTAGAAGCGTTCACGTCGCGATCCCTGTCAAGTAATACTTGGTATTACCTGCAAATTCTACCAAACACATCGAAGCCGAGCTGAAAGACAACGATGTCCAGAAGCTCAACAGATGCCAGAAGCCCCTCATTCTGGAGCAAGAAGAGAGGCCAATGCCCGCCGCCTTTAAGGCCAGTAGTGACTATTATATCTCTAGGGGAGAACATGCAAATTCCACACAGAAAGGCACCTGAGCCGGGATGCAAACGAGGGGCCTTCTTGCTGTGAGGCGGCAGCGCTACTCACCGCGCTACTGTGCCACCCTATGCAATTTTTACGTTAAGGAAATGAAGGGAAAGCACAACATAAGCTATACCACTATCAATCACTCACACACACGCATCGGCCTTCAGAGTTAAACAGGGGGAAAGTTGAAAACGTGTTATTATTATTATTAATGAACAATAGGACAGGTAAGACAGGAGCCACAAAATGTAAGAAACAATATTCCAACGTGGGGAGATTGATGAGGTATCCAGAAAAAAAACTGCGTTTTAAAGATAGAGATTAAGTAGAACGGTGGGTGGATATACAGCATGTTCTGCTTATGTAACATGTACTTCTGTAATGCCAGAAAGTACCGCAGTATTACAAATGCAGGTGCATTAAAAATTGCATTTCAAACGGGCAGCAATTGTCCTGCTTTCAACATCCTGCATGAACCATTTTAAATGGGACTCATGCAGGCCTGTGTTCTTTAATTCATCGTGGTAAAGCGATGGTTGGAATAGCGACTAATAACGTGTTAATGTAGATCTCCAACCCGTTTACCAGTTGTCCCTAATGCTGTTCAGCATAAAAGCCATTCATTTCCTAAATCAACTACTCGCACGACAGACAGATTGACGCCAGACGTCATGCGGAACATCACGCAGGATAACCCGAAAGCACGTGACATATATTTTACTTACAATGTAAACAAATAATTTAGACTAATTATTATCAGACATATGGTTGGTCCACTCTCCTTGGACTGCTGTCACCGCGACCCTCACCAGGACAAGCGGTTTAGAAAATGGATGGATGGATGGTTATTATAGACACGTCTTTAATGGGAAAATAAACAAAATGTACAATGTACAACAAGATTTTGACAGCTATACGACAGATTCGTGAAAACCTATGCAGTTGTAAAATATTAACCTGAGTAGGATGTTGATGTCAATTAACACACATCGTGGGAACTTTGCTGTCTTAATTCGATGAGCAAGCGCGTACAAATTCAAGCAATGCAAATTTACTTTTGCTTCTTGGCACTGACTTTCAAAACCAACGGTCGCAGCAGGCATGCGCTATCATCGAATTGGAGAAAGAGTTGCATATTTTCAAGATGTTGCTATCACCGAATTGGACATAGCAACATCTTGCAAAAATGCAACTCTTTTTCCACCATCTCACTTGAGCAGGTGGTGCTGTTCGGAGTGGCGATGTGCCACCGCAGGAAAGAAGAAAACTGAATGCAGATTGTCCGCGCTCTCTCACTCGCTCTGCCGCCGTGCCTTTGATGTTGAACAATAATGAGCTTGCAGGATGCAAGAGGTGAAATTGCTGTTTCTGCACATCTGCATTTCAGACTGCATGCTGTTGTGTGGCGGTGCACATCTTAGTGGTGTTTGTTGTGTTGCTTTGTGAGTGAGCAGACCAGCATAGTACTTAACATACATCCCTGGGCTCTTTTCCATTTTAAAATCAGTTTACATTTGAGCGTATCACTTGACTATACCTATTTGTTGATTGTTCATTTTTGTTTATTGTTATTTGTCCGCGTGTTTCTACGAATTAACATAAAAATATACTCATTTTATTTGCTTTTCATTCTCAACGTGCGTGGTCCCTAAAATCGATACATCTTTCATTTTCCCACATGGTGACGTGATGATGTCTAAGATATATAAATGAGTTCGAAAGACCCATCATCTAATGAACGTTTTCTGCATTCGTTGCGATGCACACTCACTTTCTATGATCAATATGACCAACAAACACGGTGATTGAAAAGTATATTTCATCGCTATATTTTTTCTTTCAATAGTGCACTCATACAATTATAGTAGGTAATTTTTTTCACGATTCAAGACAATAAAGCACATACCTAGATATTCACAATTAATACCTGGAAGATGAGTGTGGATGCATATTGCAAAGAATGCCACGAATAAGGTTCCAGTTTCGGTGGAAACACTTGGTAATAGCTAAAGTGAAAAAGCAGACAACTGTTACCCATTATTTACACCTGCATGCAAAACAGCAATTCCTGTGGGACACACGTTTCACTATTTATTTTTTCTAAAACTGATATTGTTTTCACAAGGTTTGCTGGAAGTTTAATTCGCTCCTTCTCAGCCTGGCTGTCACATCGGGCTGCAGCAAGGCAGGGGTGTGTAAGCAAAGAGGGTAGACTACTGAGCATGGGATACACAGCAGGCACGTTATTGATTGGTCTCATTCCCAGCGGACGCACTGCCCACACTTTAGCCATGGAAAAACAGCGATCATCGAACCTGTAATATTGTGCTCAGGTACAGTACGTGTAGGCACACATAACAAGGACTAAATCGTATTATTATTATTTTCAAAGCTGCTTTTTTCTGTTAATACACCCGTCCGAGCTCCAAGCCAGGTGTGTATGGCACATTTCAAATCCAGTGATTTGGAAATAAGGTTGTTAGATCACACAGGGATTGAGCTGTGATGGTTTGTGTTAGAAACTGGGGTTGCACATCTTTCCTTTCTTTCCCGGGATACTCTTCTTTCTAAGGTAGCTACTGTCTTGGGAAATCTCTAACTCTTCCTAGGATATTAAAAGTACCACTTTTTGTCATATGTGTTATAATACATCGCTCAAGACGATGCATTTACATGCACTTCTCCTCTTTGGGCGCTGTGAGGTATTCTTGTTCCCTCGTTATGTCCCAGTTTTTATGTCCCTCTGAGGTGGAATCTCTATTGGAAACTCACCTGCTGGGAAAATCAGGTGTTTATGGAAAAAAACAGTACGGAAAATAGGTTTCTAATCTAGCTGTGTGGCAGTCATATATCGTGTGTTTACACGTATTCCAACAGGTCAATAAGACAGGTACTCAAAAAACAATTCGTCAAACATGCCACATATAACCCTCCTAAAAGAGAATTGTAATTCTGTAATATTTTGCAAGGAAAATATGTTTTTATTAAAACATATTGCAGGTAATAAAGGCATATGTTTTTTGTAGACATATACGGACAATTGCTAATAACATCCATCCATCCAGCCATTATCAGAAACTGCTTAATCCTGTACAGGGTCGCGGTGATCCGGAGCCTATCCCGGCAGACACAGGGCGTAAGGCAGGGCTATACCCAGGACGGGACGCCAGTCCATCACAGGGCACCGGGGGGCAATTTAGTCCGCAGGCCAATTAACCTATGCAGCAGCATGTTTTTGGACTGTGGGAGGAAACCGGAGTTGCTGGCGAAAACCCACGCCCACACGCGGAGAACACACACAGAAAGGCCCCCGAGCCGGGATTCGAACCCGGGGTCTTCTTGCTGTGAGGCGGCAGCGCTACTCACTGCGCCACCGTGCTGCCCCTGCTAATAAACATGCACACAAAAACACAACATAAGATTGCAAATAATAAGTGCACGTTTTAAAATTTGCATTTTTATTTCGGCAATTACAGCATCAAAGCACACCCTATAAAGTATTCAATTAAAATGACAGCTCTGCCGTTGAGTAGATAAGTGTTCCATTGAATACCTTGTCATCGTCAATTATTTGTATTTTGCCTACTTGGCAACATAAATAATGAGTGCTATTGCTTATTAAGGACATTGTAAACACCGGCCTCTCGTGGGTTGTTCAGTGGCGCATGTGGAGCTCTTAATCGGTCTCGCGCTGGATGGCCCTGTGTGTCTACCCATGCGGGGACGCAACAAAAGGGCCACGTTCTTGAACATTCACACGGTGGTCAATCTCGACCGGGCGCAGCCAGTTAAGGTTGTGCTATTGTCATTCAATGGCAGCCCCATACATACACGGTTAGCCGCCAAATAGCCGAATCACTTGGCTTGCAGCGATGCATCAATTTACTGATGTGTTCTAGGGCTGCACTGTGCTTTGGTTAGAATGATGTCCCAGGTTTAGCGAGACCGGCTGGGCCTTCAACGGAATGTTTTTGCTGGAAGCGTCTTCATCTCGTGGCGTGATGTAGGTTTGTCACGGCTCGATGTATGATGAGAATTTCTCTCAAGAGCTGCTCTTTCAGGTTAGCCGTGTCGAGCGTTTCTCCCCTCTGCTTCGCGACGTTTCGCCTCCCACGTTGGAGGCAGCAATCCAACAACAGATCAGAGAACTGTAAAACTTACGCAGCAGATGTGTCAATACAACGACTAAAATGGACGTGTATGATCACGACGTATGAGTCAATTACATATTTTTGTATCATTGTTTGTGTTGCAGAAATATTTCACGTTAATACTGCAGCTACAAGAGATTCCAACGTGCACCGGCACGACAAGTACAAAGGATTTATAATTGTATTAAATCGGGATGCATTGAGTCGTAATTTATTTTTTGGGGTCAGATTGCATAAGTAAAATTCAAACGTGTGTCGCATACCCTCCACCACCCGACACAGCAAAATAAATAAATCACACCAAATTGTTAAATGTTGAGGATTATTATACAGTACAACAAACCGGTGTGCTGAAGCAGTAATACATCGGCGCATTGGTTCACGTGACAAAAAATCAATCATGAACCATAACACCGATTGCGAAAGCCTCCGTGTTAAAGCATAATCATGACCTTTAATCGTTACAGTTCATTGGTTCGTGAACGTCACCAGATGTGGACCGAAGAGCGTGTCTTTCTAGAGCCCGTGTTGTACAAACAATGGAAAACTATAACTCGCACTGTCCATTATAGTCAGAACATTGGCTAATCCCCCAGTGAGCCCATCTATTTCGGATGAAAAATGCTACATTGTGCATGTTTCAACTATCCACGTAACTATTCGTGCATATGCTGCGGCAATACAATATATTTTATCGCTATCATTATAACAAAATACTTTAACGTTGCCTTACAACGAACATAACATTCGGTAAATAATAAGCTGCTGTTTTACACAGCGGCTCCTCTTAAAAGAAAATATGTTAATGTATACTAATGCTTTAATGTAATCATCGGGAATAGTCAACATTATCAGAGCAAAACAGTTCCATTGAATTAATGGTTTGTTTTCCTTAAACTCCGTGGCCGTAAGTGGCTACTTATTTTATGAGGAGTATATTTACGTTAGTGCTCATTATAATGATGAAAAGATGGAATAAATGTGAGTGTAATCTTTTGACGTGACATTAAACCAAAAAAATTCGCAACCCAGTATTATCCATCCATCCATTTTCAGAAACCGCTTAATCCTATACAGGGTCGCG